>JAGFNQ010004313.1:0-69105 GCA_024364735.1 Boesenbergia rotunda
TGAACTTAAATCCAATTTCATTATTAAGAAAGTTTTATTAGTAGAAAACTTTAATTTTAACTTACTTAGCATAAGTCAGTTATGTGACTCTGGCTATTTGGTTACGTTCAACAATTCTAATTGCCTGATTAGAAATGCACAAGACTCAGAAATCATGCTTAAAGGCACTAGGAAAAACAATGTATATACTATAAATCTTCCCCTTATACCCAAATGCATGTTAACACAAGTAGAACAATCAAAACTCTGGCATAGGAGATTGGGTCATACCAATCTAAGAACTATCTCAAAAACTACCCAACTTGGCTTAATAAAAGGTGTCCCCAAAATTAAGAATAATAAAAACCTAATATGTGAATCCTGTAATCAAGGCAAACAAACCAAGTCTAGTCACAAATTGATCCAATCTGATCAAACCCAAACCACACTTGAGCTCCTACACCTTGACCTATTTGATTCACATGGAGCCAAGTCACTAAGTGGAAATCGATACTGCTTAGTGATAATTGATGACTACTCTAGGTTCACCTGGGTCAGGTTTCTAAAGACCAAAGATGAAACACTGAACCTATTTAACAACTTCAGCAAATTGATTGAAAATCAAAATGATACCAAAATAAAAAGACTTAGGTCCGACCACGGGGGAGAATTCGAGAATCAAAGATTCGAAGAATTCTGCAAAATAAATGGATATAAACACGAATTTTCGTGTCCTAGAACCCCCCAACAGAATGGCATAGTAGAAAGAAAGAATAGAACCCTACAGGAAGCTGCTAGGGCTATGCTTAATGAATTTGACCTACCCAACCACTATTGGGCAGAAGCAATTAGCACAGCTTGCTATATCCAAAATAGGATTCTGCTTAATAAAAGGTTAAATAAAACACCCTATGAACTTTACTACCACAGACTTCCAAACCTACACTATCTTAGAGTCTTTGGATGCAAAGTCCATATTCTTAACACCAAAGACTATCTTGGAAAATTCCAATCCAAGTCAAACCCAGGTATCTTTTTAGGGTACTCTACAACAAGTAGAGCTTATAGAGTCTACAACAAAATAACTAAGAAAATTGAAGAAACAACCAACTTAATATTTGATGAAGAAACTAACCCAAAATCTGACAAGTCTGACTTAGCTTCACCAAATACTGATCAAGAAGATAACTCTGAAACCCTAAATGAACCCTTTAATGACTTAACAATTGAACCAACTACTGAATCAGTTGAACCAACCAATGAACCCAGAATTGAACCTATTGGACCAGCTGGACCTGAAGCTGAGCCAAGTACTAGAAAAACCAAGAAACCCAGACTCAGTCACCCAACTGACCAAATAGTAGGTGATCCAACCTTAGGAGTCAGAACTAGAGCTTCCTATAGAAATCTTAGTCAAATAGCCATGATTTCAAAGATTGAACCTAAGACTATTGAGGAAGCCCTACCTGATCCTGACTGGATCTTAGCCATGCAAGAAGAGTTAGCCCAATTTGAGAGAAACCAAGTCTGGGAGTTGGTACCTAAACCTAAGGGCAAATCCGTAATTGACACTAAGTGGGTATTTAGGAATAAGCTAAACGATCAAGGTGAGATAGTCCGAAATAAAGCTCGCTTAGTAGCTAAGGGATTCAGCCAAGTAGAAGGGTTGGATTATGATGAAACCTTCGCCCCTGTAGCTAGACTTGAGTCTATTAGGATGTTACTAGCCTTTGCATCCCATAAAGGATTCAAATTATACCAAATGGATGTAAAGTCAGCCTTCTTAAATGGGCTTATTAAGGAAGAAGTTTATGTAGGACAACCCCCAGGATTTGAGGATATAGAAAAACCCGATCATGTCTACAAACTTAGTAAAGCCCTTTATGGACTAAAACAAGCACCCAGGGCCTGGTATGAAAGATTATCAAATTACCTGATCTCTAAAGAATTCAAACAAGGTCAAATTGACCCAACCTTGTTTGTTAAAATTTTAGACAAGGATATATTTGTTGCCCAAGTTTACGTAGATGATATAATATTTGGATCAACTAATTCTAAATTTCTAAAAGAATTTGTAACAATTATGGAAAGTGAATTTGAAATGAGTTTAGTTGGGGAACTAAACTTTTTCCTAGGGTTACAAATCAAACAAACTAAAGATGGAAATTATGTACATCAATCTAAATATGCTAAAGAACTAATTAAGAAATTTAAAATGGATAACTCTAAAAGTATAAGTACCCCAATGGCCACAAATGTAAAAATAGATAGTGACCCTGAGGGTAAACCAGTAGACCTAAAGCTTTACAGAAGTATGATAGGAAGTCTACTATACCTTACAGCCAGCAGACCTGATATACTTTTTTCAGTAGGAATGTGTGCTAGGTACCAAACATGTGCTAAGGAAACTCACTTAGCAGCCCTGAAAAGAGTTTTAAGATACATTAAGGGCACCCAAAATGTAGGGATTTGGTACCCTAGGACTTCATCCTTTAAGTTATCAGGATACTCTGATTCTGACTATGCTGGTTGTAAATTAGATAGAAAAAGTACAAGTGGAAGCTGTCAACTTTTAGGAAACAGCTTAGTGAGTTGGTGCAGTAGAAAGCAACACTGTGTTGCCTTATCAACAACTGAAGCTGAATATGTAGCCTTAGGAGAGTGTGTAGCTCAACTCCTATGGATGATGCATACTCTTAAGGACTTTCAACTAGACTACAATCAGACCCAAGTCAATATTGACAATATTAGCTCAATTAACTTAACCAAAAACCCAATACAACACTCTAGAACCAAACACATAGAAGTAAAACATCACTTTGTAAGAGATCACGTAGCTAGGGGTGAAATAGTCCTTAAGCATGTAGACTCCAAGTCCAACCTAGCTGACATATTCACTAAACCCCTACCTGAATCTGAGTTTAGCTCACTAAGAAGGCAGTTAGGGTTATGCTTAGTAGAATAGAATCATTCGGTTTTTGACTTTTGATTTTATATTGATCTTGAAATGTCTTTTAAAAATTTTTTTGAAAAAGGTTCTTTTCAAAAAAATTTTTTAGTTTTATTTCAAAAACTACCCCCTTCAAAACTAAGGCCTCTTTTCGAAATGGACTTAGCCTAGGCTCTAACCCTAGAACTGCATGCACCTATAGATCTAGAAGCCAGCATCTCACAAACACCTTAGGGTACTTTTGAATGATAACCTAGAAAGGGTTGAGATGCTTAGGTCTTTGCCTTAACTCAAGATGCTTTAAGTCAGTGCATCTGCAGTAGTTGGGGCACTAAATACAAACTGAACAGCAATCAAGTTAAGTGTCAAGTTTAGACAATCTAACTTGAACAACTCACTTAACTTGACTAACCCTAGCCAAAACTACTGTTTATAACAGTTAGTAAGTAGCTAATTGGGTTAGACAGGTCCCTAAAGAGTTAACCAGACCTAGGTCTTGTTTTGATTCAGTACAGCCAATGCTTTATTCAACTATTGCAAAATTTATTTTTTTCTGCATTTTTTGATATATGTCAAAGGGGGAGAGTTGGAAAAGAAACAGGGAACAAAATTTTTAAAATTTTTTTTTCATAATCTTCTTCAAAAGGGTTGAACTGAAAAATTGGTAAATCATTTCTAGCTTTATTTCTAAACTCTGAACTATTTCGAAACTTAATGTTTTTTGCTTAAAATGATTTTTGCTTAATATTTTCTAAAGTCTGAAATTTTTTTTTCAAAAACTGAAAATTTTCTAAGTTTCCCAAACTAAGAATGTTTTTTCAAAAAACTTAGCAAAAACTTTAGAGATTTCCTAACTTATTATCAAAACATGAAATCTTCTAAGTACTTCACTTACACCACCTATTTTTGAAAAACCTAGGGGAGATTTCTTCCAGGGGGAGGGAATCTAACTTAGGATTTTTAATTTCAGCATTTTTCCTTAACTTTTTGAACTAGGTTGCCATATATCAAAAAGGGGGAGATTGTTGGTGCAGTATGCACCCAAGTCAAACCTGTGTTTTGATATTGACAAAAGGGTTCAAAAGTTAAGGGTTAGTCGTTGTCTAACAAAGTTTCTTGAGTGTACAGGAAAAGCCCTAGCGAAGGAATGCTAGGCACTGGCGAAGGACTGCCAGACAGGAAAAGCCCTAGCAAAGGGCTGCTAGGCTCTGGCGAAGGACTGCCAGAATGGACAAGCCCTAGCGAAGGAATGCTAGGCACTGGCGAAAGGCTGCCAGAAGAAAAGACCTAGCGAAGGGCTGCTAGGCACCAAGCGAAGGGAAGCTTGGCAACTCAAGACCTGGCGAAGGACTGCCGGGCAAAAGTCCAACTGGAGGATCCGGTTGGCATCAGGTAAACTCTCCTGAGAGGAGTAGGTGAGGACGCGTTCCCCTAGAGGGAACATTAGGCGTCGGTTCGACCTAGGGCTCCATTTTGGAGACCCAAAGTCAGAACCAAGACAGCCAAGGCTGTGTAAAATTAACTTATTAATTGCTGTTTTGGACTAACCCTGGATGCAGGACCGAAGGACTGTGTTTCTGCAGCTCAGAGAGCCTCAAAGGAGTGAGGCAGTAGCTGAGCAGGGCGCCCCGGATGTTTCGGGCGCCCCAGAGTCAACCCAAAGTCAGCAGAGCAAGTAAACGCCCCGACAGCAGCACATTTGGGGGCGCCCCGGATGTTTCGGGCGCCCCGCGCGCATCGGGCGCCCCGCGTGTCGCGGGCGCCCACTGTGCCACGCCACTGGCAGCTGCAGCAGCTCACCCTCGCGAAGAAGATGAAGCCTTGACCGGTCAACCCGGGCGCCCCGCGCGCGTCGGGCGCCCCAGTCAAATGTGATCCCGAAGAAGCAGAGATCAGCCTTGACCAGAGGGCTCGCCGGATCGAAAGCCACGTGGGGGGGGCGCCCCGAGCATCCCGGGCGCCCCCAGCCCTATAAAAGGGACCCTCGACCCTCTTCTTCAACAATCAATAACTGCGACTTTCATACGCTCTTCTGCTTCCACGAGACGCTCCAGAAATCTTCCAACTCGAGCTCTGACGACGTCCTGCTGCTCCAATACTCCGATCTACACCGGACGTCGGTAACGAAATATTTAATTAAGTTTACGAAGCTATTCTGTAATACTTGTGATTGTAAACTTTCTCGAACGTATAGAATTGCCCGCAGAAAACGGTCAACGACCGTGGGCCTTGGAGTAGGAGTCGACACAGGCTCCGAACCAAGTAAAACGACCGTGTTAGCATTGTTGTTGTGTCTTATTTCCGCTGCGCACTAACTCTTTTAAATCCGAACGAATTGCGACATTCACCCCCCCCCCCTCTCTCGCAACTCTCGATCCAACAGATCTTCGGGTCGGGCCCGTAAACCTAAGAATGAATCGGTTTGACTCTCCCTGATTTGGGTCATGTTAGCTCGAATCCGACCGGGTTCCTAATCTGGTCCAAAAACTTACCCGACCGGATCAAAGAGACTCATCACAACAATCAACATCAATTCTAGGCACTTTTAAAAAAATTTCACACTCAGCATTTACATCTGATGTATCACAACATGTTTCATATTCAACAAATTCAGCAATAGGTACCTCTATGGATTTTTCACAATCAAATTCTACAAGAAATGTATCCACAAGTGTATTACAAACAATAAAATCAGTTTGAGGTACCTCTATGCAATTTTCAGAAAAAATAGGAAGAATACTTACCTGATCGTGCTGAAGAATACCTGGAGGTTCTACAAGAGTGGATGTAATTATTGGCTCCTCCTGGTAATGTGCAATCTCCCCTTCAGGTTCAGGTTCTGGTGGACACTCAACTAAAACAGGTGATCCTTGGGTTCTTCCTTCCACCATGCAAGTCCCTACACTTTCTGGTTCATCTTCTGAATCTTCTAATGTACCAGTCAATTGTGGTGGTCCCTGGGGCTTAGTGCAATCCCCTACACCTGTAGAATCATCTCCCATGCATGTTTCCTCAGTAATATCTGCAACAACAATATTAGAAAAATTAGGACCATCAATAACACTATCATCAAAAAATAAAAGATGAGAAGGGTCCTGTAGTGCTTCAGAATCCTCTTCTTGAGCTGAAAAATTTAGAAATAAATTTTGAACAAGAACTTCAGGAGGTGTAGGTTTCCTGATTTTGATGACTTCTTCTTCTTCTTCCACCAACCTCCAAGTTAGTTCACAGTCATACCCCTTAAAATCCTGAGTAGCCTGAGGAGATGGTTGGCTTGATCCTTGAACTTGCATTTGATTCATTTGACTAGCAATTTGTCCAAAGCCTCTTTCGATGTCCTGAAGCCTTTGTTGCTTTTGTTGATATTGTAGAACTTGTTGAAACATCTCCTTCAGCCTTTGTTGTTAAGCTTCACTCTCATTAGGATTCTCAAAGCCTCCTTGATTGGTGTGGAAATCCTGTTGGTCTTGAAATGTAGCATAAGGCTGCTCAAAACTGTAAGTAGGCTGTGAAGTCTGAAATTGAGACTGTGGGGGTTGATAAAATGGTTGAATAGGCTGATTAAATTGCTGAAAACTTGGTTCACAACTTGGTGGAGCTAGCTCAAAATTATGATTCTAGAAACTCTGATCATAGGGCTGAAATTGTTGGTTGGAAGATTGGATTGGTTGCTGAAAATTCTGATTCTGGAATTGAAAACTCTGAATTGGTGACTGAAAATTCTGATCGTTTGGTGGAAAATTTTGCTGTGAAGGTTGAAATCCACTCTGATTTTGATTCTGGAAAGTCTGAAATGGTTGGAACCCTTGCTGAAAATTTTGACTTGATTGAAAATCTTGCTGAATTTGTTGAAATGGAGGCTGAAAATTCTGGTTGCATGGCTGAAATTGCTGTGGAAATTGATATGGTTGCTGGAAATTCAAATTATCTTGGTACCCTTGTTGAATTCCCTGAAAAGGTGACTGATCTTGTTGATAAGGTTGCTGAAATTGGGGCTGGAATTGCTGAAATGGTTGCTCAAAACTCTGGAATTGCAGTTGAAATTGCTGTGGTGGCTGCTGGAATTGTTGTGGTTGCTGGAATTGTTATAATGGTGGCTGAAAAAACTGATTTGTTTGCTAAAAATTCGAATAGGGCTACCCTTGCTGAAACTGAAAGTTTGGTTGCTGAAAAGTAGATGAGTGCCTGTTGAATATTTGTTGATTCACATTATTCACCCAAAACTTTAACTTTGATAGTGCACTTGTGATCTCTTTACAGTCCTCTGGTGAAAACATTTTGATCTTGCAGCCCTGTCACAAAACAAACAAAAAAAATGACAGCAACCGTATACAAAAGATAAAACACAAGAAAATAGAATCAAATGATATGCCCATAAGCACACAAGCAAAAATCAAACAAATCAACTAGTTGCTTCCCCGGCAACGGCGCCAAAAATTTGATGGACCCAAACTAGGTGTCACGAAAGTGGGTCTCAAATTTAGATATTTATAAGCTGGAAACCCTTTTTGCAATCAAAATGAAAACGTAGTAAAGGGGCCACAGGTCGTATTTTTCCTAGGGCTAGTTGATGTTGTGTGATTCGAGCTTGTATTTATGTGTCGTTTGTGAATTTTGGGTTTCAAGTAAAATTGGGTTTTGGGGTTGCAAGCATGAAATGAAATTGCAATAAAAATAAAGGAAAACTAAACAGATGAATTAAACGAGCGATAGCAAATGATAACTCAATCAAAGGTAAACTAACTCAACCAAGGGAACTAACTAAAATTGAAAAAGCAAATCTAAATTAAAATGCAACACAGATGCTAAGTAAAGGAATAAAAGCAGTGAATGGTAGTTTTCGCAAGCAAGCAAAACTTAAGCTAATGCTAGCTACAAAATTTAGCAATTAAACTTAAAACTAACTCAACTCAAACTATCTACAAGTTGGGAAGCCAACTAATGCAGGGAAAACTCAGAGATGCTAGATACGATACCAATTGACTTCAAACACTATCATACACCAAGAAATAAATGAAAGGCTGATGCAAACTAGTACCAAAAATAGCTTGGCACGCAAGCTGAAACCCTTGTGCCAAAGCTGAATTCTTGTGCCAAAACCTAATTCTAACAATTAAGGATTGAGACTGATCAATTAAGCTTGGAAGGAACAGCTACGAAGGTAGCAAAATGCATGAAGAAATGAAAATTTTCATAATGCAAATGACTGAGCAAAATAGAACGTTGAAGAAACTTGACACAACAAAACTGCCAAATTCAGAAATAAGCTGCGCAGTTTCAAAATAAAAACGATTTGGATGCTAAACCAAACAAATAGCTGAAGTCGATTGCTCCAAGTTAAGATTCACATAAAACCCCTAAGCACTGAAATTTAATTGATGCCAATTCAGAAACTAAAGACTGAAACCCAATTGAATCTGAAACCTAGTGGCAGAAATTGAAGTTGGTAAGCTAGCTAAGCTGAAAACATGAGACTGAATTGCGGAAACCAAAACTAAGTTCTATGTTAACTAGACAAGCATGTATCTAACTCAAATGCAGCAATTAACAACCACTAAATGCAGAGAAAATTTGGACAACAAGCAATTCTGATACAAGTTCAGAAACTGAAAGAAAATGCAGAAATAGAAGTGGCACGCAAGCAATTAATAGAAAACAAACTGAAATTAAATTCAATTGATCACTAAACAAGTTCACTAACTAACTACCTGCAGGAATTAAACCTAATTAAGACAAAATCGAAGTGGAAATGGAAACTACAGCAACTGATACGAAATCAGAAACAAAACACTTGCAGAAATCAAGATTATAGCTACGGAAACAAGAAAATTCTCTAGTAAAACTACTCCTCAATCCTTCCCTAGCTCAAGAGCTCCTTGTTCGTCACACAAGGGAGAACCTCGGACCCGTAAGCTCAGCAAATCAGTGGAAGAATTGTCTCGGCAATCAAATCCATTCAAACTCTGCTCAAGCTGAAAACTGCAACCAATCTCTTCAACCTCGCTGTGGTGGACTGCGATAAGGGCTTGGGAATGCTCCGAGCCTTCCAGGGAACCCCTCCAGATAGCTCGAAGCGAATGAGGGTGGTGCACAGCTGAGATTGATGAAATCAGATAACAGAGCTGCTGAAACCTCACGCAGCTCTGTTGTTGAGCAAAAATCCGATCTGGAAACTTCACAGAGCACTCTCTCCACTGACCTAGCACTTGCTCTAATGAAGGATCGAGTGGTCGCGCCTCTTTGATGAAGGAATTGCTGAAGAACTCGATGAACAAAACGGAGAAGAAGTTGTTGCGGCGAAGACGCGACGAAGCTGAAGAACTAGGAAATTTTGATTAAATACTTAACAATGGACGGCCCAGATTGATCGGAGGAAATCCAACGGCTGATCTTCATCCGATCTGAGCCAAACTTTTATGATGTTGATCAAGGGTCAGGATCTGCCTCGTGGTAGCTCGGATCCTCAAGATTTGCAATGGATGGTCCAAATCAACCTAATCTTTGAATGGACAGTCTAGAGCCCTCCGAGCTTGATACAACGGTTGAATGAGCTCTGATTGGGATGAAACCTTCAGATCTTGATCAGAGTGCTTGATCAGCCCTAACCCTAGCTCGGATTGCTTCAGATGGTCCCGGATGGCTCAGATCTAGCCGCTTTTGAATCGGACGGCCCAGATTAATCCGAAGCTTGATAACTCGATCCGGGTCCACTTCCGACTCAAGTTTGACCCAGTATGCCCTAGGTCCATGATCTTTTCAAGCCTGCAAAAATAGATCAAAAATTCAGTGGCCAAATAATCCAAATATGTACAAATTTGCAATTAAGTTCAAAATAGCAATAATTTCTAGAACCTAGGGTAAATTCACAAATAAGCAAGAAAAATATGGGTCAAACATGGATTTTAGCAACTAAAATAATCAATAAAATGGTATTTATCATGCTACCCTCCACTGGTTCGTTTCCCTTGGACGCTCTTCTAACGAATTTGAAGAGAGGATCATGAAAATAGTTTAAATCAAATGAGCAAGATCGAATTGATCATAGCAATAGATTTGATCAGGATGAAGTGAAATCAAGACACAGATTCGAATATTGATATGATCACGAGTAAAGGATCACATGGTCAAGATATTGATCAATGAAGTGAACATAAGTTTGATCATGTAATCAAAGACACAAGAAAAATCAAGTGAACACAAGGGTAAGACATTGATCAAGGAGATTAGATTTAATCAGTAACATGGCAAGGGAGGGTTACGGCAAAATCATAGGGTCACGGCATAACAGAAGAACACCAAAAGAAAAACCATGGTTAGCCCAAATACATACACTATGAACTGATCTGTAATGAAAACTGACACAAACGCTTACTTAGGTGTCATTGATGTTGAATGACTTCGGAAACTTTCTCACAAGAGGAAAACCACAGAAGCTTGACAGGAAGCCACGCGCAGGAAGAGAACTCACGCACAGCAAGTCGCACGCGCACGAGGAGAGACACTCACGAGGAAGGTCGCACGGGCACGGTGGGAAGGTGTTTCGGCTCTAGGGTTTGGGAAGAAAGGGTTTCCGCGAAGTTATTAGGTTGGTGGATCGATCCACCAACCAAAATTTAATGTGATCGAACGGATCACCGTTCATCTGAGAACACCCAGACTAATCAGGCTCATGCCTGATCGGACTGGCCTGGTCCTGATCGGTCGGGGTGACTGATCAGGCAGGCTCCTGATCGATCGGTTGATCGATCAGGAAGCGATCAGTAGGTTTGGAGGTTTTTCCGTGAGCCCCCTGATCGGTCTGTCGACCGATCACCACAAGGCACCAGATCGGTCCAGGGACCGATCAGACATACTCCTGATCGGTCCGGTGCCCGATCAGGCTTCCTGGTAATTCCTGATACGATCTGAAACTTTTAGTTTCAGATTTCCAAACGATTTCTGAAAGGATCTGATGAAGTTTAACGATCTTGGAAGTGATCCCTTGAGTAAAATTGATCCCTGAACCAGGATCAAAGGTCCTTATGGGTTTACAAACACTCTGCTCCACTCAAGTGGAGTCAAACTTAATTAACAAACATCCACTCAATTTCAAACAAGTTTGTATCAAATTCAAGTCTCCAATCAAGTTTCCTTGATTGGAATGTTCAAGTATGATCATGGAGCCAAGTACACATGTGTTATGCATTGGTTTTCCCCATACTTGGTCACCGAAGTGATTTTTATCTCGTCAACCTAATTTCTCAAGGAATGCATTGACATTTCGAGAAATTTAGTTGATCCTAACATCTCACCCCATTTCTAGCAAACAAAAACATTTTGGTAAACCTTATAGTTTGTGTGAGATGTCCCCAAGTTACCCAATTGTTTCCCAACAATTCGAAATGATCATCAAGGGTTTTGAATGCATTTTGATGTCTATGAAGCGCGACACATTCCCAACTCCCTTCGTAAGAAACTAAACTCATTTTCGGAGAGTGGTTTAGTGAAAATGTCTGCTAAATTTGATTTGGACTCTACATATGAGAGTACAACATCTCCTCTAGCAACATGATATCTAATGAAGTGGTGACGCACTTCAATATGTTTGGTCCTAGAGTGATGGACTGGATTCTTGGTTAGGTTAATTGTGCTAATGTTGTCACACAACACTTGCACACCCTTATAGCTTAATCCATAGTCCTCTAGAGTATGAATCATCTACAATAATTGCGATATGCTCTCTCCCATAGCAATATATTCTGCCTCGGTCGTGGAGAGAGCAACACAATGTTGCTTCTGACTTGACCAACTAACTAGAGATGATCCTAATAATTGGCAACCCCCACTCGTGCTTTTCCGATCCAACTTACATCCAGCGTAATCGGAATCGGTATAGCCGATTCGATCAGATGATTCGGTACAGGGGTACCATAGACCAACTCCTATTGTGCCTTTAAGATATCTCAAAATTCTCTTAACAACAATCAAGTGAGATTCCTTGGCATAAACTTGATATCTAGCGCACATACCCACAACGAAAAGTATATCAGGTCGACTAGCTGTGAAGTATAGCAGACTACCTATCATGCTTCGATATTGAGTCAAATCAACAGGTTTACCACTCTCATCCTTGTCTAATCTTGTGTTTGTAGCCATGGGAGTGGTCACCTCTTTTGAATCACTCATATTGAATTTTTGAAGCATCTCTTGAGTATATTTTGATTGGTGCACATGGATCCCATCCCGGGTTTGTTTGATTTCAAGTCCAAGGAAGAAAGTCAACTCTCCCACTAGACTCATTTCAAATTCACTTTCCATGTGTCCAATAAACTCATTTAAATAGCCCTTGTTGTTTGAGCCACAAATAATGTCATCAACATATACTTGGGCTACAAATATATTGTCACCATCTCTACGTAGAAATAGTGTAGGGTATATTTGGCCTCTAACAAAGCCTTTTTCAATTAGATAGGTCGACAACCGCTCATACCAAGCTCGGGATGCTTGTTTAAGGCCATAAAGTGCCTTCTTGAGCTTAAATACGTGGTTTGGAAATTCGGTACTCTCAAACCCGGGAGGTTGTTCGACATAGACCTCTTCCCTTATTAAACCATTTAGAAAGGTCGATTTGACATCCATTTGATATAGCTTGAAACCACGATGTGCTGCAAATGCAAGCATCAATCGGATGGACTCTAATCGGGCCACGGGAGCATAGGTCTCATCATAATCAAGGCCTTCAACTTGACTGTAGCCCTTGGCTACTAAGCGTGCTTTGTTTCTTATAATTTCTCCCTTATGGTTTAGTTTATTTTTGAAGACCCATTTGGTTCCAATAATGGTAGTCTTCTTAGGTCTAGGGACTAAGTCCCAAACTTGACTTCTTTCGAATTGACCTAGTTCATCTTGCATAGCAATGATCCAATCGGGATCATTTAATGCTTCATCAATTTTTCTAGGTTCAATTTCGAAAATTAGGGCAACATCATTAGCCTTATTCCTAAAGAATGATCTAGTCCTAACCCCATGATGGATGTCTCCAACAATTTGGTCATGGGGATGACTAGAGGCTAATCTAGTTTGCCTAGGTGTTGGTGGTGTTTCTTGAATAGTTTCACTAGACACAAGCTCAGCCTCAGGATCCAACTGATCTATGGTTTGTCTAGGCTCACCGTCATCGGATTCATCACCATCAACAACATTTGGACTTTCATTCAAACTTAGTCTCCTAAGTTAGAATTGGACTTCATCTTCTGGTTGACCATGGGCTTTTGAAATTTCTTCAAAGACAACATCAGAAGACTCTTCAACCAATCTAGATTTCTTATTGTAGACATGGTAGGCTTTGCTAACTAGGGAGTACCCAACTAGTATCCCTTCATCAACCTTCGCCGTGAACATTCCAAGGTGATCCTTGGTGTTTAGAATAAACACCTTACAACCAAACACCCTAAGATGTTTAACTGTAGGTGGTTTTCCAAACCAAAGTTCATGGGGAGTCTTACCTAAGAACCTATGGATGAGGACTCGATTTTGCACGTAGCAAGCCGTGTACAACTTCGGCCCATAAGTACCTCGGTAGTGAGTACTCATTAAGCATGCTTCGCGCAGCCTCATGTAAGACTCAGTTCTTCCTCTCTACAACACCATTTTGTTATGGTGTTCTAGGAGTAGAGAACTCGTGTCTATACTCTCTATCTTGACAAAACTCTAAAAATCGTTGGTTTTGAAATTCACCTCCATGATCACTCCTTATTGTTTTAATAGTTGATGATTTTTCATTTTCAACTCTTCTACAAAAAGAAATGAAAACATCTAAGGTTTGATCCTTATATTTAAGAAAATAAGTCCATGTATATCTAGTAAAATCATCAATGATAACAAAGCAATATCTACTACCATTCAATGATATGATAGTGCTACAATCAAACAAGTCCATATGAAATAAATCTAAAGCGGTAGATGTACTTACAGCGCTTTTACCTTTATGTGCAGATTTTGTTTGCTTACCCATTTGACATGCATCACAAATCTTTTCTTTTTCATACTTGATGCTTGGTAAGCCACGAACTAGTCCCTTGTTGGCCAACTTCCGGATATTCTTCATGTTCACATGTGCTAGTCTCCGGTGCCAAAGGGTGGACTCCTCTTCTTTTGACATGAGACACTTAGCAAAAGCATTAGTAGCATTTTTAAAGGAAACTTGGTAAATGTTATCTACTCTTGTTCCTACTAGTACCGTGTCAACATTGTCATGTTGTCTAACTAGACATTGACTTGATTGAAAATCAATTGTGTAACCCGCATCACACAATTGACTGACACTTAGGAGATTAAATGTCATCCCCTTGACTAGAAGGGCATTCTTAATTCTAAGACATTCGGATATTTGAATGTCACCTATTCCTATGACCTTAAGACTACCATTGTTACCAAATGAAATATTACCTCTACTTTTTCTTTAAAGTGTGGTAAACAATGATCTATCCCCGGTCATATGTTTGGAGCATCCACTATCAACGAACCAAGTTGATAGATGCTCCCCCTCAATCATAACCTACACAATTTGAAAAATAGAAGTTTTAGGTACCCACACCTTGGGACCTAAAGCACCAACTAAACAAGACATAGGCACCCATGCCTTGACAACTTTCTTTTGAACCTTGGGTGTCTTAAGTGGTCTAACACCAGTCCTAGACATTAAGGACACAAATAAAGGTTCTTTGGGTCGGTAACCAATAGCGGCCCTATTGTAGACCGCCCTTTAGGCATTTAAGATCATGTATAGGGTCTTTGAGCTTGTTGAGAATTTCTCAAGAATACTCTTGAGTCTCTCAACTTCACTCTTCAATGATTTATTTTCATCCTCTAACAATTCAATATGCAAATCATCTACATCCTCATCCCTAGAGGACTTCAATTGTTCAATTTCAATTTTCAAAGATTTAATATTATCCTCTAACATCTCTACATGCAAATTATCTACATCCTCATCCCTAGAGGACTTCAATTGTTCAACTTCTAATTGCAATGATTTAACCCTATTTTTTGACTTCTTCAACATATTGGTTAAACATGCAATTGCTCTATAGCATTTCTCAAGTTCAGGAGTGGTTACCTCTTCATCATCCGAAGATGATGAAGCCGCGTTTAAGGAGTCGGAGGATTCATCACTGCTTTCTTCTCCAAGAGCCATGAGTGCCACATGTCGCGTGCTCTTCTCTTCCTTCTCTTCATCGGATGAACTTGAGGAGGATTCATCCCAAGTGGCCTTCAAGGCCTTCTTCTTCCTCTTTGACTTTTCCTCCTTCTTCTTGGATTTCTCCTCCTTCTTCTTTAGCCTCGGGCATTCACTCTTGAAGTGTCATTTCTTGCTACACTCAAAGCAAGTAACATTATTCTTATCAAGCTTAACTTCACTTGGGTTACCTTTACCCTTGAAGCGTCGACCCTTCCTCATCATTCTTCTAACGAAATTGGCCATCTCGGAGGAAGAAGAGTCGCTGCCATCTTCCTCGGATTCGGATTCGGATTCGGAAGAGGATGAAGATGAAGAGACTTCCTTCTTCTTCTCCTTCTTCTTCTTGTTCTTTTCTCCTGCAACTAAGGCAATCCCCTTCTCCTTGGAGCCTTTGTTAGCCATTTCATGCAATTCCATTTCACAAAATAAATCATCTAATTTGACAAATGATAAGTTCTTGGAAACTTTGTAGGCATCCACCATGGATGACCACAAAGCATTCCTTGGAAAGGCTTTCAACACATACCTCACAAGGTCGCGATTCTCGACCTTTTCATCTATGGAATGAAGGCCATTGAGGACTTACTTGAACCGGCTATGTAACTCACTTATGGATTCACTCTCCTTCATGGAGAGGTTTTGAAGTTGGTTGAGGAACAAATCCCTCTTTGCTATTCTTGAATCCCGGGTTCTTTCGTGTAGTTCAATAAGCTTATTCCACAAATCTTTTGCACTTGTAAATGGACCAACCATGATGAGTTGGTCTTTGTTCATGCCACATTGTAGGGTCACCACCGCCTTCGCGTCGGCTCCACTCTTCCGAGTTTGTTCAGCCGTCCAACGCCATGATTCTAGTTCTTTGCCTTCATCATCCTTTGGAGGGGTAAAACCCTCCTTCACCGCGAACCAAGTGTTGATATCCATCTTTAGGTAATACTCCATCTTCGATCTCCAATATTGGAAATCTGCGCCATCGAAGAAGGGAGGTCTAGTGGTGCTAAAACCTTCTCTCAACGCCATTGATGATAGCTCTCGGTTGTTAATCCGCTTGTACAGAGTCCCAAGCTCTGATACCACTTGTTGGAACTTGGATGGCTAAAGAGGGGGGTGAATGTAGTCAGACACTTAAACATTGGCACTTATCGATTTTTATGCACTTAAACGTTAGGTAGCAGCGGAAGTAAAAACAAAACAGAGTTGCAGAAAACTAAACCCTAAGCTAAGCACAAATGCAAAACGCTAACAAGAGGATTTATAAGGTTCGGGGATAACTTGCCCCTACGCCTTGGCGTGCCCTTAAGGTGGGCGATCCCTTGATCGTCGGTAGATCAAGCCCCGGTGAACACCGGATAAAATGCAACCTCCTTCTCGGTGGAGTAACCTCGCCACAGCGTTTCAAGATGATGAAGTATAAAATATAGGAAACACAAGAAGGATCTTACTTAGCACTTAGAACCACAAGAACACAAGCAAACTTTTCTGAGCTCCACCCAGCGCAGATCTCACACAAGACTCTCCTCTTCGTGTCTTCTCGCTGATGGACTCAAGCTTCTTGTTTCTCTTCTCCCAAGTGCCCAAGTAACGGAAGGTTGCTCCAAAGATCACAGTTGCTTGCTCAAGATGAAAACAGAGTTGTTGCAAGCACACAAGATGTCACAGAGTAGTATCGTTGAGTTTAGTTGCTAAGACTCCTTCGCCACCAAGCGCTTAAGTCCCAGCTCACCGATCACCAGGTCACCATCTCCCTGCATCCTCCAACTGCTCGCCTGCCAACGCCAGCTACCACTGAGCTCTCCCTGGACTCCCTGAGCTTCCCTCAGCCAAGCTCCAATCAGCAGCTCCAGTCAGCAGCTCCAGCCGTTGCAACTTGAGATGGCAAATGGACAAACCTGCTCCAAAGAAAGGCCTTCATTGACTCTCCTTGAGTGTTTGAATCCATCCCTGTCACCTACACACTCAATCAGAGGATTAGCAAATGAAATCAAACTTATATCAGTAATAGCAGAGAAGATCAAAGTGACATCAGTAGCGTATCAGTGAAAGCAGGCGCGATCAGAACTTTTGACAGCGCGTTTGAATTAAAGTGATCGGTCACCGGACTAATCAGAAATATCCCAAACCGATCAGGCTCCAACCTGATCGGTCCCCAGTGAGAAACTTGGGATCACAAGCTCGTATGATCGGTCACCCTGACCGGTCACCAGATCGATCACCAAATCGATCTGGAAATCAGCTTGCCACAATCCCGCCAGGAATTCACTGGTTGATCGGTCACCAGACTGATCAGGCTGATCCCAGACCGATCAGGCTCCAGCCTGATCGGTCACGGTGAGAAACCTCGCGACAGTTGATCGTTCAGCTTGATCGGTCACGGTTTCTCCCTAATCGATCACCAGACCGATCAGGAGCCGATCAGTAGGTTTGCCAAAGTTACTGGAAGCTCCCTGATCGGTCACCAGACCGATCAGACATCGCTGGATCGGTCACCAAACTGATCCAAGAGGGAACTTCATGCCAACTTCTCTGATCGGTCACCAGACCGATCCGGGCAAGGCCAAACCCACTCTAAGTCAAGAGAACCAGCCTCCGGCCCATCTCCGACTCGTGCTTGATCCCTCGGACCAAGACTCCATGCCCAGCTTCACTCACTGGGACTTTAACCTAGCCCTCCAAGCTAGGACCTGGCCCTCCAAGCCGGGATTTCATCAACCTAGCCCTCCAAGCTAGGACCTGGCCCTCCAAGCCGGGATTTCACATTTCACCTAACCCCTCCAAGTTGGGACTTTTCACCTAACCCTCCAAGTTAGGACTTTTCACCTAGCCCTCAAAGCTAGGACTTTTCACCCAACCCTCCAAGTTAGGACTTTTCAACACCTAGCCCTCCAAACTAGGATTTTTCACACCTAACCCTCCAGGTTAGGACTTTTCCACACTTAGCCCTCCAAGCTAGGATTTCTCACACCTAACCCTCCAGGTTAGGACTTTTCCACACCTAGCCCTCCAAGCTAGGATTTTTCACACCTAACCCTCCAGGTTAGGACTTTTCAACACCTAGCCCTCCAAGCTAGGATTTCTCACACCTAACCCTCCAGGTTAGGATTTCAATCACACCGTGCCTAATCCCCGATCAGGACTTAATCATAATCATAATCATAATCATCAACCTAAACTAAAATCGATGTCAACATCAAAACAACAATCAGGGTCAGACTGCATCAACATTATGTAGAGGTAGGGATAGCTTGAATTGAATTTCACTACTAGTCTGTCTCACCCACATCTAACGTTATCAAGCATGTTGACCTTATGGATTTTTGTGAGACAGGTTTTCGGTATAATTTGAATTATTTTTGAAATGATGTTGTAGAGTTGATTTTGAAAGATATAGAAGTAATTTTGAAAAATGTTAAGTTAATTTTGATAAAATGTAGAGTTTTGAAAAATGTTGAATAATTTTGAAAATGTTGTAGAGTTGATTTAGAAAGATGTAGAATTAATTTTGAAAAATATTAAGTTAATTTTGAAAAATATAGAGTTTTGAAAAATGTTGGATAATTTTGAAAATGTTGTAGAGTTGATTTTAAAAGACGTAGAATTAATTTTGAAAAATGTTAAGTTAATTTTGAAAAATGTTGAGTTTTGAAAAATGTTGAATAATTTTGAAAATGTTGCAGAGTTGATTTTGAATGATGTAGAATTAATTTTGAAAAATGTTAAGTTAATTTTGAAAAATGTAGAGTTTTGAAAAATGTTGAATAACCTTTTTGAAATGAAATGTTGGTTGGTTGGATTGGACTACATTATTAGGTCATAGACATCTCACTCAATTCTAAGTGACAAGTCAGGTTTCCTTATCTGTTTTATGAGATGTATTAATTTTTTATCTTTGAATTAATGTTAAATCTAAGATTTAATTAAAACTTGTGTTAGATTCAAATTTATCAAATAGTACTTTAAAAATGAGTTTCGATAATTGGCTTCCAGGTCTTGGCGAGGCACGGAGGCCTTCTTTGGCCGTAGCCTTATTGGAGCAACAACCCTTTCCATGACAAAGCCTTTTACCGAAAGTTTATTTTCAAACTACTTCTTGAAAAATTTTGGTCTAACTAGCTTAGGTTTTGGATCGGTAGCTTCGGCTAGTTCCACCGGACTAAACAGACCAAGTAAGGTACGCCTTACCCTACTTGACCTTTTTAGAAGGGCTTCCCTAACATACTATCATCTCACCTCCACCTAATACTATGTTGTTCAAGTTTCAAGTAATTTTTTTGTTCTTAACTAACCATTCCTAAGTCTAAACATAATAAAATTACAAAAATGAAATAAACAGGCAACAAGAAAAAAATCATCTAATTATGAAAATGGTTTTTATATTAGCTCCCCCTGGACTGAAGCCTCGTTAAGGGTTAGGCAAGATGTGAATCTTGTCCTTGGAGATCCAATATTGGTTTGGTCTAGCTTGTTTATTCAAACATAGCTTTGGGACCCATGCTTGGACTTGGATTCTAGGTTGATTCAATATGGAATAGTAAGATCGTTGTCGCGGTTTGGTTCGATAACCTAGTACGGATCGATTCAGAACTGACTTCTATTTTCCAAGAATCATGCATGTCAAGATTCTTGGAACCCGAAGTGAATCATTCTAACGCGACTCTGAGTTCCTTGACTTGAGTTTTCAAGGAGGAATTCTCTTCCTCTAGCTTTTGAACTGAGTTGAGTTTCCTTCTTGAACTGACTCGGTTAAGGAACTCGAGTTGACTTCCTCTTTCAGGAGTTTGACTTCCTGTCAGAGGGTTTTAACCTGGATGTTGGCTTTCGCCAACTTGCGTAACAAGTATGAAATTAAATCGTAAAGTTCGGATTCAGGATAACCTCTTACCGTGCTTTGTTCGTCCTCTGAGATCAAGAGCTTTTCGATGTCGACGTCGTCGTCTGGTTCAGATTCCGTTCCGGAGTCGATGTCTTCCGAGGCGGTCAAAGAAGGAGGTTCGAGTGCGGAGCTTCTTCTTCTTCTTTCGAGACGATTCATCCCAGGTGGCTTGAAGAGCCTTCTTCTTCCAAGCCTTTTTGTTCTCCTTCAGGTTAGGGCACTCTGATCTGAAATATCCCTTCTTGTTGCACTCGTAGCATGTTATGTTACCTTTGTTCATCTGGCTCGTCGAGGGTTCAGATGGATCTTCCTTTTTTCGATTTGTCTTCTTCTTGTTCGTTTGATTTTTGAGCTCCTTGTAGTAGTCGCGAGCTAACCGAACCAATTTTGAGCGATCTCCTTCATCGTTGTCAGACTCCGAATCTGAGTTGGACTCGGATACTGGTTGTAGCTTCTTCTTCTGAGATCTTCCTGGAGTTTTTCCTATAACAAAAGCAATACTCTTCTCCACCAAAGTAGCATTAGTTTGCTCGTGTAATTCTAATTCGAAAAACAGTTCGTCTAATTTAATTTCAGACAGGTTCCTGAAAACCTTGTAGGCATCCACCATAGATGCCCACAGTGTGTTCCTTGGGAACGAGTTTAGAGTATACCTTATTAGGTCACAGTTTTTGACCTTGTGACCTATTGTGTGCAACCCGTTCATCAGCTCCTGGATTCTTGCGTGGAGATGTACTGTTGATTTGCCTTTGTGCATCTTTATTGTATAGAGTCTGTTGAGTAACATATCTCTTTTGCTGATCCGCGTATCAGACGTACCTTCGTGTAGTTTGATCAACTTGTTCCATAATTCCTTCGCATTGTTGAAGGGTCCGACGCGGTTCAACTTTTCCTTCGTCAGGCCGCATTGTAATGTCTGTGTTGCCTTTGCGTCGACCTCGATCTTCTTCTTGAGTGGTCCGTCCCACTCTGTGTAGCCTTGCACCTCACCTTGTGGGTTTTTGGGTATCTCCAGTCCGGACTGGATGATAATCCAGATGTCCACCTGAGTTTTCAGGTGGACCTTCATCCTACTCTTCCAATAGGAGAAATCTTCTCCTGAGAAGAGTGGTGGTCTGGTGGTGCTATATCCTTCTTGCATGGCCATTGAATTTATCTAAAAAAGAAATTACAAAGAAAACTTGTTACAAGACTAAGTCTTGGATTAGTAGTGCGGTAGAAAAAAATAATAATAAAAATCGAGTGGTGTTGCACCAACCTCGATGAACGAAAAAATTACGAACGCAAAAAAAATATTTAAAATAAAAATCTGAAAAATCACTCAACTGGTGGTTGCACCAGATTTGAGCCACCCGCTCTGATACCACTTGTGGAATCATTTAGAATCGATAGAGGGGGTGAATATCGATCAAATCTTTTCGGATTAAAAAGAGCAATTACGCAGCGGAAAAATTCAAATCAATGCTAACACTTTGATTTTTACTTGATTCGGAGTCTAGATCAGCTTCTACTCCAAGGCCCATGGTCCTTGACCATTTATGATGGGCAATTCTATATTTCGAAAAAATAGTACAAAATGAAGTTCGAATACAGAAATTAATTACAGCACTTAATTAACAATTATACCGACGACCGGAGAAGATTCATAGATCGGAGCCGCGGGTCGTTGTTGGCGCTTGAGACTTGAGCACAGAGTGTTTGAAGCAGAGCGCTTGAAAGAATTCGTTGGAAGCAATTGTGTCTGGAAGCTAGGGGTGAACCCCTATTTATACTGCATGCTTAGGCACCTGTGTTGAAGGGGGCACCTGACACGTGGCATGTTCTGCGCGAATCCTCATCCGCAGACTTGGTCAGCGCTTATCCCTTCAACTGGGGCGCCTGAGCTGACTGGGGCGTCTGTATCAACTCAGGTGCCTCATTTGCTGATGTGGAGGCTTGCTTCGAGACTGCTTGGAAATTGCCCTCCGGATCAGGTCATCGTGCTCAGTCCGCAACCAGGTCTTATTGCCCAACCCCCGATCAGGTCTTCGGTGCCTAGCCCTCGACCAGGACTTATTGCCCAATTCCTCGAATCAGGACATCGTGCCCAGTCCGCGACCAGGACTTATTGCACAACCCTATGTCAGGACTTAGGTGCCCAGCCCTCAGCCAGGACTTATTGCCCAACTCCTAGAATCAGGACTTCGTGCCTAGTGTACCTAGGACTTTCCTGCACACTTCAATAACTTCGTTAGTTCATAATAAAACCTTAACTTATTAACCCTTTGCCATTATCAAGACACATGTTCGATCTTGGTCCTTCCGGCACCAACAAAAACTTGTCAGCATTTTCTCCTCCTTGTTACGGGTTCCTTTCTTCAATATTGTCGTGTGTTTCTTCTTCCATAGGATGCATTGTAAAAGCATCTTCAACTAGTCCTTACATGTCATACTCCATTTCTCTAGGCTCTTCAAACGGCCTATTTGAAGGTATAGTAGGCCTTGAGGGATCATATTGAATCGATAGAGAGGGGTGAATATCGATCGGAAACTTTTTCGGAAAGCGAAGAGTAATTGCACAATGGAAAATGAAAACCATTCTCTAACACGATTTGTTTTTACTTGGTTCGGAGTCATGGTCGGCTCCTACTCCAAGGCCCACGGTCCTTGACCGTTTACGATGGGTCATTCTATATTTTTGTAAAAGATTACAAGTCGAGAGTACAAATATAGAATTGAAAAGTAATTACAGAACTTAACAAAATTAGTTTTTACCGACGACCGGAGATGTTGGAAGTTTCCAGAGCAGCGGGTCGTCGTCAGCGCTTGAATCACGAGTACGGAACTTGTCGGAGCGGAGCGCTTGAGCGTAGGAGTTGAAAGCAATTGATGTGGAAGCCTTGGGGTTGAACCCCCTTTTATAGTAGTCAGTGGGGCGCCTGTGTTAAAGGGGGTGCCTGACACGTGGTCTATCCTGTGTGAACTCCAATCCGCAGACTCGACCAGCACTTATCCCTTCAACTGGGGCGCTTGAGCTGACTGGGGCGCCTGTGTTAACACAGGCGCCTCAATGACTTGGTCCAGAGGCAGTTTGCTTCGAATGCTTGGAGTAGCCTTGCACTGGGGTGCTTGTCTCATCACAGACACCTAGCCCAGTGAGGCGCCTCACTCCATTGATGCGCCTGAATGCAGAAACTTCATCTCTTCATTCCTGCAACCAAGGTTAGTTCCAAAGACATACAAAGCATACAAATGATAAGTTTAGAGCATTATTTACAGCCTGAGCTATCTTGGTTCTGACTTTGGGTCTCCCAAATGAAACCCTAGGTTGAACCTGTTGGATCGAGAAAATACGATAGAGGGGGGTGAATATCGTAGAAGCGTTTCGGATTAGAAAAGAGAATGCGCAGCGGAAATTTAAATCAAACACACGGAACACAAGTGTTTTTACTTGGTTCGGAGTCGCGGTCGGCTCCTACTCTAAGGCCTACGGTCCTTGACCATTTACTGCGGGCAATTCTATAATGGCGCAAAGATTTACAAAGATTGTTACATTAGTAGTGCAATAAAGAAAATTATACTCTTCGTTACCGACTCCCGGTGTGGATCGTACTTCGGAGCAGAGGGTCGTCGTCGGCGCTAGAATCTCGAGATCGGAGGTTTTCGGAGCAGAGCGCTTGAACGAAGAGCGTAGAGGCGTTGGAAAATTGATGTTCTGAAGCCTTGGGGTCGAGCCCCTTTTATAGCACTCCTTGGGGCGCCCTGGATGTTGGGGGTGCCTGACACGTGCCTTCAGATCCGAGAAACCTCATCCGAAGCTTGGTCAGCACTTATCCCTCCAAAATCGACCTCGGAGCTGACGGGGGCGCCCGAGACATTGGGGGCGCCCTCCTTGACTTGGTCTGCTGGCTTCTGGTTACTTTGCTTCAATTGCTTTGACCTTGGGCACCTGGGGCCTCCGGGGCGCCCTGCTTACTGCAGTTTCGAAGCAACTCTTGCTTCCTTGTTTTGCTTTGACCTTAGGGGCACCCGGGACACTGGGGGGCGCCCTGCCCAGCTGTCTGCCCCTCTCCTTTGGGATGTTCTGAGCTGCAGAAACACATTCCTTCAGTCCTGCATTCAAGGTTAGTTCCAAAACAGCAAAGCAAGAGTATTAGATATTTTTTTACAGCCGTAGCTGTCTTGGTTCTAACTTCGGGTCTCCCAAATGGAACCCTAGGTCGAACCGACGCCTACTGTTCCCTCGACGGGGAACGCGTCCTCACCTACTCCTCTCAGGAGAGTTTACCTTTTACCAACCGGCTCCTCCGGTTGGACTGGTAGCAAGCAGTCCTTCGCCAGGTGCCTAGCAGCCCTTCGCCAGGTCTTAGATTCCCAGCAGCCCTTCGCCAAGTGCCTAGCAGTCCTTCACCAGGTCTTAGACTCCTAGCAGCCCTTCGCCAGGTTCCCAGCAGCCCTTCGCCAGGTTTTAGGGTTTCGATGCCTAGCAGTCCTTCGCTAGGTGCCCAGCAGCCCTTCGCCAGGACTTCTTTCTGCATACTCAACTAACATTGTTAGATCACAAATAGTACTTAACTTTGAATCCTTTGTCAATATCAAAACAAGGTTCGATATGGTGCTTCCGGCACCAACAGAACCAATGCCTAATGTTCCCTCCTACGGGGAACGCGTCCTCACCTACTCCTCTCGGGAGAATTTACCTTTTTGCCAACCGACTCCTCCAGTTGGACTTTTTCCAGCTTCACTCACTAGGTCTTCGTGCCCAATCCGTGATCAGGTCTTCGTGCGCAACTTCACTCACCAGGTCTTCGGTGCCCAGTCCTCGACCAGGTCTTCGTGCCCAGCTTTACTCTCCAAGTCTTCGTGCTCAACCTTACATCAAGACTTAGTTGCCCAGCCCACAGCCAGGACTTAGTGCCCAATTCATAGAACCAGGACTTAGTGCCTAGTGTACCTAGGACTTTCCTACACACTTAATAAGCTTGTTAGATCATAACCAAATCATAACTTCTGAACCCTTTGCCATTATCAAAACATAGGTTCGACTTTGGTGCTTCCAACACCAACAATCTCCTCCTTTTTATTTATGGTAACACGGTTCAAAAAGTTAAGTTAAAACAACATATTATAGCAATCTAACTACAGTAAGAAAATGAATTCATTTATCTCCCCCTGAAAATGTTCTCCCCCTGAATCTTCCAACGTCATGCGGGTTTTTGTAAAAACTTTCTAAGTACTAAGTGCTTTTCAAAATTTTAGCAAAAATCTTTAAGGTTTTTGACTAAAGGTTTTTCAAAGACGAGCAAAACGCACTCAAGAACATTTCAACACTTAGATAATTTTTGAGAAGGTTTTGTAAGCCTAACTTTCAAAAAAAAATCACTTAGGCAAGACAAATTTTGAAACATGATTTCCCAAAAAAAATTCAATTTTGAGAACTTAGGAAAAAATTTTCAAACTGTTTTTGCACGTTTTTCACACTTAGAAATTTTCCAAAAAGTTTTTGAAAATTTTTTCATACTTAGAAAATTTTTCAAAAAAAAAATTCCACTTAAAACTATTTGTAAAAAAAATTCCACTTAGAACTATTTGCAAAAAAAATTCAGAAGAGTCTCGCTCAACAAATTTTGTTTACTAAGGAGAATTTTCAAAGCAAATGCACTTAGAAAATTTTGAAGTGCTTTAGGAATTTTTGAAAGAACTTAGAAATGTTTTTTGAAAATTTTGAAATACTTAGAAACAGTTTTAAGCACTTAGACATACTTAGAAAAATTTTAAGCACTTAGACTTTTACTTTACTTTTTGCAAAAGAAAAAAAAATTCTCCTTTCCTTTCTCTCCCCCTTTACTTCACTCACCAGGTCTTCGTGCCCAATCCACGATCAGGTCATCGTGCCCAGCTTCACTCACCAGGTCTTCGGTGCCCAGTCCTCAACCAAGTCTTCGTGCCCAATCCGCGATCAGGTCTTCGTACCCAGCTTTACTCACCAGGTATTCGTGCTCAATCTTACGTCAGGACTTAGTTGTCCAGCCCGTGGTCAGGACTTAGTGCCCAATTCATAGAACCAGGACTTAGTGCCTAGTGTACCTAGGACTTTCCTGCACACTTAATAAGCTTGTTAGATCACAACCAAATCTTAACTTCTGAACCCTTTGCCATTATCAAAACATAGGTTCGACTTTGGTGCTTCCGGCACCAACAGGCCTTTCACCATGTAAAATCCACTGTCTATACCCTTGAAGGAACCCTCGGTGTGGATCAGTTAGATGCAAATAGACACTAGTTCTACTATGAAGGTGAGTGTTGGAACACTTTTTGCAAGGACAAAAGTTTTTCCATCAGCTTCTAAATTTTGAAATATGATTTCATGAAACTCATTGGATCACTCATCCAATCTTTAGAATCCATCAGAGTGCTATAATTTAAGATATGTAAAGAAGAAAATGAATAAACAGTAATGAGAACTAGAACATATATTTCTTATTTGAAAGATATATGATAGCTATAATAGTCTATGACATAAAACAAATTCAATTTATATAAGAGATAAGAAGTATCTAATTGCTTCACAATTAATCAAAAGGGAAACTACTGAACTCATTAATCAAGTTTCTTTAGTATGATAGGCTAATTTCCCTATTCACTAACAATTCAATTGTAGAATAATTCAATAATATATTAGTTGTTGCTTGTCAGAATTAACACAAATCTTCCTACTAAAATACTAAAAACCACTAAAAACTACTGTAACTAAAGAAACCAATACAAACTTCATTTTGATAAAAGGAAAACAATCCAGATTTAATAGATTTAGCTATTCCTAAATGCTATTTGAACATTAGCATATATTTGTTCTTGTCCAAGATCAAATATAGGAGATGCCTGTCTAAAACATTGGGCATATTCAGATAAAAAGAAAAACTAACATTAATTGGACGAACATTATGGAAGTCTAACATTAACCTAACACACTTTTGCAAATTCTCGCTCATAGTTGGTCTAACGCCAAACACATAAAAATAGTCAACATGATTTTATAAAACATTTTCAAAGTAATCTTGGTTCTTTTTTCCTTCAGCTGAATGAAGACTTTCAATTTGCAAGCTCTAACTTACTTAACGATTAATTAACCAAAAACATAAGAGAAGAATTTGTAGAAAACCATTATAATCCAAACCAGTCAATATTTTTATTTGGAAAAAAGGGGCAAGACTCAATCAAAGAATAGAAGGGTCTCCTTATTTCTTTTAGCCCATCCATCTCCCAAGTTAACAAATATATATCGAAAGGTGTCTAAATACACCTCAAGTTTTAGAAGCTAAGATTTTGTGGAACAAATCAATAAGAAAGTTTTTTATCTCATAAAAAAGAATCATAAGATGAAAAAAAATATCATTAGATACTTGCTAGAGAGGACTTGTCTCGCCCGAGAGACAAAGGGAAAACAACTTTGAGAGTGGGCTCGTAGTCATTGCGGCGAGGAAGTGAAGGCACGACGAGGAGGGCTTCAGTAGTTCACCGTTAGTGAGGGATGGAGGGAAAACACACTTGAGAGAGGGCTTGTAGATGTACTCCTTGCGGTAAGAGAATGAAGGCGAGGCGAGGAGGGCTTCGACAGTTCGGCGAGGAAATCGCTAGGGCGAGTCAAGAGAGGGGCTTTGGTGAGATTTTGGAGGAAAAGAGGAAAAAGTTAATTTCAGGGAATATATATATATATATATATATATATATATATATAGTATTTTTGGGCCCTAGGCAGAGCCCTAGCCCAAGGCCAACTCTGCTGTGGAATCGTGGTGGAGAAGCAGCACTACAGAGGAATCACCGACAATAGGGATGTGTGAGCTAGCGTGGGTGAGAGGAATGGTTGGCACAGGGATGTGAGCGTCGATGAGGGGAGTAGCAGCGAGCGCGGGTTAGGGATCGAGGAGAACAACACACAAATTAGAAATGAGTTTTAGCTTATCATATATTACTTCATAATTATATTACATCACTAAATTTATTACTGAAGTTGATTATCACATATTACTTTGTAATTAGAAATGAGTTTTCAGCTTGTATCTCTCTCTTTGTGAAGGTTCTGTAGAAGAGAGGGAAAATTATAGTATTCTTGGGCCCTAGGCAGAGCCCTAGCCCAAGGCCAACTCTGCTGCGGAATCGTGGTGGAGAAGCAGCGCTACGGAGGAATCGTCGACAATAGGAATGTGTGAGCTAGTGTGGGTGAGAGGAATGGTTGGCGCAGGGATGTGAGCGCCGATGAGGGGAGTAGCAGCGAGCGCAGGTTAGGGATCGAGGAGAACAACACACAAATTAGAAATGAGTTTTAGCTTATCATATATTACTTCATAATTATATTACATCACCAAATTTATTACCGAAGTTGATTATCACATATTACTTTGTAATTAGAAATGAGTTGTCAGCTTATATCTCTCTCTTTGTGAAGGTTCTGTAGAAGAGAGGGAAAATTATAGTATTCTTGGGCCCTAGGCAGAGCCCTAGCCCAAGGCCAACTCTGCTGCGGAATCGTGGTGGAGAAGCAGCGCTACGGAGGAATCGCCGACAATAGGGATGTGTGAGCTAGTGTGGGTGAGAGGAATGGTTGGCGCAGGGATGTGAGCGCCGATGAGGGGAGTAGCAGCGAGCGCGGGTTAGGGATCGAGGAGAACGACACACAAATTAGAAATGAGTTTTAGCTTATCATATATTACTTCATAATTATATTACATCACCAAATTTATTACCGAAGTTGATTATCACATATTACTTTGTAATTAGAAATGAGTTTTCAGCTTGTATCTCTCTCTTTGTGAAGGTTCCGTAGAAGAGAGGGAAAATGAAACAAAAATGAGGGAACAAAATTTTTGAGGTTATATTTCCAGATTGGCGCTAAAGTAGGAGGGGAAAAAATTATAGCTGAAACAAAAAAAAAGGCAATGAGGGTGGGTATAAATCTTTTATACCATAGTAAAAAAATATTATAGTGACAATAAAATATGAGTGTGGGTATATACTGTTTATACCCATAGATAAAAAGGTTATAGTGATGACAAATTATAAGCGTAGGTATATGATACTTATACTCATAATAAAAAAAATTATAGTGATAGCAAAATATAAGTATAGGTATAGATATCTAATACCCACTGTATTGATATCTGCCTCTATAACTTATAATGACTATACTGTATATTTGTGGCTATATGTTACTTATATCTACAATTTATATATGTGTCGCTAAAATTTATAGTAGGTATATGACAATTTTTTTGTAGTGGAATTATATTTCTAATTTTGTATTTATATACTTTACTCCCTAAATAGTATTATTATTATTATTATATTATTGTTATATTATTATTATTATACTATAATATTATAATTTTATTATATATTATATTATTATAATTTATTTTATTATTTTATTATATTTATTATAATAATAATAATATTATTATTATTATATTATTATTATTATTATATTATTATATTATTATATTATTATTATTAATTATTCTTCTCCTCCTTATCTTTTTTTAGTAACTAATTCTTATTCATGATTTATAAGAAGTATGACTCCACTGACTTCCATTCTTTTTAGTATATTGCTTTTTTTTTCCCGACTCATCAATCAAGTGCATTTGGTCCCCGTGTGAGTATATATAATCCAATTTTGATATATTTATCCACATGAATTTCTTAATTGATTTGTATATCTATGTTCTGTGAGCACTAATGGATACTAGCTATGAAGTATCAGACGCTATTCAGTGCAAATGCCATTTATAAAATATTGTAATGTGCAAATATTTTCTTAATTTATCAAATTAAGCAGTATGTTTTTTATTGTTCTTAAACATCTTTGATGTTTTATTTTTGTCTTAATCTGTGTCGCCCTTGGAATATGGTCATGTTAGAAACCTGGAATTAGAAACTTTTGCAATCGATATTTGAAATTGTCTTACTACACTAGATATATGGGCACCATATTAGCCTTTGTCTGATACAAGAGATACTCTTCACAGTTTTATCTCTTATTTCATATTTGAACCTTATATATTATGTCATCTTCATGCTGTTGTGCTGATTATCCACTTTTTTTTTCTTGATTGCACTCCTGAGTCAAAAACATATTTAATAAGGGATCATGTACTGGATTCATACTGGTCCATTTATGAGATAAAAGGCAAATGCAACCTTAGATTGTCTCATGATAAAATGATATGAAACCAAGGGCAACAAGAAAATCAAACATATCTGATCTGGGGAAAGTTGGGGCCCGGTTCACATAGAAAAAGTCAAAGTCAAATGATTGAGGAAAACATTTAAAAATTTTTCTAATAAATCCTATGGTAGAAAAAACTTAAGAAGTAAGAGTAAGACAAAGAAGGTCATCATATACTACAATTGTCATGAAGAAGGGCACATCAGGGATGAGTGTCCACTTTTGAAGAAAAAGGAAGAAAAGAAGAAGGATGAAAAGAAGAAAACAAAAGAAAAAGACAAGAAGACTATAAGTTTAAAGGCGACATGGGATGATCCTTCATCATCGGAAGAAGAAGAACACCACGTGTCTCATTTTGCGCTAATGGGAGTTGACAACATAATATACGCATCATCCGAAGATGAGAAGAGCTCAAGTGATGATGAAGAAGGGAGCTCAAGTGAAGGGGGATGTCAATCATCGGATTTGGACGTCTCGGTAAGTGACAAATACAAGCTGCCTCCTACTACACTTGTGAAGATTATTTATAGTATAAATGATGATTTGTTTAATGCCAAAAGAAAAATTAAGAGTTTGAAAAATGAGATTTGCATGTTAAAGGAGAAATTATGACAATCAAGGACAATATGCATGATTCTTCTTTTAGTTTAAATGAGTCATTTTTAGAAGAAGAAAATAAGGAATTAAGGGAAAAGGTAGAGAGTCTCACCAAGGCCCTTAGCAAATTTCAAATTGGCTCAAAGAACCTTGATATGATTATTAGTAGCCAAAGAGTTGTATACAACAAGACCGGAATAGGATATAAACCCAAGACCAAGGAGGTTGCTTTTATTTCTCTTATAGGAAGAAAGGATGCACTTAGAAAGCAAATCATTAAAGGCAATGTAAAGCAAGCATGGGTTCCTAAGAAGTATTTGAATGATATTTGTGGATCAAGTGTATGGGTACCAAAAGATTGTGTTTTTCGTGTTGTTTAGGTAGAAGAGAAGAAGGATTCAAACAAGTGGATTGTAGATAGCGGTTGCTCAAGACATATGACTGGTGATGTAAGCAAGTTCTCCACAATTAGCTACTTGAAAGAAGGAACGGTGTCTTTTGGAAATAGTGGAAAGCTCAAGATTATAGGTAGAGGCACAATTGAGGTATCACCTATAATCATCATCCATAAAGTGCTTCTAATTAAGGACATGGAATTCAACTTGATTAGTGTTAAAAAAAAAAAAAAAAAAAAAAAAAAAACTTGCTTAGTGTTAGTCAACTATGTGATGCCGGGTATAGAGTTGAGTTTCATACTAATAAATGTTTGGTTAGGCACAATAGCTCGAAAAATATTATGTTGGAAGGATATAGGGAAGCAAATCTTTATTATCTTAATCTCTCCTATGTTTCTAACATTTCTACTAAGTGTCTCATATCAAAAGAAGAAGAAGGATGACTATGAAATAGAAGGCTTGGACACATCAACATGAAGAACATAGCAAGAGTGGCCAAGATGGAGTTGGTGAAAGGACTACCAATGATGAAGTATGTCAAGAATGAAATGTGTGATGCATGTCAAGAGGGTAAGCAATCCAAATCATTACATAAAGGTAAACCCCTAACTAGTACTTCTCTATCATTGGAATTATTGCATTTAGATTTATTTGATTGTCATAGTACTCCTTCATTAGTAGGAAATAAATATTGCTTAGTAATTGTTGATGTTTTTTCTAGATATACTTGGGTCTATTTCATGAGACATAAGGATGAAACTCTAGAGATATTTGTAGGATTTAGCAAAAGGGTTAAAATGAGAAACATCTCAAAATTAACTAAATTAGGAGTGATCATGGTGGAGAGTTTGAAAATTCAAACTTCTCTAACTTTTGTTTAGAAAATGGGTACAAACATGAATTTTCATGTCCAAGAACACCACAACAAAATGGGGTTGTAGAAAGAAGAAATCGGGCTTTGCAAGAAGCGGCTAGGACTATGGTTAATGTTTATTCTTTACCTAGCTATTTTTGGACGGAAGCGGTAAATACCGCTTGTTACATCCAAAACCGAGTTTTAATTCATAGGTTTTTAGGAAAAACACCTTTTGAATTATGGAATAAGAAAATTCCTCAAATTCACTATTTTAAAGTGTTTGGTTGCAAGGTCTATATTTTGAATACTAAGGATGACTTAAGGAAGTTTGAGTCTAAGGCGGACGAGGGGATTTTAGTTGGGTACTCATCTACTAGTAGAGGGTATAGAGTATATAACAAGAGGACTAAATTGATTGAGGAATCATCCAATGTGGATTTTGATGAATCTACTAGCATTACCCTAGGAAATCCTCCATTGACAAGGATATATGAGTAAATCAAAACTTTACCCAAGCAATCCAAGACCTACATTTAGGGGGTATTGATCAAGGGGGAGAAAGAAATGCATCAGATGATAAAAGAGGCAATGATAATCATGAAGGATGGGCCCATAATCTCTAGGACTTTAAGACAACATCAAGATCATCCTATCAACCAAATAGTTGGAGATGTTGAACAAGGAGTAAGGACTAGATCCTATTTTAGAGAACATGCTAGTCAAATTGCTTTAATATCACAACTAGAGCCAAAGTCAATTGATGAAGCCTTAGTTGATGCGGATTGGATTCTAGCAATGCAAGAAGAGTTAAACCAATTTGAAAGATGTAAAGTATGGGAATTAGTTCCAAGACTCAATGAGAGTATAATTGTCACAACAAGATGGGTCTTTAGGAACAAATTGGATGATCAAGGGAGAGTTACCAGGAACAAGGCTTGATTGGTAGCTAGGGATTTGAACCAAGTTGAGGGACTTAACTATGATGAAACTTATGCTCCCATAGCTAGATTGGAGTCCATCCGGATTTTGTTAGGATATGCCGCCCACTTGGGTTTTAAACTTCATCAAATGGATGTGAAATCAGCATTTCTTAATGGGTTTATTAAGGAGGAAGTGTATGTAGAACAACCACCCAGTTTTGAAAACATAGACTACCCTAATCATGTTTATAAATTGAGGAAAACCTTATATGGGTTGAAACAAGCTCCCCGAGCTTGGTATGAAAGGCTTTCATCTTTCTTAGTTTCCAAGGGATTTAGAAGGGGAACAATTGATCCAACTCTATTTCTTAAGTATAAGGATAAGGACATTTTTGTGGCCCGAGTTTATGTTGATGATATCATTTTTGGGTCAACAAATAATGAGTTTCTTCATGAATTTATCAAGCATATGGAAAATGAATTTGAAATGAGTCTTGTTGGAGAGTTGACTTTCTTTTTAGGATTGTAAGTCAAACAAACAAATGAAGGAACTCATGTTTATCAAACAAAGTATGCTAGGGAAATTATCAAAAAATTTGGATTAGAAAATGCTAAGTAGCATCTACTTCCATTGGAACAAATGTCAAGATGGATAGTGATCATGAGGGGAAGGTAGTTGATCCAAAATAATATAGAAGTATGATTGGTAGTTTGTTGTACCTCACCACTAGTAGACCGGATATATTATTTGTGGTAGGAATGTGTGCAAGATATCAATCTTGTGCCAAAGAGTTTCACTTAGTAGTAGTAAAAAGGATTTCAAGGTATATTAAGGACACTCTTAATGTTGGTCTTTGGTACCCCAGAACTCCAAACATTGATTTATTTGGGTACACCGACTCCGATTATGCGGGTTGTAAATTAAATAGAAAAAATACTAGTGGTGGGTGTCAATTCCTTCGATCATCCCTAGTTAGTTGGAGTAGTAGAAAACAACCATGTGTTGTCTTATCTACAACCGAGGCCGAATATGTAGCAATGGGTGGTTGTGTAGCTCAATTACTTTAGATCATGCATACCTTAAAGGATTATGAGCTTCATTACTCCAAGGTCAAAATCTTATGTGATAATGTGAGCACTATTAATTTAACCAAAAATCTGGTGCATCACTCTAGGACAAAACACATTGAAGTGAAGCATCACTTCATTAGGGATCATGTGGCAAGGGGTGACATTGAATTACATTATGTTGAATCAAAGTCCAGCCTTGCCGACATATTTACCAAGCCTCTATCCGAAGCGGAATTCACATCTCTAAGAAGAGGACTTGGTATGTGTTTCGTAGAAGTGCAAATTTGGCCTTGGGATAATGCAATAATAAGGAAATGCATGAGATGTTAGGATGATACAAATAACTCATGTATGCTTGTAGTATATTGTTAGATTATTGGATGTATCACATTATTGAAAATAGACCAACTATGGGAAAAATAAATGTTTAATTAATGGGCATCTTGCCCATAGATCATAGTTGGGCATTTCAAATAATTTGAAAACATTTCTGAGTTTTATTTACTATGGCATAAGTTTGCAAAACACATGATTTCAAAACTAGGGTGTAAGTTTGATACAAAAATTGGATGTTTTCAAAGAAATTGAGATTTACTCAAAAAGTCAAACATGTTTAGATTTTTCATGGAAATATATTTTTCTCTGTTAGAATACATCATAAGAAACATGTTTGCAAAATTTCATGATTTTTTGAATTTTATGGAATTTATTATGGATTTCTGAATTTCGGCTCAGAAGCTACAATATTCAGACTGAAATGTATCAGTCGACTGCCCCCTGGGACAGTTGACTGAACTTTCTGTAATGTGGCAATACAAAGGCACCAGTCGACTGATAACTGTCTTAGTCGACTGGTCCTTCTAGTTTCTAGTTTCTAGTTTCTAAGGGTTTTCAGAAACGGAAAGGTATTCAAATTTGTTGCAAATGGTTAATATTGCTTGAAGCAATCCTTTTGATGGTGTCAAAGAGGGAGAATTGGGAGGTTTAAGTTAGTTTTGTAACTTAACTTGTGGAAAATTGAAAATTATGTGGAGGGCATAGGTTAAGGGGAGGATGCATGTTTATGCTTCTTAATTTACTATGTCTTTAATTTTCAATTGTTGTTATTATTCCTAACTTAAAGATATTGTCAAACATCAAAAAGGGGGAGATTGTTGGGGCAATCGACCCAAGGATGATCGAGTGGATCATGGTTTTAATGTGTGTGTATTAATATGATTAAGTTAGGTTGTCATGTTGGTTTGATATGTGTGTTTGAGTCATGCAGGACTTGGTGAATCACACATGATGTACGCATCCGAGGGACGAGAGCCAAAGAAAGAGGACTCCGAGGGAAATCCGGGGAAGTAGACTTTAAGGGCATACGCGAAGGATGGCATGGAGGCAAGCCGTGGGCTTGTGTGCGCATTCGAGGGACGAAAGCCAAGGGAAGAGAACTTCAAGGGGCGAGCCAAGGGAGTGGACTTCGAGGCATATGCGAAGGATGGTCTTCGGAGTGAGTTTGAGTGGAAATGTAAGCTAGGCAGTCGACTGCTAGCGCAGAACTAAAATTTATAGAAAGATCAGTCAACTGGTCTAGGCACCAGTCGACTGATCAGTTCGAAAATATAGTCGTTGGCTAGCCACTGGCTGGGCATCAGTCGACTACCCTTGGGGCAGTCGACTGGTGTCGGGGGTTGAGCTGTTTAAGGAACAACTCTCTCCTCTATTTAAGGAGAGACTTTGGAGCAGAATAGGGTTGTGGTTCTTAAGTGTAAGATCCTATTATAAGTGCTCAAAGTCTCATTCTCTTCCTCCTACTCTAATTTCCATCTTGTACAAGAGGAAGAGAACATATTGTAAAGGTTTCTCCACCTTGAAGAAGAAGTTCATAGTGAAGCTTGTGTACGTGGTGTGGATCCTTGAATTAGTCACCTTTTGAAGGTGGATACCAAGTAAATCAGGGAGTTAGCATTGTTTCTTGTTTCTTTTGATTTTGTTCTTGTGTTTTTGCTAACATTCTTGTAGACAAAATCGAAAAGTTGCTATTCACCCCCACCCCCTCTAGCTAGACGCCAAGGTCCCAACAAGTACCTCCGTTGCCGCCGGTGGAGTCGTTCGAATCATACAAGTAGGATACCTATTTTTGTAGTGTCCTCTCTCCCTGCACTTAAAACAAGTTATATGTGTTGGATCGAGAAATGCGAGAGAGGGGGGGGTGAATGTCGCAGTTCGTTCGGATTTAAAAAGAGCGGGTGCACAGCGGAATAAAATAGAGTAAAACAACGCTAACACGATCGTCTTACTTGGTTCGGAGCCTAGGTCGACTCCTACTCCAAGGCCCACGGTCGTTGACCGTTTTCTGCGGGCAATTCTATAAGTTCGCAAAGTTTACAAATAGATTTTACAATAAGGCAGAACAGTAAACTTTAAATACAGAGCTTTTTGTTACCGACGTCCGGTGTAGATCAAAGTTTTGGAGCAGCAGGACGTCGTCAGCTTGAGTTGGAAGATTTCTAAAGCGCGTTGCGGAAGCAGAAGAGCGTAGAGGCGTCGAAGCAATTGATGTTTAAACCTGGGGTCGAGGGCCCTTTATATAGGGCTGGGGGCGCCCGGGATGCTCGGGGCGCCCCCCACGTGGCTTCTGATCCGGCATGCTCTCGGTCGTGACTGATCGCTTCGACTTCGGGATAACAGTTGACTGGGGCGCCCGACGCGCGCGGGGCGCCCGGTTGACCGGTCAAAGCTTCATCCATTTGGTTTCGCGAGGGTGAGCTGCAGCTGCCAGTGGCGTGGCACAGTGGGCGCCCGAGACACGCGGGGCGCCCGACATGCGGGGCGCCCGACACACGCGGGGCGCCCCCAATTGCGTTGCTGTCGGGGCGTTTACCTCTCTGCTGACTTTGGGTTGACTCTGGGGCGCCCGACACATCCGGGGCGCCCTACTCAGCTACGGCCTCACTCCTTTGAGGCTCTCTGAGCTGCAGAAACACAGTCCTTCGGTCCTGCATCCAGGGTTAGTCCAAAACAGCAAATAATAAGTTAGTTAAAACATCCTTAGCTGTCTTGGTTCTGACTTTGGATCTCCAAAATGGAGCCCTAGGTCGAACCGACACCTAATGTTCCCTCTAGGGGAACGCGTCCTCACCTACTCCTCTCGGGAGAATTTACCTGATGCCAACCGGATCCTCCAGTTGGACTTTTGCCCAGCAGCCCTTCGCCAGGTCTTGAGTTTCGCCCAGCAGCCCTTCGCCAGGACTTGGTTTTTGCCCAGCAGCCCTTCGCCAGGTCTTGTTTTTTGCCCAGCAGCCCTTCGCCAGGTCTTGAGTTCTTGACAGCCCATCGTCAGGTGCCTAGCATCCCTTCGCTAGGACTTTGTTTCCTGCACTCTCAAGCAGCATTGTTAGACAACAAATAACCCTTAACTTTGAATCCTTTGCCAATATCAAAACAAGGTTCGATCTGGTGCTTCCTGCACCAACAATATGAACTTTGGAATTAGACATTGAAAAAAAATATACCTTTTTCACCATTGAATCCCCCTCAATTCCTGGCCTTCTTGCTTCTTTGGCTGTGAGTCCGATCAAAGCCACTCGCTCTGATACCAATTGTGGGATCGGTGACGTCGATAGAGGGGGGTGAATATTGACTTACGCTTTTTCTGGAACTTCGTCGATCGTTCGTTCTTTCTATCAAGAGTGTTAGTACGCAGCAAAATAATAAGAAACAACAAACATAATCAACACACGGGATTTTTACTTAGTTCCCAACCTCCTAGGGTCAGTACGTCCAAGGCCTAATTACGGGAAGTGCCCGTCCACTAATGGTCTCCTTTCCAGAAGTTTTTCGAAGATGGAGAAACCCGTCTTACAATTTTTAATACAAGCACAAATTAAAAAATGACTATAATTTATAAGTAAATGCAAACCAACATGAATTGACGATCCCGACCAATCCAGAACTCCGAAGCGTTGTGTACATCCTCTTGGAGTCTCCTTGGTCATAGAACTTCGCCTTAGCACTTTAGCTTCGCTTATGAATGAGTAGTAGGATGAAGAGATTGATGATCTGAAACCTTGGCTCGAAACCCCTATTTATATAGTTACTTGGGCACCCAAGAGCCTATAGGGGCGCCCTCCACGTCTTCAAATCTGATACAACCAGTGAATAGGATGCGAGGGATAAGATTACCTCTTGGGCCTTCTCGGGTGCCCCCATGCTTATAGGGGCTCCCAGGATGGGGGCACCCTCAACCCCCTTGAGGGCGCCTGGGACGGGGCACCCTCAACCCCCATGAGGGTGCCCTCATCATGAGGGTGCCCTCATCATGAGGGCGCCCGGGATGATGGGGGCGTCCGGGAGTTCCTTTTTTGAGCCTTGTTTGTTTGTGTTTGCTCTCCTATCTTGCCTTCAGCTCTAGGTTCCTACAAGACAAACAAATACAAGACAAACACATAATCCTAAGCCTAAATTCTGTAAGTCTACCTGACCTACTAGGCTTTTGCTTAGAGTCAACTCCTCCAGACATTTCTACCTAAGGTCAACTCCTTAGGGGTTCCCACTACCTAGCTTCACTAGGACATTATCTTGCCTGACTTCATTCACCAGGACTTTTATCTTGCCTGACTTCACTCACCAGGACTTTTACCCAGCTTCACTCACTAGTATTTCGTGCTCAATCCACAGTCAGGTCTTCGTGCCTAGCTTAACTCACCAGGACTTCGTACACCTAGCTTTACTCACTAGGACCCAACTTCACTTACCAGGATTTCATGCCCGATCCTTGACCAGGACTTTGTGCCCAATTCCTTGATCCAGGACTTCGGTGCCCAATCCTCGGTCAGGTCTTCATGCCCAATTCCCCGAACTAGGACTTCGTGCCCAGCTTCACTCACTAGATCTTCGGTGCCTTGACAAGGACTTCTTTGTTAGTCATCTTAATCCAGACTAGACTTCTCTCTGCCAAACATCAGGTCATGTTTGACTTAGTCCTTGGTCTAACCGACCAGATATGGGTTTAATCACTTTGCCAAACATCAAGTCCTGTTCGGCTTATCCCTTGGTTAAACTGACCAATCCTGGGTTTATCCTACCAAACATCAAGTCCTGTTTGGCTTAACCCTTGGTTAGATTGACCAAACCTTGGTATATTATCAAACATCAAAACACTAGAGGTTGACTGTTCATGTCTGATGCTTTTTGCACCAACAAGAGCCATTTGTACAATGGTAACTCTAGACATATATGTTGGAGACACAATATCATTAGACAACTACTCTCAACAATAGTTATCACTGTTGGCTATGTGAAATCAAAGGATAACCTAGTGAATCCGCTAACCAAAGGGTTAAATCGAGAGTCAGTTGCAAGTTCATTGAGAAGGATGAGCTTGATGTCGATGAGAAATGTTGGTGCAAAGGCAACACAACTTATGCAGACTGGAGATCCCAAGAACTAGGTTCAAAGAGACAATCTAACTACATCGACAATGTTGCTCACTGTGGGGAACAACCCAGTGGAGCAGTGAAGGATGGAGATTAAGCACATGACTTTTAATGATTCAACAGAGTTATGTAGAATAGTCTTAAGAAATCACCTATGTGAGAAAGAAGTGGGACCACTTTGAATAGAATTGAAGGCATAACTCTTTGAACTTCTCAAAGGACCAAGCGTGTTTATGGCCAGGAATGAACATACTCATAAGAACTGAGTTGTATTAGAAAGAGTCTTGGGTAAGATATATCAATGCTTACACAGACGACAAAACAGTTCAAGGACATCGTATCAACTGACAGCCAGTAAGCAAACAAATCTTCACATGGGAAGGTTCAAAGGGCAAAACCTATTGGTGCTAGAAGCACCAGATCGAACCGAATTTTGATAATGGCAAAGGGTTCAAAGTTAAGTGTGCATTGTTATCTAATGGATTTACCAAGTGTGCAGGAAAGACCTAGTTCACCTAGGCACGAAGTCTTGACCTGCAGGGTTGAGCAAGAAGTCCTTGTCGAGGACTGGGCAAGAAGACATGGTCGAGGGTTGGGCAAGAAGTCCTGGTCGTGGACTGGGTTGTTGGGATCTCCCCGCACCAAAACACAAAAACGCAGCGGAAACAAGATCCCTCGAACGATCCATGCGAAAGAAAACTCGTACAAAATTCATCTATCTAATAGACCTATCTATAGTGTATACCTTTGGAGCGTGCCCTTACGTTATCCCGCTCGTCCAAGTGCGCCGGATCTCTTTCACGTTCAAGCATCCGTGCCTCTATGCGTATCCACATGGACACGATCTCTCAACTTCGGGAAGAACTACTTTAGTTGTGCTAGCAACTTGAGGTAGTTCACAAAACCACCAAGAACCCCAAAGGGAGTTTCGGCCAAGAGGGAGAGGAGGAAGAAGAGAGGAAGGGAAGGCTTACACACACCTCATTCAAAATGACTAGACTCTCTTTTATATTCATCCCATGAATATGAAGAGTCTTTTGTCTCTTTGACTTCCCTTCATTAAAGCCAATAAAAAGCACATCTTTTCATGTGACTCTTCACCTTCTCTTTATCCAATGAAGAGAGACTTTTCTCTTTCCTTCATTAAACACTTTAATGAATTTCCCCATGCAATTCCGACCGGGCTTCTCGGGCTTCCGACCAGGTCTCCCGACCAAGTCTGCCGAGCAAGTCGCCGAGCTCCCGAGCCAGTCTGTCGAGCTTCGAGCTCTCGACTCAGTCTGCCGAGCGCCGAGCTCCCGACTCAGTATGCCGAGCGTCGAGCTCCCGACTCAGTCTGCCGAGCGCCAACCCAGTCTGCCGAGTTCCCAACTCGGGCTCACGACCTAGTCTCCCGAGTTGCCAACTCGAGCTCTCGACCTAGTGTCCCGAGTTCCCAACTCGAGCTTCTGACCAAGTCCCTGAGCTCCTGGCTCAGTCTCCCGACCCGAGTCTCCCGAGCTCCTGTCCCGAGCACCCGAACTAGTCTCCCGAGTTCCTAACTCGAGCTCCCGATCGGATCTCCCGAGTTACCAACTCGGGCTCCCGATCAGACTTACCGAAGCATCATGTCCTTAGTGTGTGACCCAATAGGTTCTCGCGACGTTGGCAATGCGCCTAAACACTTTATGTTGGATCGGGTTGGACCGGCTAGAGGGGGATGAATAGACGGTAAAAAAATATGAAAATAGAAGGCACTCGTCTTTAAAAAAAACTTGGTCGCAACTAAGGACGTTGCTTCCAAGGCAGTGGACGCTCAATAAAAATCTCCTTGTGGCGGAGAAGCCTTACAAAAGTAGCACACTAGACTTTTAGAGATTTTACAAGAATGAATAAGAATTATTGAATTAAAAGGTTGAAACTCTAAGCCTATTTATAGCCTAAGAGAATAAATCTGGATTGTTGATTGTTGAGGAATTTTCTCTTGGCCGTTGATCCATGGATGTAATCTGGATGGTTGATCTTGGATGGGATTAAACTGCATCCATTGGATCTGATTAAAGGATAAAGTTATCCTTTAAGAGATAACTTTGTCTTCTGCTCGCAACAGATAAATAACTTTATCATTTGCTCGCAATAACTTTAATCACATCTTTTCTTTATCCCAGTCGGTAAGACTGGTGATATATGTAGGCGAGGTTGCTGCTTTGAATCTCCATAGCAACAAATAAAATTCTTTTTGTTTCAGGTGCCTGGTTTGACTTGGTCAAACTGACCAGTCTTTTGGTTCATCTTCTGGGTGATTTCCGGCCAACCGGAGTTAGGCTCACCCGAACCTGACTCCGGCCTTTCGCCCCTCGAGCGTCCTTCCTCCCGGCTTCTCGTCCCTTGGACACTGTGCACGTCCTTCTCGCTCCACCGGCGTACTCTTCCGCAGCTTCCGCGTCCCTTGGATTGTACCGAGCCCGTCGGCTCACTTCCCCGCACAATCCTTCTCGTCCGCTACGTCTTACGCTCGACTTCCTCCGTACCTAAGCTCCTGTACACTTAGCAGAGAGATTAAACATACCATGACCTAACTTAAATCGATTGATCACATCAAAATCAACCAGGGGTACTTACAATCTCCCCCTTTTTGATGTGTATCAATCCGAGTTAAATTAGGGTAATCAAAATAAAAAAAACATACATGTAAACAGTTTAAGTTCAAAAAAACTTAAATTTCAAGTAAATTAAAATTCTACCCCTTAACTTAGTACTATTCCTCCCCCTTTGATCACATCAAAAAATTGAGAAATATAAGTAGGGAAGAAAATTTTTTGAGTGCGATAAAAAAATTTTCTAAGTGAAAAAAAAAACGTGTTGACACAGATTTTTCAAATTTAAAATGGCATATTTTTTTCAAAGTTAATTCCATTTTTTTTGTAAAAAAAAATGACATAAATAAAATCTAAATTTTTTTTTTGATAAAATCCACAGCTGATGAGGAGTTCCAAAAATAAAATCGAATCCTGTCAAAATATTTTTCTATCGAATTTTGAAAAAAAAATCATATTTCGATAAATAATTCATAAAAATAAAAAAAATCTGAATATTTTTGTTAAAGTCGAAATGAAGATATGAGTTTGGACAAAAATTTTGAGTTTTAAATTCGTTCATCAAGTCCAAAAATGACAAACTAACACATAAGAGTTCTTGCAGAATAAATTTTAAAAAATTAGAAAAAATACTTCAGAAAATTTGAAAAAAAATTGTGATGAGTCTTTCCCCTAAACTCTTAATTTCAAATTTCGAGGGAAAAAATATTTGAAAAAATATTGAAAGAAGTTTCAGTAGATAGACAGCATAATTGTGCAAAAAAAAATAAAGACATAATTTTTGTTAGAGAAACAAAATGCACACATATATGATAACCAAAAAAAATTATCAGTTTAATACAAATTTAGGAACCCAAAATAAGTTCTTGTCTACAGGATTAATTAAAAACTTAGGCGGAATATAACTTTTGGGCACCTTTTTAAATTGGCCCTTATGATTTTTAAAATACCAATTTAAATTATCAGGAAAGCTATTTTTCTTTTGGCGTAAATATGCAATATCAAGCTCTAATTTTTGCACTAAGTTTTTCAAATTATCATTTTCATTTTCCAAAATTTCAGACGAGGATATAAGTGTTAATTCATTTTTTAATTTTAAATTTTCTTTTTCTAATCTACAATTAGATTTGAGCAAAGCTTTAACTCCTGCATATAATTGATCATGAGGAAGAAAACAGACCTCACTTACCAGGTCGCTTTCGAAAAGCGAGGTTCTTTCTTCGTCGTCGATTTCTTCTGACATCTCTCCCCCTTCATCAGTGCTCCCTTCTTGATGATTTGCCATTAATGCAAGTCCCGCGTATTCTTGACCTTCTGACTCCTCTGACGAGGACTCGTCCCAAGTGGCCTTTAGTTTTGCCTCTAAGGTACTTTCATGCAATTCCAGGAATTTCTCCCAGAGCTCTTTTGCCGAGTTATAATTCTCGATGCAGTTAACTTCTTGTGCGGGAAGAACGGCTAGTAGATGAAATTCAGCTTTGCCATTTGCTTCAAAGTCTGATTTCACCTTCTTGGTCCATGACTCTATTTCTTTATCCTTGCCGTTGTTGTCTTTAGGAACTGAAAAACCATTTTTCATTATTATTAGCAATTCAATATCAATTTTAAAAAATACCTGCATTCGGCGCTTCCACATCGCGAACTCCCCCTCAAACTTCGGCGGGTAGATTACGGCTCCAACCATTTTTCTTAAAATTGCTGCAGTCGGCGATTAGTCCTTTTGCGGCGATCTTGGCTCTGATACCACTTGTTGGATCGGGTTGGACCGGCTAGAGGGGGATGAATAGACGGTAAAAAAAATATGAAAATAGAAGGCACTCGTCTTTAAAAAAAACTTGGTCGGAACTAAGGACGTTGCTTCCAAGACAGTGGACGCTCAATAAAAATCTCCTTGTGGCGGAGAAGCCTTACAAAAGTAGCACACTAGACTTTTAGAGATTTTACAAGAATGAATAAGAATTATTGAATTAAAAGGTTGAAACTCTAAGCCTATTTATAGCCTAAGAGAATAAATCTGGATTGTTGATTGTTGGGGAATTTTCTCTTGGCCGTTGATCCATGGATGTAATCTGGATGGTTGATCTTGGATGGGATTAAACTGCATCCATTGGATCTGATTAAAGGATAAAGTTATCCTTTAAGAGATAACTTTGTCTTCTGCTCGCAACAGATAAATAACTTTATCATTTGCTCGTAATAACTTTAATCACATCTTTTCTTTATCCCAGTCGGTAAGATTGGTGATAAATGTAGGCGAGGTTGCTGCTTCGAATCTCCATAGCAACAAATAAAATTCTTTTTGTTTCAGGTGCCTGGTTTGACTTGGTCAAACTGACCAGTCTTTTGGTTCATCTTCTGGGTGATTTCCGGCCAACCGGAGTTAGGCTCACCCGAACCCGACTCCGGCCTTTTGCCCCTCGAGCGTCCTTCCTCCCGGCTTCTCGTCCCTCGGACACTGCGCACGTCCTTCTCGCTCCATCGACGTACTCTTCCGCAGCTTTCGCGTCCCTCGGATTGTACCGAGCCCATCGGCTCACTTCCCCGCACAATCCTTCTCGTCCGCTACGTCTTACGCTCGACTTCCTCCGTACCTAAGCTCCTGTACACTTAGCAGAGGGATTAAACATACCAGGACCTAACTTAAATCGGTTGATCACATCAAAATCAACCAGGGGTACTTACACTTTAGACACATAAGCAATGAGCGACATCTAGCAATGCATCATTGCTACCCAAGTAACAAGAAAAGTCGAGATCCGACTAAACCTCCGTGACTACGATAATGTATGACCTTGTCCTTTTATCCTTGATATCTAGATTGATCAATGAGGCATAGACTGTGTCATCCTCGATCAATCTTTATGTTTCTTGATCCCCGAGTAGACTCACTCAAACAAATGAGCTCAATATCTCATATTGACTCATTTGAGCATGGTCATGCGTTTCAGTAGTCCTACTCGATCAAGGGGCCCACAGATATCACTCTCGTCATATTGGAGGGATAGATCCCATCTACATCACTCACATCCCTCCGCATAATTTATTACATACCCAGTGATTGCCTGTATAGTCCACCCTGTTACGGGTGACGTTTGACGATACCAAATTACATAACTCCTTATGTAGGGAACCGTAGTGACTTCAGGTCTAAGGACTATTCATACCAATAGTCACATGAGAAATTTTATGACATTCATATGACAATCTATGAAACTTTCTCATGACGGGTTAATTCAATACACATTCTCTAATGTATACACATGTGTCAACTTGATATCACATATCCATGACTTGTGAGCTCAAGTCATCAATTGACCTATATGTTAGTCTACATGCATTAATATTGTCCCTAAATATTAATGCTTGACTAGAAATAATTTAGTGTAGTGTTCTCTACATTATCTCACTATCGATTCAACCAATCGATATAATGTAGATAAGAACCTACTACACAAGGACATTATTATACTTAGTTATTTGGCACAAAAATACAGTAAGTATAATAACCAAACATGCCTTTATTAATGATAGAATATGATACAAAAAGTCCTTAGTCAATCATCACATAATTGGCTCTAGGGCTCTTACTAACATGGGCAACGAAGTCCTGATCCGAAAGATTGGGCAGGAGTCTTACCCGAGCGAGGATTGCGGACAAAAGTAGAGGCGGGTCGAGGTACGGACGTCTCGAGATCCAGCAGTCTCGGAGGTCGAGCAAAAGTCCAACCGAAGGAGCTGGTTGGAAAAAGGCAACTTCTCATGAGCGGAGTAGGTGAGGACGCGTTCCCTGGAAGAGGGAACAGTAGGCGTCGGTTCGACCTAAGGTTTCATTTTGAAATCCAAAGTTAGAACCAAGACAACTCCGGCTATGATTTTCACTTGTACTTATTTATATTATACTGTTTTTGGACTAACCCTGGTTGCAGGATTGAAAGGAAGTAGGTTTTGCATCCCAGGCGCCTGAGAGGGCTTAGGCGCCTGATAGTTATCAGGCGCCCCAGATGGCTTTTTCCAGCGGGTGAGTTCGGCTGAGCTGGTAGGTTGCCACGTCAGCAACTCAAGCGCCCGTGAGCCATCAGGTGCCCCAGAGGTCCCAAGTGCCCAAGACCGAAGGATAGAGGTTTGGTTGAGTCTGCAGATAAGCACACGCCCGATCCGCGACACGTGTCAGGCGCCCAGCAAGCCTCAGGTGCTCGAGAACAGTATATATAAGGGGGTTCACTCCTTGCTTTCCAACAATCAATTCCATTCAACACAAAGAAGCTTTCTTGCAACTCAAGCATGCCAACGCTCTTCAGACCTCTTCCGTGCTTGAGTTCTTCCGCACTACAAACGATCAAGATAGATGACACGTCGTCCAAGACACTCTACGACTTTTCCAATGTCGTCGGTATCATTTACATTCGTTGCTTAAAATTTTGTACTCGGCTTACATATTTGTAATATTTACTCGATTTATAGAATTATCCAATGAAAACGGTCAAGGACCGTGGGCCATGAAGTAGGAGTCGTCAAAGACTCTGAACCAAGTAAAAAAGAAATGTGTTAGCGTTGTGCTTTTAATTCTTCCGCTGTGTTCTGATTATTCTGAAAATTTTACGTAATCACTATTCACCCCCCCCCCCTCTATCGATTACAACGATCCCACTAAACCTACCTGTTCTATACTGGACCCAACTCTTGAATGCTATCATATACCATGTTTCCATTCATGTGAGGGATTGTTGGATACAAGTGAATGGAAAAAAGTGGAGAGGAAAGATACTCCATTGTTAATGAGACTTTATTCCCACATTGGGAGCTTCAAGGTATTTTAATTGATTTATATGATTCACAAATATATTAGTTGTGAGCAAATTCATGAGGAGAAGCTCTTTGTCATGCGTGGGTGAGTTGGAGGTGTAAATCTAGAGACTGAATTTGCACTAAACCAAGTTGGCTCATGTACAAACATGACCTACACGCGCCGAATGCTGGATCGATCAAGGCAAATTTGCTCAAGCGAATGAACTAATGTTTTGTCACCTGAATCTCTTTTTGCTATCTACTCAAGAGTGTAACAGAAGCATTAATATAAATTTAATGATAACTCCGTAACCTCTCGACAATAATGGTTGATCAATAATAGCATATGATTGTCATTAAACCCAACGTTAAATGATCATAACTCGGTCATTAATTGCAGGTTGGGGTGAGCGCTCCTATAAAAGGAGACCATGAGTAAGAGCAAAAGATATAGAGATGAAGAAAAAGCAATAAGAGATCTCCATCCACTTGTATTCCCTCCCTCTCTCTCATCCTCTCTATCATACATCTTTTGCTCAGTAGAATACTTATGATAGCATTCGAGTACCAGTCAGTTAGTCATGTCCACCAGTGCTTGGTGGACATCACGGTTTGCCATTGTATCCTGGGAAATAGACGACCCATGTAACCTCGAAGCATGGCCAAATATGGGGCGAATTTGATTTAAGAAAATTATATTACGTAGGTCTCAACAACTCTTTCTTCTACTCGGAGTCGGGACTCTACACTCGAGAGTCTATAATTAGGAGTCTGCAACTTGGACTCTATAGTCGGGAGTCTGTAACTTGGGTTTTTGCAGTCGGAAGCCTGTAACTCGGACTCTCTAATCGGGAGTCTGCACTTGTGAGTTAGAGCTCTATAGTCGGGAGTCTGCAACTCGAACTCTGTAGTCGGGAGTCTGCAACTCGGACTCTGTAGTCAGGAGCATGCAACTTGGACTCTGCAGTCAGGAGTTTGCACTCGGGAGTCAGATCCCTGCACTTGAGAGTCTGCAATCGGAAGTCTACACTCGGGAGTCAGGTCTCTATAGTCGAGAGTCTATATTTGGAAGTCTAGTATACAAGACATCCCAAATTTTTAGTCAACTTAGTCATTTCAAGCAGCTCTTTTCTTGTTCGACAACTTGAAATTATCAATTCAAATTTTTCAATAGATAAGTTAAAATTATATTGTATAATTTCAATTTAACCTAATTATTTCTGACAATTTATCCAACATGAGCTGAGCATCACCATCCCACTCCACTGCGTGGCCCCCGTTGCTATTCTCTCATCTTCTCTTTAAAAAAACGATTAATGAGATTTTTCCAACCTCGAATGACCGACCCGACTTCACGAAAATTTTCCACCGGCCGCCAAAATAAATTGAGAAGTGTTCACAATGAATAATCGGAGAGTGTTTCTCAATTTCTCTCTAGCTCCACTCTCAACTCGCAAGAGTTCATAAATAAACTATACATGAAGAAGGGAAGTATGGGCCTGTGAAATCCCCACCAAAGTAATGACTTTATTATGAAATGAACTAAAAATAATAACTTTAATTAAAAGATTATCAATTTATTTATTTGAGTTTTTTTCAACTATAACATTTTACAAATGAAAACGATGTCTTTTTTTATAAAAAATTATTTTTAAAAAATAATAATAATTATCCAGTTGAGTAAAAAGATACATTAAAATTACTTTTCTAAAAAACAAGTGGATCCTAAAGCGTACTTAAGTGGGTAGCAGTGTGTAACATCTCATCATCACCAACCAAATTTTATTTAGTCCACTGTAAGTAGAGTCATCCCAGGGGATACTTGCTATCGCATATTTCACATAAATCTTCCCTCTAAATAATTTATGAATCATGAGATACTGAACTTCTAGATCGCTCATCGTAAATACTTCCCAATTTATCTTGACGACCGATGAAAAACTTCCATGAAATCGAAGCGGTCGCTCTAGGTTCACCTGTTATCTGATTCATCATCTGAGAGTATATTTGGCCCCGCGACTACAGTGCAGGACGACTAATTGTCTCGCAAGCATATGCAATTCAAGCTCTAACTATGATAAATTTTGTAAAAATTTTTCTTCAAAATAAGACACGCAATCATGGAATGTTAAGTTTCTGGACTATACACCGCGAACGCTTCCTGATTTATCCTGTGATTAGTTGTCCCAGGTTCGACATTATCTAACTTGGTTAATCATCTCAGACGATAATTGTCAGGAGCATGATTGAATGATTAATACATGACTGATATTACTATGCTAAATAAGGATTGAATGATTAATACATGACTGATATTACTATGCTAAATAAGGATTTAAATCTCAATAAAATCAAAAAATATCCTTCTCGCAATGGCCAATTGTTCCTTCCTAATCTACTTCCTCATAGATGATTGTGAGATTGATAGTGTAGAAATGCTGGAGTGACGAATTTCACTTTTTACTACCATCTCAGGACATAATTGAGATGATAGCCATAGGATAAACTTACCGCATTAAGCAATAGTTGAATCTCGATAAAAACAATGAACATACTCTTCCCCATCAAGATCATGATTTTCTAATTTAACTCTATACAGATGATGATGATCTATCCTGTGGGGAATCCACCACATAACTCTTATTCCTCCACGAGTTTTAAAAGCCAAACCAATCTCCAATCCTTGCCTTGTTGTTGTACCAACAGAAACAGAAACAGAACAGTAACCATACACTAGCTAGTTTGGATGCCGTTCTTAACAATGATGAATTAAGATGATGAACCACACGAAATTATGATACCGATACAACATGCTCTACGAAGCACTTGATGAAGCATCAAAGCTGCATCCATTCCTGCAAGGTTGGCGCAGCTACTCCTATATTTTTCATGTCTCTGATATTTGCTGTTTCACATAGCCACTTATCGTTGAGTTATGCACGATAAAAACTTCAGAAAAATATAAGAGAATGAGTAATCAAAAGACGACCAATAAGGCATAGGCAAAATGGATTGAGGAACTCACCTAAGTGAATTTGAGGAGTAGCAGCGGCAGTAGCATCGGATATCAGAGTCACAGAATGGTAATCCAGTGCAACAGCATCAAATACAGTTTGTCTAATGCAATTTGGAGTTTGAACTCCTACAAATAATAGTAAAACCTATCAGAATTTTGAGGAGAACTTGCTAAACGGAATTAATCATACTGCCTCATTTAATCTCGAAGTGAAAAAGAATTAGTAGTTTTCGATATAGTGAATTTACTTTCCACCAAATCCTTCAAGCATACTTTTGAATTATATAAAGAAGCATAAAGAAATGGAGAGTGATCAAATGCAAAGAGACGGTTATGCAGCACAACAGCCACGGAGACTCGCTCAGATTGAGGTCTCTTCTAAAGAATATGGACAAAATAGGCAACGAACTAGTAAGATATCAAATCAAATTCAAATTCTACATAGATTATCATACCCTCCTAATAAGACAATTACCAACTCAAGAACTATCTCAAATGACTAGACCACTTTCAAAGTTTGTCTTTGATGTTAATACTTGAAAAGGAAGTTTGGTTAACGTTCTCTAAGTGTGTCTTTTTGGTTCACAAGGATAATAGTATTTCATACTGATGTAGAAAGTTCTGCAAAGTTGTAAATTCCTGATTGCAAAATGACCTAAAATATCAACTCCAACAGAAATTGAAGGTATTCTTTGACTCTGTATTAGAGCTAAGAATACTTAATTTGATATGTCGTAATTATTATTCCATGAACCAAAACACAGAAATACATAGTTCTTTTGAATATTGCATTTTATATTTCATTCTTGTCAGTTCCATTTCAAGATAACACGAAAAAAGAAACAAAAAATCTCAATGACTGAAATTGCAAGCGCCTTTTTAAACCGTAAAGTGAGAAGAACAAAAGGATTTTGCCAAAATATTTTACTTTGAAAGTAGTTGCCAAGAATTCATTTTCTCCAAGTAAAAAAACATCAAATAAACTCAGTAATTACATATGGAATCATAAAAAAGAGAACGAACATAATAGGAAATAATTTGAGTGACCAAATAAGTTAGAGAGATTAACTAGTTGTGATTCCAAAGATTATGCGGTAGAAGTGAACAGAAAACATGAAAATCTACAAAATGCTATGAAGGAAGCCCTATACTTTGTTAACTAAGAAAAGTTTGGAAGATTAATGTCTACTAAGGGGCGAAATTAAGTTTTTTGGTCTGCCAATTAATTTTTAGTTTGCAAGACAAATTAATTGCAATCAGATTGGAAGCCAGCGTCAATGTTTGTTGATATCATAGAACAAAAATGTCTGCAAGTCCTAACATATATAAGAAGCAATAATTATAGTATGCAAAATTACAAGATGAAAATTGGTGCCCTGTTTTTAGTATAATGAAGAGAAACAAGTAGTGGAAAATAAATATATCATTTCTAATATTTATCACTGCTTACCCACAACAACCAGATTCTTGATTCCACAGCCCTGAAGAAGCTGATGAAGATTTGTGGCAAAGAATGCACTAAAGCGTGTCTTCACCAACTTATAGTCTCCATCTGCAATTACAAGTCCATCAGCTAGCTCTGCACCAACACAACCCTTTATTGTTGGTCCTTCACCATCAGAATAGAAGTGCCTGCGAAAATGTTCCACGTCTCTTCCAAAACGATCATGTTCTCGAACAACCTGGAACTCTTTATTTTTTCTTTCAATCCATGAGACTATATAATACAAAGTTAAATTTAAGTATACATCCATCAAAAGTTAGAGATGTTGGAAATATAATACGAATGAGAAAGTAAATCTAGATCCTTGGATCAAGATTAATAAATCTTGTTCATCCAACCTGAAAGGTTTAAGTGTCTGTTCATTGTTTCAATTTGAACCATTGATTTCAAAAAAGAGGCATCTAATGAAGAGGCATTGTGTCTCTTGGGAAGGAATAAAATCTAGATCATCCAATTCAAGATGAATGGATGAGATATAATTGAACCAAGAGGTTCTTACACCCTTTCATTTAGTATAAATAAGATCTCTCACAACCTCATTTGAATCACTCAATTCATTCCATTTAAAACCAAAGCAAACATTGCATCCATACTTGCATTTGGAGAGTTAGAGAAGCCTCTTCGGTTCGGTGGTCTTGCGATTTGCAGTGCTACTATCGCAAGATAAAGTCGTTGTATCTTGGGAGACAATTGTCATGTTCCATAAAGAGATAGAGTCCAACTCTAGTCTCGACTTCACCAAAGCTATGTATACCGTCACTCGACCTGCCCTCAGATTGCACCACCACCACACCCAACAAGTTTAAGACAAATATTTCCGTGCAATCTTGATAGACTCATCATCGACGACTCCTATTCCACAGGTGCATGACGAGAATTCGGAGAAGTTTACATGTACCAATTTCAAGAGGTAGCAGCAAAAGATGTTTTACCTAATCACGTTGAACCTTGCGAGGTTCTTATGTGAAGATGCCTCCTCCTTATCTCAAGGCTAGATTGATAAAGAAAAGAGAACAACATATGATGCTTGGGGACAGAGTGACTTTTTAGGTCGAAACTATATCCTCAATGGTTTGGACAACATTATACAATGTGTATATTCCAATGACAACTACAAAGGAGTTATGGAAATCTCTCGAAAGGAAGTACACAACAAAAGATGCCGAACTGAAGAAATTCATCGTCTACAAATTCTTAAACTTCAAAATGATTGATTCCAAAACTATAACTACTCAAGTCTAAGAGTTGCAGTTGATCCTACATGATCTACATATCGAGGGCATGACGAGGGCGTGACAATGAATGAGTCCTTTCAAGTTGCCGCGCTAATCAAGAAACTCCCACCTTCATGGAGGAAATTCAAAAATTATCTAAAGCACAAGCGAAAAGATATGGAACTTGAGGATTTGATTGTAAGATTGCAGATTGAAGAAGGCAATTGCAAGTAATCAAAATCAACAAAAATACCTATATTTGCATAGGCAAATCTAATGAAACCAAACACTGGCAAGAAGAGAAAGTATCCCGGCAAAGGGCAAAGTCAAGGGAGGGCCAAGAAGTTCCAAAGAACATACCGCAACTATGGTAAACCAAATGACAAGGCTAAGAACTATTAACGTCCAAAGAAAGTCACTTAAGTGAAAATGACTGAAGATAAGTCAGTGTTAATAGATATGTCAAAATTAGACCTAACTGCCATTGTATTTGAAGCCAACTTGGTGGACAATCCAAGACAGTGATGGGTCAATACTAGTGCCACATGGCATATTTGCTCTGACAAGGCCCAATCTTTAGCTTATACCCCCATTAATGGGAGAAAACTAATCATGGGCAATTCTATAACTTCCAACATTGTTGGTCTTAGAAAGGTGGTACCGAAGAGGACATCAGGCAAAGAAGTGACACTAATTGACGTGCTTCGGGTTCCCGACATTCGGAATAATTTAGTGTCAGGGTCGACTCTTGTCAAAGTTGATTTCAGGCTAGTGTTTGAATCAAATAAATATGTATTGACAAAAAATGACCAATTCATAACCAGAGGATTCATGGAGAACGATCTATTCAAAATGAATGTAATGGTTGTATACCGTGAATTCTGTTAAGACCATGAGAGCTAAAGGGGTAGGTGAATAACTCGCTTCGTTCATTCAAACTGGCAATAGAGTAGAAACTTGAAGCTAAGATACTCCACAATACTAACATTTGGATTTGACTTGGTATCTACCACTTTGAGATGACTAATTTAAGGGTCCTCCCCTCACACTCACAGCTCCACTATGAATATCTCCTTCTCAAAGGTGGAGAAACCTTTTACAGCGAGATTACAAAACTCCCAAATAAAATAGCAATAGTAGAGAGAAGAAAAGAAAGATTACAAGTTTTTGACTTGGTTCTCCTTCTCTTGGTTGCTTGAAGATCTTGCAGATGAGAGCTGGCCACTGATGAGATGCAGAAGAATAGCAATGAAATAGTTGTTTCTCATTGTGCCCTAGTCCCTTTTTTGAACGCTTCAGAATCGAGTCATTTCTCAGCTTTTTGGTCATCACTAATTGATTGGCAAAAACCAAGAGAAGGGTACTTCAAATCGACGGAGATTATTCCATTTTAAATCCTAATCGATTGATAGTTCCAACCAATCGATTTGACGTCTTAATCGATTATTCCAATCAATTAACAAGTCCTAATCGATTGGTTGATCGATTTGGGAGCTTTTTGTTTCTCGAAGAGCACCCTCCAATTGATTACACTAATTGATTTGCAATGCCCCAATCGATCAGATTTGACATGCCTCTGTGTTCGAGAAGAAAAACCTCTAATCGATTACACCAATTGTTGGTTGATCGATTAGAGAGGCTTATGTGTTCTTGAAGAAGACTCCTAATCGATTGAACCAATCGATTAAGCAATGCCTAATCAATTGGTTGATTGATTAGGAATGTTTGTGTGCTTAAAGAAGGCTCCTAATCGGTTGCACCAGTCAATTAAGCAATGCCTAATCAATTAGTTGATCGATTTGGAAGGCTTCTGTATTTGAGAAGAAAGCTCTTAAACGATTACACCAATCGATTAGATAATTCATAATCGATTAGGCAATTCATAATCGATTTGGAATGCTTATGTGTGCTCAAGTTTGATCACCAATCGATTGACAATTTGTGGTAATCAATTGGTACACCTAAATTAGGATTTTCAATCCTAAACCCTCGAGAACATTTCCAATCGAAACCAATTACCTCATGCCAGATGAACTTCCTATTCCCTAGACTTTGTGCCTAAGACTTCCTTATCTTCGGGTCTTCATCTACCTTAGCATCCGATCTCACGATCTGCTTGGGTTGCCAGCTTTTGCAAAGAATTCATTCCTCAACCTTCTTAAGCTTCTTCATGCCAAGAATCCGACCCGCAACCTTCTTGGACTTTTCTTGTCTTACATCCGGTTTTCCGACCTGCAAGGACTTCTTCTTGCCAAGAATCCATTAATCGACCTTTTTGGACTTCTCTTATCCTGCAAACTTGTAACTCAAGTTAGATCCAACATATTAACCCAAACTTAAATAATTATCAATCATTGCAACTTCTCATCCAGGGCATGATTGCACTAACAAATTTATTAGGGCTGGATTATGTATGTTTAAATGATCCCATTTACGGTGAGATGTTGATTAAAATAATTAACGTGAATTTTTTTAGATTTCCTAGGTTAATAATTTGGATATCCCCTCCCTCCGCAGTCACCGCACCCCCAAGCATGACCCACTCGTGGTCGTCACATGCCCGCAGGTCGCACATCTCCGCCGCGACCCCACTGGGGTCACCACGGAGTCACGACGCTTCCGTGACTCTACAGGGATCGTGAAGCTTCCGCAACCCTGTAGGGATCGCGGAGCTTCCGGAACCCCGCAGGGATCATGGAGATTCCGAGACCCTGCAGGGCTCGTCGGGGTGTCGAGGCACTCCCGCAACCCCACAGGGGTCGCCGTAGGGTCACGGGCCTTCCGCGACCGCGCAGAAGTTATCATGGTCAATCCTGCTGCGGGTGTCGGCTATGTTCCGGTACCGGGCTGCGGACGGAATAGTAAGTTTTGCACATTTCGCCATGTATAGAACGATATTTCAAACCGTGGCTTCAATGAAACACTTACGAATCGAAGATGTTGTTCATAGCCAAAACGAACATAACAGTGAGAACTATAAAGAAATGAGAAATGTTATTGTGTAGGTACCATTATCTTGGTTTACATGAACTGCTGAGTAGTTCAGGACATCGCGTTCACTAAGCAGCCTAGTAAATCCGATGATAGACTACAATGGAAAATTCAAAGTCACAAGCTACCTCTCTTGATGCAATAATCTTTCGATTGAACTCTCTTTATTTGACAACATGCATGCATTAATTTTCATACATGTGGAGATTGTTGGAAATTTAATATGGATGAGAAATTAAATCTAGATCGTTGAATCAAGATTAACAAATCTTATTCATCCAACTTGAAAGGTTTAAGTGTCTCTTCATTAGTTCAATCTGAACGATTGATTTCAAAAAGGAGGCGCCTAATGAAGAGGCATTGTGTCTCTTGGGAAGGGATGCCACCTAGATCATCTAATTCAAAATGGATGGATGAGATCTAATTGAACCAAGAGGTTCTTATACCCCTTCATTTAGTATAAATAAGATCCCTTATAACCTCATTTGAATCACTCAATTCATTCTATTTAAAACCAAAGCAAGCATTGCATTCCATACTTGCATTTGGAGAGTTCGAGAAGCCTCTTTGGTTTAGAGGTCTTGCGATTTGCAATGCTGCTATCACAAGATAAAGTCGTTGCATCGTGGGAGATTTTTCATGTTCCATAAGCACCGTGTATGGGGCAAATTTGTCTTAAAGAGATAGATTCCAACTCTAGCCCTGACTCCGCCAAAGCGGTGTATACCATTACTTGGTCCGCGCTCAGATTGCACCACCATCACACCCAACAAGAGATATGACTTACCATATAGCAATCGATTAAGATTTATGTACCCGGCCTAGGATAGTTAGAATTAAAATGGCTAAATGATGACAACAATGATTATGTATGAACCAAACGAAGAATGTATTCAACCTTAAACACTACTATTACTTATAAAAGTACTGACATCCCTGTATACCAAGCTTCAAATGGTAGCATTTTATGATTCAATGAAACTGAAATTAACATAAAAGTTACTCTGGAACTCGAGTTATCATTCTACAGTTCAATGATAGATATGTACAAAATCAGACCAATGATTTCAACCTTGCAAATAAAAGTTCTAGTGATCATCATCATCAATCTCAATTGTAATTTTAGAACAGATAGAAATATCAAACAAGCCTCAATTTGCAGAGAATGTCAATAATTGACACAACTTAATCCTCACCAACTCATTGTGAAGTCTCTATCCTACGGAACCATAATGGAAGAGAGTGAATAATGGAATAAAAAGTAAAATGAATGGAAATTATGAGATTATTCACGCCATTATTTCTAACAATAGCAGGTTATTGTCCATCAGACAGAGGAAGTGGCCGACCACAAAACTATACCTCGATTCTTCCATCATCTATTTGACATACATTCTTGTTCAAGAACTTATGCATTTTATCCACAGTAGCTGTGAAGGAAGCAACCTAATTCATGGAAACCCGTAGCAGAAGTTTCTTATCTCGATTCCTCCCCCTTTCCCCAAATAATTGAACTCACAAGAAATAAATGCTACCCTAAGGTTCAGGTATTTTGATCTATATCTCCCCAAGTCGATTGTTTGAGCAAACCCTTTGAATTTATAAAAAATAAATAAAGGTGAAATAAATATAAACAAATGGTGATAAACGACGACGGACCCAAACCACCAATATGCCACGCTCCCGTGCTGCGGCAACGGCCTGGATCACGTTCGGAACGATGGCCTGGCCGCCTGCGACGAGGAACGGGGACCCTCTCTCCGCCAAAATGAAATCCTTCTGCAAATTGATCCACATAAAACCATAAATAAAAGCAATAGCCCAAATCAAAAGAGTATACTTTAATTAGGCTTTCCTGCATATCGATGACGAGCATCGCCGTTTCACTCCATTCCGGTGCCGCCATCGCCCTCAACTGCGACTAAGCAAGCAAGGCGACTAAGCAAGCAAGAACGTACGGTGCACAGCTAACAAGCGACTTATTTAACCAAATGGAATCAAATTATTTCATAAAAAAAATACATTCTAATTAAATTAATTTTATTTTGTATTTATTCTTTGTTCATATTTTTTTCTAGACCAATTAGAATAGAATATTTATTTATTATTATTTTTTTATAATTCACGTACTCTTTGAGCCGACAAATAAAAAAATTTCTTTGATCCAGTTGCCTAAAACTCTTAGGGGTATATTTCAATAATAGAAATAATAATGAATTTTTATTACAAAATTAATGATAATGAAAATGATTATTGGATTGATGGTACTTGGTATAGATACTGGAATGAATATAATTACCATTGATGCTACTTGGTATGAATAAGAAAATAATAGGAATCGAAAAAAATTTACAATTTTATCCTTATTAATTAAATATATAAAAAAATCTTTTGAATAATATTTTTATAGATATTTTGAATATTTTTAGATATTTTGGATTAATATTTTTGAATTAGAATATTTAGTTAGATTGAAAATTTAGATTTGTTCTCATGAAATATTATATGAAATTTAAAAAAGTCAACATATATATGGAGGATCTATACTGTACTTACGAAATCAATGCATTTAGCCTTTAAATGAATAAAATAATACAATTATCTTAATTTTCCTATCTAACAGTAACTTTCATCCCAACTGGAGCACTTTACAACAATTAATTCAATCTTAATGAATCATATATCAACATAACCCTAAAAAAAGAAATAAAAAGAAATTGAAATTTCAGTAAACCAACTAGGCCTTAAACTTCCTCTACCAGCTTTAGTTTCTTCAATGAACAATTGTTTTTGCTAAAATCCAATTCAACCATACTTTCTGAGCAACCATTTGCGTTTCGATTCTCGAATTAACTAGTTGAACTGACTGGTTTAGTCGGAATTTAAAAGCACTGGTTCAATGTGATCCTTCCGATATGTTCAAGGGTCATGTGTTGGTGCCGGAAGCATCAAAGTCGAACCTATGTTTTGATAATGACAAAGGGTTTAGAAGTTAAGATTTGGTTGTGATCTAACAAGTTGATTAAGTGTGCAGGAAAGTCTTAGATACACTAGGCACTAAGTCCTGGTTCTTTGAATTGGGCACTAAGTCCTGGCCACGGGCTGGACAACTAAGTCCTAACCTAAAGTTGGGCAATAAGACCTGATGAGTGAAGCTAGGCACTAAGACCTAATGAGCGAAGCTGGGCACTAAGACCTGGTTGAGGACTGGGCACCGAAGACCTGGTGAGTGAAGATGGGCAAAAGTCCAACCGGAGAAGCCGGTTGACAAAAAGGTAAATTCTCCCGAGAGGAGTAGGTGAGGACGCGTTCCCCGTAGGAGAGAACATTAGGCGTCAGTTCGACCTAGGGTTCTATTTGGGAGACCCAAAGTCAGAACCAAGATAGCTTAGACTGTAATTAATATCTAATATATATTGTATATTTGCTTCTTGTGTTTGGAACTAACCCTGGTTGCAGAAAACGAAGGGATTGGGTTTCTGCAGCTCAGGCGCCTCACTGGGCTAGGCGCCTGTATGGAGGCAGGCGCCCCAGTGCAAGGCCAAACCAAGCCATCGAAGCAAACTGCCACGAAAGCCTTTGGACCAAGTCAAGCTAGGCGCCTGTGTCAGCTCAAACGCCTCAGTCAGCTCAGGCGCCTCAATGAAGGGGATAAGCGCTGACCAAGCCTGCGGATTAGAGTTCGCACAGGAGAGGCCACGTGTCAGGTGCCCCCTTCAACACAGGCGCTCAGGCAACCACTATAAAAGGGGGTTACTCCCAAGGCTTCAGAACAACTTGCTTATTTCACTCTCAACACTTTCGCTCAAGCGCTACCCTCCGACAGACTCAACACTCGCGATTCAAGCGCCGACGACGACCCGCTGCTCTGAAATTTCATCCACTCCGGTCGTCGGTAAAGGTTTCCTAAGTGTTGTAGCTTCTTTCTTTAATTCTATATCTGTACTCCAAATTGTAAACATTCTTCGAATATAGAATTGTCCATCGTAAACGGTCAAGGACCGTGAGCATTGGAGTAGGAGCCGACCGCGACTCCGAACCAAGTAAAATAAACTGTGTTAGTGACTTTGTTTTACTCTTTCCGCTGCGTATTTTCTCTTAATTGTCCGAAATTTTTCGACCGATATTCATCCCCCCTCTATCGATTTACTCCGATCCAACAAGTGGTATGAGAGCAGGTGGCTCAAACTTGGTGCAACCACTAGTTTGAGAGTTTTTTTTCAGATTTATGAATTTTTAATTCTTTTCACTCGAATTTTCTCGTTAATTGAGGTTGGTGCAACACCACTCGATCTGTTTTTCGTTATTAATAATTTTTCTTACCCGCACTACTAATCCAAGACTCAGTCTTGGAACAAGTTTTTTGTTATTTTTTCAGTAAATTCTAATGGTCATGCAAGAGGGATACAGTACTGTCAGACCTCCTCTTTTCAGTGGAGAAGAATTCTCCTACTGGAAAAGCAGGATGGAAGTCCACTTGAAAACTCAGGTGGATATGTAGATAATTATCCAGTCTGGGCTGGAATTCCTAAAAATGCACAAGGTGTGGTGCAATATTATACCGAGTGGGACGCTCCGCTAAAGAAGAAAATTGAGGCCGATGCAAAGGCCACCCAAACTTTGCAATGCGGCTTAACCAAGGAGGAGATGAACCGGGTGGGACCCTTCAACAGCGCGAAGGAGCTTTGGAACAAGCTGATCGAGTTGCACGAAGGCACTTCCGACACGAGGATCAGCCAAAGAGATCTGTTGCTGAACAGACTTTATACAATCAAGATGCACGACAGAGAGACTGCAACCCAACTACACGCCAGAATTCAGGAGCTGATGAACGGGCTACACACGATAGGTCACAAGGTTGAAAACTGTGACCTGATAAGGTATACACTTAACTCTTTTCCGAGAAACTCACTGTGGGCATCTATGGTAAATGCCTACAAAGTTTCAAGGAACTTATCTGAAATCAAATTAGACGAACTCTTTTCTGAACTAGAACTGTACGAACAGACTAACACTACCTTGATCGAGAAAGGTATAGCTTTCGTTGCAGGTAAATCTCAAGGCAAAGCTCACAAGAAGAAGACACAACTAGCACCCGAGTCTGACTCAGACTCGGAATCAGAAGATAGTGAAGGGGATCGACCCAAGTTGGTTCAGCTAGCTCGGGACTACTACAAAGAACTAAAGCACCAAAAGCGCAAGAAGAAAGCAAGCCGAAGAAAGGAAGATCCAGCAGAACCTTCAACAAGCTCGAAGAGCAAGACCAACATTACCTGCTACGGATGCAACAAAAAGGGACATTTCAAGTCAGAGTGCCCCAACTTGAAGGAAACCAAAAAGGCGCGAAGAAAGAAGGCTCTTCAAGCCACCTGGGACGAATCCTCTTCCGAAGAAGAAGAAGAAGTCCCACACGTGAATCTCCTCGCCCTAACCGCCTTAGAAGACATCGACTCCGAATCAGAATCGGAACCAGACGACAGAAGACTTACAATATCAGAGAACGGGCAAATCACAGTAAGAGGTTATTCAGAATATGAACTGTCAAAATTAATTTAGTATTTGTATCGTAACTTAGCGAAATCCAAAATCCGGGTCGAGTCCCTCCGACAGGAAGTAAAACGCCTGAAAGAGGAAGCCGACTCAAGGTCCTTGACCGAGCAAATTCAAGAAGGAAACTCAACTCAAGTTCAAAAGCTTGAGGAAGAGAATTCCTTATTGAAAACTCAAGTCAAGGAGCTCAGAGTAGCCTTAGAACGGTTCACTTCTGGGTCTAAGGGTCTTGGCATGATCCTTGGAAAGCAGAAGTCCATTCTTAACCGATCAGGATTAGGCTATCGAACTAAGTCAAGACAACGTTCTTATTATTCTGTACTGAACCAACCTAGAACCCGAGTCCAAGCATGGGTTCCCAAGCACTATTTAAACAAACAAGCTGGTTCAAACCAGTATTGGATCCCCAAGGACAAGATTCATATCTTGCCTAACCCTTATCGAGGCTTTAGTCCAGGGGGAGTGATAATTAGCAATTTAATCGATAAATTGTGTGCCATTAGTGGAGAAATTTGGGGCTCTAGGGTGTATTTGTTTATGAAATGATGCATAATTATTAATAGGATGTATTTTCATTGGTTAATTAATTTTCCTATATTTTCACACTCATATTTCATTCTATTGAATTTTTGGACAGCTTGGGCATCATCGGATCAAAAAGGGCACATCCAGGGCGAAGATGGATCCATAAAGAATGACATCAGACTCCAATTACATTCTGTTGGAGCCCTGATTAGTCACCAGACCAATCAGGAAAGGCCTGATTGGTCACTAGACCAATCAGGGAAGGCCTGATCGGTCCAGTGACCAATCAGGAGGAGATGACACAGAAGAACTCAGAATTTTAGCTACTGATCAAATCATGATCGGTCCCCAGACTGATCAGGGAGGTTCTTGATCGGTCCCTAGACCAATCAGGCAGCGTCCAGACCAATCAGGCAGCGTCCAGACCAATCAGGGGTCACTTAGTCCAATCTGTAGCTTTCCAGAGCGGTCGGAAGAACTGGTACATCACAACCCTCCACTCAGATCTAGCATGGAAATTGATGGAGATCTCTTGCAAGCAATCTCGGTCACTCATCAAGGGAAATCAAGGGTGGAACAAAGAGGTAGAAAAGGAAGCTAGGGCAGCCAAAGGAGGGGGATTCGGATCTCACCCACAAGGAACGGAAGGAGGAAGCGATGGAGAAGGAAGCTACGATTTCGAGGGGTTCCTCTGAGGATTGGTAGCTTGGCCAAGCCTTCTACTTCGACTCCACAGTCCATTCCCTCCTCTACTCCGGCTGAGAAGCAATCGGCTTTGTCGGAGCGGAGTTTCTCCCACCGGACACCAATTTTCAGCTTCCTTTTCAGTTTTTCTTAGTGTTTTCTGCTGTAGAACAAGAATTTACATTCCCCTTTCAATTGTCTTTGAATTCCTGCTATTTTCCATCTTTGAATTGTAGTTTCCAGCTTAATTCTGAATTTCCAGTTTAGTTCATTGTTTCTACAGTTCATCTTTTATAGAAATTGGTTCATGCTTTCAATCTTTCAATATTTACAAGCAACGTGTCTGTTGAATGGTTTGAATTGAATCTATGCTTGATGATGGAATGGATTGCCGTTTAGTTGGGATCTCTAGATAGCCTCCTACTGAAATTTCTTAGTTTTAAGTGTTCTTTTGATGTTTAAATCAATTAATTAGCTTGCTCATTTAAATTTGAGTAGTGATGACCATTAGGTAGAAGTTCGTAGTTAAGTTTTACGTGTTTTGTTATTTGCAACCCAAGAGAACATGCTTTGTTTATCCAATTTTTATTTTTCTGCAATTTACTATTTTTCATAGATCGAAAAAGTGTGTGCATCATATTGAGAGACGATTCGGTTCAACTACTACTACATAATTGATTGAAACGAGAAAATTAATTGAAACTGTAACGCGACAAAAACCAGTTATCAATTTTAGCGTCGTTGCCGGGGATCCTTTTATGATGTTTGTTTATTTTTAGGTCTTGCAATAATTCTGAATTTTTTGGTTAATTCTTGTATCTCACTAATTCTCTCCATTTGATGTGCAGTGCATGACCAGGTTTTCTTATTCTAGTTTAGCTGATTTTGATCCTGAGATAGAAAGGACCTTACACGCACAGAGGAGAGCTCAGTTAGAGATTTCTAGACTATCTACCAGTAGCGACCCTTTGTCAGAATTCCAGATGGCAAACAATAGAACCATGAGGGAGCTTGCAGCACCTGAGCTGGCCTTTCAGTGCATTCAGTACCCTGAGTTGGAGGTTGATTTTGAGCTACGTTCTGGACTCATTCATCTACTCCCAAAGTTTCATGGCTTAGCTGGTGAGGACCCCACTAGACATCTCCAGGAGTTTCACACCGTATGCTCCACTATGAAGCCACATGGAGTTACTGAAGAAGACATCAACCTGAGAGCTTTTCCATTTTCACTTGTGGATGGAGCAAAAGACTGGTGGTACACCTTGCCACATGCTTTAGTTACTTCTTGGGCCGAAATGAAGAAAGCTTTCCTGGAGAAATTCTTCCCAACTTCAAGGACTACTGCCATTAGAAAGAGTATCTGTGGGATCCAGTAGATTTCTGGAGAGACATTGTATGAATATTGGAAGCGCTTCAAGAAACTTTGTTCTAGCTGTCCCCACCATCAAATTAGTGAGCAGCTACTCATTCAATACTTCTATGAGGGACTTCTTCCCATGGACAGGAGTATGGTGGACGTTGCTAGCGGAGGGGCATTAGTGAACAAGACACCTGAGGAAGCTAGAGAGTTGATTTCTATTATGGCAGCGAATTCTCAACAATTTGGGAGTCGTCCGTTGGTGCCTAAAGGAGTACATGAGATCACAAGACAAAATATGGAAGCTCAAGAGGTGAAGGTTAATCTTCAGGATTTGACTTCTATACTTAGGCAGATGACTCTACTTCAGACTCCTCAGCAACCCTCAACTCAAGTAGCCCAAGCAATGAGGATTTGTGGACTTTGCAGTAGCACCTCTCATCCTACAGATTTATGCCCCCAGGTGTAGGTTGATGATGGATCTTATCTTGCAAGTCAACTGGCAGCAGCAAATGCTTTTCAGTCCAAGCCTCAGTCTTTCCAACCTCAGTCTTATGGATACAAGCAGTCTTATGATCCCATGTCCAGCACTTACAATCCAGGATGGAGAGATCATCCTAATCTGAGATATGGGAACACATCACATCAGCAGTAGCCTTATCAGCCAGCACTTCCTGTTGCGCCACCTGCAGTCCAGAGACCACCAGGATTTTATGGTAGTCCATCTCCTCCAAGAGTTCCACTAGGTCAACAACAAAAGTTGGAAATTCCACTCACCTTGGAGCCACTTCTCACCCATTTTCATCAACAACATGATAGGAATTTTCAGCAGCTTAGCACTCAATTGAGCACTCAGATTAGTACCCAGATTAGCACTCAGATGAGCACTCAGATTCAGCAACAAGAGAGAAATTTTCAGCAGTTGAACACTCAGTTGAGTACTCAGATTAGCAACCAGATTAGCACGCAATTTCAGCAGCATCAGGGGGACTACAGACAATATCAGAGTAGGATTGATGCTTCCATTCAAAACATGGAGCGACAAATTGGACAATTATCATCCACCATCAGTCAGATACAAGCTCAAGGGTCTAGTCAGCTACCTTCTCAGTCTATTCCAAACCCTAGGGGAAATGTTAGTGCTATCACACTCCGGAGTGGACGAGTTACACAGGAGGCTTCTACCCCACAGATTCCTACAGTACCCAAGGTTGATCTTCCGAGGTCTCAGACGGGAGTAGAGCCAGAATCACTCCCACTGCTAGAGCCACCCATTCAGTTACCTTTCCCTCAGATGGCTGTTGGTCCAAGGAAAAATGCTGATTTAGACAAGACACAGGAGCTTCAGGAGCTGATTGACATTTTTAGCAAAGTAGAGGTGAGCATTCCATTGCTTAGAGTGATCAGACACATTCCCAAGTATGCGAAGTTTCTAAAGGATCTGTGCACTCACAAGAAGAAGCTGAAAGGGACAGAGTTGGTCAATATGGGAAAGAATATCTCAGCTATGATCCAGCCAATGCCTCAGAAATGGAAAGACCCAGGGATATTCACAGTACCGTGCGTGATTGGAGACTGCATGTTCGAGGATGCTATGCTAGACTTAGGAGCCTCCATCAATGTCATGCCCAAGTCAGTGTTCATCTCTCTAGGCATTGGACCATTATAGCCTACTGGGGTGGTCATTCAGTTGGCTAACCGCAGTTTTGCTCATCCAGCTGGAGTCATAGAGGACGTATTGGTTAAAGTTAAGGATTTGATCTTCCCAGCTGATTTTTACATCTTAGATATGGAGAAGGACCTAACCTCCAGCTTAGCTCCATTGATTTTGGGACGCCCATTTCTAAAGACGGCAAGAACCAAGATTGATGTTCATGCAGGGACACTCACTATGGAGTTTGGGAACACAGTGGTTCAGTTCTCCATCCTTGATGCGATCAGATATCCCGCTGAGGATCATTCGCTGTTGGGCATTGACGTGTTGGACACACTAGATTCTGAGGAGTCAGATGGCACAGATTCAGATCTAGCCGACACAGAGGATTCAGATGAGGAGGATGATGATAGTGGTGGATCAGCTTTAGTCTGTGACACTATCCAGGTGGATGACGCTGAGGTGTTTGCATTGGAGGCAGGGCCTGAAAAATTGCTTCCCTCAGTCCTGAAACCCCCAAAACTAGCTTTAAAGCCCCTACCTGAGCACTTGAAGTATGCCTACCTAGGAGAGAATGAGCAGTTGCCAGTCATCATTGCTCAGCATCTTGAGCCAGGTCAAGAGAAAAGGCTACTAGATCTTCTACGGATGTGTCAGGGGGCTATTGGGTGGACCATTGCAGATATACCAGAGATTAGCTCATCCATTTGTATGCACCGGATTTTCTTAGAGGAGGGTGCAAGGCCGGTGAGACAATCACAGCGCAGACTCAACCCACTTATTTTAGATGCGGTCAAGAAGGAGATAACCAAGCTACTACAGGCTGGCATTATATATCCTGTCTCCGACAGTCAGTGGGTGAGTCCAGTGCAGGTGGTCCCGAAGATGTCCGGTATCACAGTGGTGGAGGGCAAGGAGAGTGCCTTGATTCCTGCTAGAGTCCAGAGTTCATGGAGAGTATGTATAGACTACCAGAAGTTGAATCAGGCTACGAGGAAGGGTCACTACCCCTTACCATTCATCGACCAGATGTTGGAGAGGCTTGCTGGTAGATCACACTATTGCTTCTTGGATGGTTTTACTGGATACTTTCATATTCATATTGCTCTAGAGGATCAGGATAAGACGACTTTCACCTGCCCATTTGGGACTTTTACGTACAGGAGGATGTCATTCAAATTATGCAATGCCCCAAGTACCTTCCAGCGATGCATGGTAAGCATTTTTTTAGATCTTTTAGAGCATTGCATGGAGGTATTTATGGATGACTTTACTGTATATGGATCCTCTTTTGATACATGTTTGGATAGCTTATCTAGAGTTTTGGATCGTTGCATAGAGACTGACCTTATACTTAATTATGAAAAATATCATTTCATGGTTGAGCATGACATAGTTTTAGGTCACATAGTCTCTCAGAAGGGTATCGAAGTAGATCCTGTAAAAATTGATTGTATTACATTTCTGCCTTATCCCGCATGCGTGCGGGGCGTTCGCTCTTTTCTTGGACATGCAGGTTTCTACAGGAGATTCATTAGAGATTTTAGCAGGATAACCCTTCCTCTTTCGACCTTGCTACAGAAGGATGTGAAGTTTCATTTTTATCAACAGTGTAAGGACGCCTTTGATCACCTGAAGGCGGCTCTCACATCGACCCCTATCATTCAGCCCCCAGACTGGAGTTTACCATTCGAGCTGATGTGTGATGCATCAGATCATGCCATGGGAGCAGTGCTTGGCCAGAGGGTGGATGGAGCACCGCACGTCATTTGTTATGCGTCCCGGACACTGGATTCTACTCAGGCCAATTATACCACAACTGAAAAGGAGCTTTTAGCCATTGTTTTTGCTTTGGATAAGTTTCGTTCATATCTATTGTGCTCACATGTGATTGTTTTTTCTGACCATGCAGCTATTAGGTATCTCTTGAAGAAGCCGGATTCGAAACCAAGATTGATTCGATGGATGCTTCTGCTTCAAGAATTCGACGTTGAGATACGTGATAGGAGCGGGAAGGAGAACCTAGTAGCTGACCACCTGAGCAGGATTGAGGGGATGACAGATCCTACACCCATTGCAGATGTATTCCCACATGAGCATCTTCTGCAGCTGCAAGGTAGTATGCCATGATATACCGATATCGTCAACTATTTGGTTGCACATGTCTTTCCCGCACATTTTTCTAGAGCTCAACGTGATAAATTAGCTAGTGATTCTAAGTATTACGTGTGGGATGACCCTTACCTTTGGAAATTTTACAGCGACCAGGTAGTTAGGAGATGTATTCCTGATTGTGAGTTCCAGTCAGTACTTTTATTTTGTCATACACTTGCATGTGGGGGTCATTTTGGTCCTCAACGTACTGCTAGGAAGGTTTTTGATGTAGGGTTGTATTGGCCTACCTTGTTTAGAGATTCTTATCACTTCCATAAGTCTTGTGAGCACTGCCAACGAGTTGGGAACTTAGGACGTAGGAATGAAATGCCTCAACAACCCATGATATTTTGCGAGATTTTTGACGTGTGGGGTATTGATTTCATGGGTCCTTTTCCTGTTTCATATGGATTTATTTATATCTTGTTGGCTGTGGATTATGTGTCTAAATGGGTGGAGGCAATCCCCACTAGAACTAACGATGCATCTGTTGTTGTGGATTTTGTCAGGACTCACCTATTTTACAGGTTTGGGGTACCCAGGGCGATCATCAGTGATCAAGGGTCTCACTTTTGCAATAGGCACATGAAAGCGCTTTTGAGCAAGTATAGAGTGATCCATAAAGTGTCCACCCCATATCACACTCAAACAAATGGACAAGCTGAAATATCAAACAGGGAGATTAAGCTTATCTTGGAAAAAAACTGTACGGCTAAACCGGAAGGACTGGAGCAAGAGACTTGATGAAGCTTTATGGGCCTACCGGACTGCCTACAAGACACCCATTGGGATGTCTCCCTACAGGATTATTTTTGGTAAAGCTTGTCATCTACCAGTGGAGGTGGAACGCAGGGCTTATTGGGCAGTTAAAGCTTGTAACATGGACTTAGAAAAATCTGGGCAAGAAAGGAAGTTGCACCTACAAAAGCTCGAGGAACTAAGATCAGAAGCCGACGAGAGTTCACACATTTATAAAGAAAAGACCAAGGCTTTCCACGATAAGAACATTTTGAGAAAAGAGTTTCATGTGGGAGAAAATGTGCTTTTGTTCAGATCTAGACTAAAGTGGCATCCAGGTAAGTTGAAGTTTAGGTGAGAGGGTCCTTTTGTTGTTACTAATGTGTTTCCCTTCGGTGCTATTGAGATACAGGATATGACGGGCACTACCTTCAAGGTGAATGGACACCAATTGAAGCATTATCACGAGGGAATGGAGGGAACAAGAATGGAGAGTATGGACTTGTACCATGCAATTTACCTGACTTAGAGGGGAGTCCGTTCTTTGTTTTTTCCTTTTTGTACATACATTTTGAGTTTCTCGCAATTTTCTTTGTTAGTTGTAAGTAACACTCCTCTTAAGTTTTTCCTATACATTGGAGGGATCATGAAGTGAGAAAATTATTTAGATCATTGAGTCATGGATATCATGCCTTGGTTAGTTCTCAACTTGCTTATAGTTATTGGTTGGTGAAGGATTCTTAATATAGATTGAGCATGATTGATATTGTTCCTAGAGAGGCCACTCGTTGCCTACCATATAAATTTTTGTGTGATGAACATTCATGTTTGGAACTTTAGAACTTGCTCATTTCCTCTTTGGAATCATA
>JAGFNQ010004313.1:69524-130311 GCA_024364735.1 Boesenbergia rotunda
CTGATTTTGATCCTGCGATAGAAAGCACCTTCCAACGCACAAGAGGAGAGCTCAGCTAGAGATTTCTAGACTGTCTACCAGTAGCGACCCTTTGTCAGAATTCCAGATGGCGAACAATAGAACCATGAGGGAGCTTGCAGCACCAGAGTTGGCTTTTCAGTGTATCCAGTACCTGAGTTGGAGGTGGATTTTGAGCTACGTTCCGGACTCATTTATCTACTCCCAAAGTTCCATGGTTTAGCTGGTGAGGACCCCACTAGACATCTCCAGGAGTTTCACACCGTATGCTCCACTATGAAGCCACATGGTATTGCTGAAGAAGACTGAGAGTTTTCCCATTTTCACTTGTGGATGGAGCAAAGGATTGGTGGTACACCTTACCACATGCTTTAGTTACTTCTTGGGCCGAAATGAAGAAAGCTTTCTTACAGAAATTCTTCCCATCTTCAAGGACTACTGTAATTAGGAAGAGTATCTGTGGGATCCAGCAGATTTCTGGAGAGACACTATATGAGTATTGGGAGCGCTTCAAGAAACTTTGCTCTAGCTGTCCCCACCATCAGATCAATGAGCAGTTACTCATTCAATACTTCTATGAGGGACTTCTTCCCATGGACAGAAGTATGGTGGACGCTGCTAGTGGAGGGGCCTCAGTGAACAAGACACCTGAAGAAGCTAGAGAGTTGATTTCTATTATGGCAGCGAATTCTCAACAGTTTGGGAGTCGTCCGTTGGTGCCTAAAGGAGTACACGAGATCACAGGGCAAAATATGGAAGCTCAAGAGGTGAAGGTTAATCTTCAGGATTTGACTTCTTTCCTTAGGCAGATGACTCTCCTTCAGACTGCTCAGCAGCCCTCAACTCAAGTAGCCCAAGCAATGAGGATTTGTGGACTTTGCAGTAGCACCTCTCATCCCACAGATTTATGCCCCTAGGTGCAGGTTGATAATGGATCTTATCTTGCAAGTCAAGTGGCGGCAGCAAATGCTTTTCAGTCCAGGCCTCAGTCTTTCCAACCTCAGTCTTATGGATACAAGCAGCCTTATGATCCCATGTCCAGCACATACAATCCAGGTTGGAGAGATCATCCTAATCTGAGGTATGGGAACACATCACATCAGCAGGAGCCTTATCAGCCACCACTTCCTGTTGCGCCACCTGCAGTCTCGAGACCGCCAGGATTTTATAGTAGTCCATCTCCGCCAAGAGTTCCACCGGTTCAGCAACAAAAGCTGGAAATTCCACTCACTTTGGAACCACTTCTCACTCATTTTCAGCAACAACATGAGAGGAATGTTCAGCAACTCAACACTCAATTTTAGCAGGTTAGCACTCAGTTGAGTACTCAGTTGAGCACCCAGATTAGTACCCAGGTTAGTGCTCAGATTAGCGCTCAACTTCAGCAGCAGCAGGGGGACTATAGACAATTTCAGATGAGGACTGATGCCTCCATTCAAAACATGGAGCGACAAATGGGACAATTATCATCCGCAGTCAGTCAGTTAGAAGCTCAAGGATCTAGTCAGCTACCTTCTCAGTCTATTCCGAACCCTAGGGGGAATGTTAGTGCTATCACACTCCGGAGTGGACGGATTACACAGGAGGCTACTACCCCCACAGACTCCTACAGTACCAGAGGTTGATCTTTCGAGATCTCAGAGGGGAGTAGAGCCAGAGTCACTTCCACTACCAGAGTCACCCATTCAGTTACCTTTCCCTCAGCGGGCAGTTGGTCCGAGGAAGAATGCAGACTCAGACAAGACACAGGAACTTCAGGAGCTGATTGACATTTTTAGCAAAGTAGAGGTGAACATTCCAATACTTAGAGTGATCAGACACATTCCCAAGTATGCGAAGTTTCTGAAGGATCTATGCACACACAAGAAGAAGCTGAAAGGGACAGAGTTGGTCAGTATGGGAAATAATGTTTCATCTATGATCCAGCCAATGCCTCAGAAATGCAAAGACCCAGGGGTTTTCACAGTACCGTGCGTGATTGGAGACTGCATGTTCGAGGATGCTATGCTAGACTTAGGAGCCTCCATCAATGTCATGCCTAAGTCAGTGTTCATCTCTTTAGGCATTGGGTCATTACAGCCTACTGGGGTGGTCATTCAGTTGGTCAACCGCAGTTTTGCTCATCCAGCTGGAGTCATAGAGGACGTATTGGTTAAAGTCAAGGATTTGATATTCCCAGCTGATTTTTACATCTTAGATATAGAGAAGGACCTAACTTCAAGCTCAGCTCCATTGATTTTGGGATGCCCATTCCTGATGACGGCAAGGACCAAGATCGATGTTCATGCAGGGACACTCACCATGGAGTTTGGGGACACAGTGGTTCAATTCTCCATCCTTGATGCGATCAGATATCCCGCTGAGGATCATTCGCTGCTGGGCATTGACGTGTTGGACACACTTGATTCTGAGGAGTCAGATGGCACGGATTCAGATCTAGCCGACACAGAGGATTCAGATGAGGAGGATGATGATAGTGGTGGATCAGCTTTAGTCTGTGACACTATCTAGGTGGATGACGCTGAGGTGTCTGCAATGGAGGCAGGTCTTGAAAAATTGCTTCCATCAGTCTTGAAACCCTCGAAGCTTGCTTTGAAGCCCCTACCTGAGCACTTGAAGTATGCCTACCTAGGAGAGAACGAGCAGTTGCCAGTCATCATTGCTCAGCATCTTTAGCCAGGTCAAGAGAAAAGGCTACTAGATCTTCTACGGATGTGTCAGAGAGCTATTGGGTGGACCATTGCAAATATACCAGGGATTAGCTCATCCATTTGCATGCACCGGATTTTCTTAAAGGAGGGTGCAAGGCCGGTGAGACAACCACAGCGCAGACTCAACCCACTTATTCTAGATGTGGTCAAGAAGGAGGTAACCAAGCTACTACAGGCCGACATTATATATCCTAACTCCGACAGTCAGTGGGTGAGTCCAGTGCAGGTGGTCCCGAAGAAGTCTGGTATCACAGTGGTGGAGGGTAAGCAGAGTGCCTTGATTCCTGCTAGTGTCCAGAGCTCATGGAGAGTATGCATAGACTACCAGAAGCTGAATCAGGCTACGAGGAAGGATCACTACCCCTTAGCATTCATAGACCAGATGTTGGAAAGGCTTGCTGGTAGATCACACTATTGCTTCTTGGACGATTTTACTGGATACTTTCAGATTCATATTGCTCCAGAGGATCAAGATAAGACGACTTTCACCTGCCCATTTGGGACTTTTGCATACAGGAGGATGTCATTCGGATTATGCAATGCCCCAGGTACCTTCCAGCGATGCATGGTAAGCATTTTTTCAGACCTTTTAGAGCATTGCATGGAGGTATTTATGGATGACTTTACTGTATATGGATCCTCTTTTGATGCATGTTTGGATAGCTTATCTAGAGTTTTGCATCGTTGCATAGAGACTGACCTTATACTTAATTATGAAAAATGTCATTTCATGGTTGAGCATGGCATAGTTTTAGGTCACATAGTCTCTCGGAAGGGTATCGAAGTAGATCCTGCAAAAATTGATTGTATTACATCTCTGCCTTATCCCGCATGCGTGCGGGGCGTTCGCTCTTTTCTTGGCCACGCAGGTTTCTATAGGCGATTCATTAGAGATTTCAGCAGGATAGCCTTCCTCTTTCGACCTTGCTACAGAAGGATGTGGAGTTTCATTTTGATCAGCAGTGTAAGGACGCCTTTGATCACTTGAAGGCGGCTCTCACATCGACCCTATCATTCGGCCCCTAGACTGGAGTTTACCATTCGAGCTAATGTGTGATGCATCAGATCATGCCGTGGGAGCAGTGCTAGGCAGAGGGTGGATGGAGCGCCGCACGTCATTTGTTATGCGTCCCGGACACTGGATTCTGCTCAGGCCAATTATACCACAACTGAAAAGGAGCTTTTAGCCATTGTTTTTGCTTTGGATAAGTTTCGTTCATATCTATTGTGCTCACATGTGATTGTTTTTTCTGACCATGCAGCTATTAGGTATCTCTTAAAGAAGCCGGATTCGAAACCAAGATTGATTCGATGGATGCTTCTGCTTCAAGAATTCGACGTGGAGATACGTGATAGGAGCGGGAAAGAGAACCTGATAGCTGACCACCTGAGCTGGATTGAGGGGGCGACAGATCCTACACCCATTGCAGAGGTATTCCCACATGAGCATCTTCTGCAGCTGCAAAGTAGTATGCCATGGTATGCCGATATCGTCAACTATTTGGTTGCCCATGTCTTTCCTACACATTTTTCTAGAGCTCAACGTGATAAATTAGCTAGCGATTCTAAGTATTACGTGTGGGATGACCCTTACCTTTGGAAATTTTGCAGCGACCAGGTAGTTAGGAGATGTATCCCTGATTGTGAGTCCCAGTCAGTCCTTTCATTTTGTCATACACTTGCATGTGGGGGTCATTTTGGTCCTCAACGTACTGCTAGGAAGGTTTGGATGCAGGGTTGTATTGGCCTACCTTGTTTAGAGATTCTTACCACTTCCATAAGTCTTGTGAGCGCTGCCAGCGAGTTGGGAACTTAGGATGTAGAAATGAAATGCCTCAACAACCCATGATATTTTGCGAGATTTTTGACGTGTGGGGTATTGATTTCATTGGTACTTTTCCTGTTTCATATGGATTTATTTATATCTTGTTGGCTGTGGATTATGTGTCTAAATGGGTGGAGGCAATCCCCACTAGAACTAATGATTCATCTGTTGTTGTGGATTTTGTCAGGACTCACCTATTTTGCAGGTTTGGGGTACCTAGGGCGATCATCAGTGATCAAGGGTCTCACTTTTGCAATAGGCACATGAAAGCGCTTTTGAGCAAGTATGGAGTGATCCATAAAGTGTCCACCCCGTATCATCCTCAAACAAATGGACAAGCTGAAATATCAAACAGGGAGATTAAGCTTATCTTGGAGAAAACTGTAAGGCTAGATCGGAAGGACTGGAGCAAGAGACTTGATGAAGCTTTATGGGCCTACCGGACTGCCTACAAGACACCCATTGGGATGTCTCCCTACAGGATTGTTTTTGGGAAGGCTTGCCATCTACCAGTGGAGGTGGAACACAGGGCTTATTGGGCAGTTAAAGCTTGTAACATGGACTTAGAAAAATCTGGGCAAGAAAGGAAGTTGCACCTACAAGAGCTCGAGGAGCTAAGATTGGAAGCCTATGAGAGTTCACGCATTTATAAAGAAAAGACCAAGGCTTTCCACGATAAAACATTTTGAGAAAAGGGTTTCATGTGGGAGAAAAGGTGCTTTTGTTCAGATCTAGACTAAAGTGGCATCCAGGTAAGTTGAAGTCTAGTGGGAGGGTCCTTTTGTTGTTACTAATGTGTTTCCCTTCGGTGCTATTGAGATATAGGATATGACGGGCACTACCTTCAAGGTGAATGAACACCAATTGAAGCATTATCACGAGGGAATGGAGGGAACAAGAATGGAGAGTATGGACTTGTACCAGGCAATCTACCCAACTTAGAGGGGAGTCCGTTCTTTGCTTTTTCCTTTCTGTACATATATTTTGATTTTCTCGCAATTTGCTTTAATAGTGTAAGTAGCACTTCTCTTAAGTTTTTCCTATGCATTGGAGGAATCATGAAGTGAGAAAAATTATTTAGATCATTGAGTCATGGATATCATGCCTTAGTTAGTTCTCAACTTGCATATAGTTATTGGTTGGTGGAAGATTCTAATATTGGATTGAGCATGATTGATATTATTCCTAGAGAGGACCACTTGTTGCTTACCATAGATAATTTTATGTGTGATGAACATTCATGCTTTGGAACTTTAGAACTTGCTCATTTCCTTTTTAGAATCATAGAGGCATATGATACATGGAATGGTAGAGCTATTCATCATGATCTTGGCTAGTCTTCGTTTCATTTGCACAATCATCCTCCTCTTTTGCTATTTTGCTCTAGTCTTTTCCTCTAAAGTTGGTGAAGGACTTGATGAATTAGTTGCTTGAGATGGACAAAATCTTAGGTGTGGGGGAAAAGGAATCGGCCTTGGATGAAATGAGTTCAATGTTTACATGAAGGCAGTGAACAACTCAAAGAATGGAGCTGTGAAGTTTGAATTCCAACTCTACATGATATGAGACGGCGCAAGGTTCTCTTGGATGTGATTTTTGAAAGCTTCAAAGTTGAAGGCAAGGTAGACTCCAAGAACTACGTAGTATCATCATTTGCATTCGGAAAAAAAAAAAAAAAAAAAAAAAACAGAACAAAGCAGAAAAAAAAAGAAAAGAAAGAAAAAAATGGAATAAGTGCAGTTCAGATTCTTGGAGTCAATCTTGGAGCGAAACTGAAGTGTTGAAGCTTGAAGTAAGGCAAAGTCTCCCGAATTTGAATATTACAGAGGTGGCAAGCTAATTCCGAGCCAATTCCGTGCCAAATCAGAGAATTAGTCATCCTTCTTTTAGATCATCAATACCCCACTCTTCTTTGAGGCTGTTGAATTAGTAATGGATGAAGAAATTGGAAATTGAGGCATTCAAAGTTGAGAAAGTGGGAGTGGATAGCTTGCTGGAAAACTCTTTCAGCAACTTGTGGGGCTGCTGTAATTGAAGAAAAAAATGTTGTATTGCTGGGCTGCAAAGGGCTTAAGCTACTGATTCTTTCATTTGAAGGGGTTGACAAAGACTTAACTCCTAGCAATCCATCAGAAGTGAAAAGAGGGAAGGAGAAAATAGCAAGGAAAACGAAATGAGAAGAGAAGAATTGTCTGAAATTTCTGAATCATAAACCGTGCAAAAACTTTATAAGTTTGGAATCTCAAAAGCTACAAGAACCATTTGGAAAAGAGAGAAGTGGTTAGTTTTCTGAGTTGAAGTGATGGACAAGTGCCAATTGAATTTTAAAGTGAGTAGTAATTGGAAGAAGCAAAATTCAGCAGTTCAGTATCAGACTCGGCCCAGTTTTAGCATTCTGTTGGAACCCTGATCGGTCTTCAGACCGATCAGAGGCAAATCAGTCCGGTCTTCAGACCGTTCAGAGGGCAATCTGATCGGTCCCTGGACCGATCAACAGAGTGGCACAGCACAGAACAGAACATTCAGTGTAGTTTTTCATCAGTCCGCTCAGATACCATCAATCCGACCAAAGGTGTTTGCTTAAATGGGGTGATAAGATGAGTTCACATGCAAGCTAACTAATTCATCAAGTTCTACCATCTAATGTTTCCTTTTGCTTGCTCCACTAAATTTTTCACTTAGTAGAAGAAACTTTCTTCTTGTTTATTTCATCTTCTCTATTAATGAGCTCTAGTTATTGTATGTGTCAAGTGCATTCTTTTGATGAAAATTAGGGGGTGAGCAAGCTTATGATAGTGAAGAGGCATGATGATTCTTGAGTGGAACTCCACTACTCATTGAGTTTTGAAAGTTAGGGTTAGTCCTATGAGAGTTTCATGCTTGATCTATTGACTTGGATGAATTCACCATTACCAATTAGCTAGTGTTAGAATGGAATTGATGTGGACTTGGTTCCAAAAGGGCTTGATGGTCTTGAATAATTACCACTATGTGATTTCCTCCATGCTAGGTAAACTTGCTTGAGTCAATAAACTTGGTTTTCTTTTTGCTCGAGACGTGCAAAGAATAGGTGTGGGGGAGTGATAATTAGCAATTTGACGGATAAATTTTGTGCAATTAGTGAGGGAATTTGTGGCTCTTGGGTGTATTTGTTTATGAAATGATGCATAATTATTAATAGGATGTATTTTCATTGGTTAATTAATTCTCCTGCATTTTCACACTCATATTTCATTCTATTGAATTTTTGGACAGCTTGTGCATCATCGGATAAAAAGGGCACATCCGGGGCGAAGATGGATCCATAAAGAACGACATCAGACTCAATATTTCATTCTGCTGGAGGCCTGATTGGTCACCAGACCAATCAGGGGAGGCCTGATCGGTCCCCAGACCGATCAGGGAAGGCTGATCGGTCCAGTGACCGATCAGAAGGAGATGACACGAAAGAACTCAGAATTTTAGCTACTGATCAAGTCCTGATCGGTCCTCAGACCGATCAGGGAGGTTCCTGATCGGTCCCCAGACCGATCAGGGAGCATCCAGACCGATCCAGAGCCATTTAGTCCGATCAGTAGCTGTCCAGATGCGATCGGATGCGCGGGTCATCACAACCCTCCACTTGAATCTGGCAACGACGATTGATGGAGTTTCCTTGCAAGTGATCTCAGCCACTCATCAGAGGAAATGAAGGGTGGAAAGGAGAAGTAGAAAAGGGAGTTAGGGCAGCCAAAGAAGGGGATCTCATCTCTCGGATTACGGCAGAAACGCAGGGGAGAGGCGATGGAGGAAGGAAGCAACTGTTCGATCGGTTTCTCAGGCGATTAACAGCTTGGACAGGCCCTCTTCTTCGACTTCACAGCCTATTCCCTCCTCTACTCCGGCTCAGAAGCAATCGGCTTCATCGGAGTAGAGTTTCTTCCACCGGACACTCCAATTCAGCTTTCTTTTCATTGTTCCTTCGTGCTTACTTGCTGTAGAACAAGAATTTGCATTCCCCTTTCATTTATCTTCGAATTCATGCTATTTTCCTACTTTGAATTGTAGTTTCCAGCTTAATTTCGAATTCCCAGCTTAGTTATTGTTTTTGCAGTTAATTTCTTATAGAAATTGTCCATGTTTTAACCCTTTCTCTGCTTGAACGCAAAGTGTTTGTTGAATAGCTTGAATTGAATCTGTGCTTGATGATGGAATGGATTGCCGTTTAGTTAGGATCTCTAGATAAACTCCTTCTGAAATTTCTTAGTTTTAAAGGTTCTTTTGCTGTCCAGATCAATTAGTTAGCTTGATCCACTATTAGGTAGAAGTGCGTAGTTAAGTTTACATTGTTTTGTTATTTGCAACCCCAAGAAACATGCTTTGTTTATCCAGTTTTATTTTTCTGTGATTTACTATTTTTCATAGACTGAGAAAGTGCATGCATCATATTGGGTCCTTGAGAGACGATTCGGTTCAACTACTACTACATAATTGCTTGAAACGAGGAAATTAATTGAAACCGTAACGCGACAAACGCGGTTATCAATTTTGGCGCCGTTGCCGGGGACCCTCTTATGATGTTTGTTTATTTTTAGGTCTTGCAATAATTCTGAATTTTCTAGTTAATTCTTGCATCTCACGAATTTTCTTCATTTGGTGTGCAGTGCATGACCAGGTCTTCCTACTCCAGCTTGGCTGATTTTGATCCTGAGATAGAAAGGACCTTCCACGCACAGAGGAGAGCTCAGCTAGAGATTTCTAGACTGTCTACCAGTAGCGACCCTTTGTCAGAATTCCAGATGGCGAACAATAGAACCATGAGGGAGCTTGCAGCACCAGAGCTGGCTTTTCAGTGTATCCAGTACCTGAGTTGGAGGTGGATTTTGAGCTACGTTCCGGACTCATTCATCTACTCCCAAAGTTCCATGGCTTAGCTGGTGAGGACCCCACTAGACATCTCCAGGAGTTTCACACCGTATGCTCCACTATGAAGCCACATGGTATTGCTGAAGAAGACATCAACCTGAGAGCTTTCCCATTTTCACTTGTGGATGGAGCAAAGGACTGGTGGTACACCTTACCACATGCTTTAGTTACTTCTTGGGCCGAAATGAAGAAAGCTTTCTTGGAGAAATTCTTCCCAGCTTCAAGGACTACTGCAATTAGAAAGAGTATCTGTGGGATCCAGCAGATTTCTGGAGAGACACTATATGAGTATTGGGAGCGCTTCAAGAAACTTTGTTCTAGATGTCCCCACCATCAGATCAGTGAGCAGTTACTCATTCAATACTTCTATGAGGGACTTCTTCCCATGGACAGAAGTATGGTGGACGCTGCTAGTGGAGGGGCCTTAGTGAACAAGACACCTGAGGAAGCTAGAGAGTTGATTTCTATTATGGCAGCGAATTCTCAACAGTTTGGGAGCCGTCCGTTGGTGCCTAAAGGAGTACACGAGATCACAGGGCAGAATATGGAAGCTCAAGAGGTGAAGGTTAATCTTCAGGATTTGACTTCTTTCCTTAGGCAGATGACTCTCCTTCAGACTACTCAGCAGCCTTCAACTCAAGTAGCCCAAGCAATGAGGATTTGTGGACTTTGCAGTAGCATCTCTCATCCCACAGATTTATGCCCCAGGTGTAGGTTGATGATGGATCTTATCTTGTAAGTCAAGTGGCGGCAGCAAATGCTTTTCAGTCCAGGCCTCAGTCTTTCCAACCTCAGTCTTATGGATACAAGCAGCCTTATGATCCCATGTCCAGCACATACAATCCAGGTTGGAGAGATCATCCTAATCTGAGGTATGGGAACACATCACATCAGCAGCAGCCTTATCAGCCACCACTTCCTGTTGCGCCACCTGCAGTCTCGAGACCGCCAGGATTTTATAGTAGTCCATCTCTGCCAAGAGTTCCACCGGTTCAGCAACAAAAGCTGGAAATTCCACTCACTTTGGAGCCACTTCTCACTCATTTTCAGCAACAACATGAGAGGAACGTTCAGCAACTCAACACTCAATTTCAGCAGCTTAACACTCAGTTGAGCACCCAGATTAGTACCCAGGTTAGCACTCAGATTAGCGCTCAACTTCAGCAGCAGCAGGGGACTATAGACAATTTCAGATGAGGACTGATGCCTCCATTCAAAACATGGAGCGACAAATGGGACAATTATCATCCGCAGTCAGTCAGTTACAAGCTCAAGGATCTAGTCAGCTACCTTCTCAGTCTATTCCGAACCCTAGGGGGAATGTTAGTGCTATCACACTCGGAGTGGACGGATTACACAGGAGGCTACTACCCCACAGACTCCTACAGTATCAGAGGTTGATCTTTCGAGATCTCAGAGGGGAGTAGAGCCAGAGTCACTTCCACTACCAGAGTCACCCATTCAGTTACCTTTCCCTCAGCGGGCAATTGGTCCGAGGAAGAATGCGACTCAGACAAGACACAGGAACTTCAGGAGCTGATTGACATTTTTAGCAAAGTAGAGGTGAACATTCCATTACTTAGAGTGATCAGACACATTCCCAAGTATGCGAAGTTTCTGAAGGATCTGTGCACACACAAGAAGAAGCTGAAAGGGACAGAGTTGGTCAGTATGGGAAAGAATGTTTCAGCTATGATCCAGCCAATGCCTCAGAAATGCAAAGACCCAGGGGTTTTCACATTACCGTGTGTGATTGGAGACTGCATGTTCGAGGATGCTATGCTAGACTTAGGAGCCTCCATCAATGTCATGCCTAAGTCAGTGTTCGTCTCTTTAGGCATTGGGTCATTACAGCCTACTGGGGTGGTCATTCAGTTGGCCAACCGCAGTTTTGCTCATCCAGCTGGAGTCATAGAGGACGTATTGGTTAAAGTCAAGGATTTGATATTCCCAGCTGATTTTTACATCTTAGATATGGAGAAGGACCTAACTTCAAGCTCAGCTCCATTGATTTTGGGACGCCCATTCCTGAAGACGGCAAGGACTAAGATCGATGTTCATGCAGGGACACTCACCATGGAGTTTGGGGACACAGTGGTTCAGTTCTCCATCCTTGATGCGATCAGATATCCCGCTGAGGATCATTCGCTGCTGGGCATTGACGTGTTGGACATACTAGATTCTGAGGAGTCAGATGGCACAGATTCAGATCTAGCCGACACAGAGGATTCAGATGAGGAGGATGATGATTGTGGTAGATCAGCTTTAGTCTGTGACACTATCCAGGTGGATGACGCTGAGGTGTCTGCATTGGAGGCAGGTCCTGAAAAATTGCTTCCATCAGTCTTGAACCCCCCGAAGCTTGCTTTGAAGCCCCTACCTGAGCACTTGAAGTATGCCTACCTAGGAGAGAACGAGCAGTTGCCAGTCATCATTGCTCATCATCTTGAGCCAGGTCAAGAGAAAAGGCTACTAGATCTTCTACGGGTGTATCAGAGGGCTATTGGGTGGACCATTGCAGATATACCAGGGATTAGCTCATCCATTTGCATGCACAGGATTTTCTTAGAGGAGGGTGCAAGACCGGTGAGACAACCCCAGTGCAGACTCAACCCACTTATTCTAGATGTGGTCAAGAAGGAGGTAACCAAGCTACTACAGGCTGGCATTATATATCATGTCTCCGACAGTCAGTGGGTGAGTCCAGTGCAGGTGGTCCTGAAGAAGTCCGGTATTACAGTGGTGGAGGGCAAGGAGAGTGCCTTGATTCCTGCTAGAGTTCAGAGCTCATGGAGAGTATGCATAGACTACCGGAAGCTAAATCAGGCTACGAGGAAGGATCACTACCCCTTACCATTCATCGACCAGATGTTGGAGAGGCTTGCTGGTAGATCACACTATTGCTTCTTGGACGGTTTTACTGGATACTTCTAGATTCATATTGCTCCAAAGGATCAAGATAAGACGACTTTCACCTGCCCATTTGGGACTTTTGCGTACAGGAGGATGCCATTCGGATTATGCAATGCCCCAGGTACCTTCCAGCGATGCATGGTAAGCATTTTTTCAGATCTTTTAGAGCATTGCATGGAGGTATTTATGGATGACTTTACTGTATATAGATCCTCTTTTGATGCATGTTTGGATAGCTTATCTAGAGTTTTGCATCGTTGCATAGAGACTGACCTTATACTTAATTATGAAAAATGTCATTTCATGGTTGAGCATGACATAGTTTTAGGTCACATAGTCTCTCGGAAGGGTATCGAAGTAGATCCTGCAAAAATTGATTGTATTACATCTCTGCCTTACCCCGCATGCGTGCGGGGCGTTCGCTCTTTTCTTGGCCACGCAGGTTTCTACAAGCGATTCATTAGAGATTTCAGCAGGATAGGTCTTCCTCTTTCGACCTTGCTACAGAAGGATGTGGAGTTTCATTTTGATCAGCAGTGTAAGGACGCCTTTGATCACTTGAAGGCGGCTCTCACATTGACTCCTATCATTCGGCCCCTAGACTAGAGTTTACTATTCGAGCTGATGTGTGATGCATCATATCATGTCGTGGGAGCAGTGCTAGACTAGAGGGTGGATGGAGCGCCGCACGTCATTTGTTATGCATCCCGGTCACTGGATTCTGCTCAAGCCAATTATACCACAACTGAAAAGGAGCTTTTGGCCATTGTTTTTGCTTTGGATAAGTTTCGTTCATATCTATTGTGCTCACATGTGATTGTTTTTTCTGACCATGCAGCTATTAGGTATCTCTTAAAGAAGCCGGATTCGAAACCAAGATTGATTCGATGGATGCTTCTACTTCAAGAATTCGACGTGGAGATACGCGATAGGAGCGGGAAAGAGAATCTAGTAGCTGACCACCTGAGCAGGATTGAGGGGGCGACAGATCCTACACCCATTGCAGAGGTATTCCCACATGAGCATCTTCTGCAGCTGCAAGGTAGTATGCCATGGTATGCCGATATCGTCAACTATTTGGTTGCCCATGTTTTTCCTACACATTTTTCTAGAGCTCAACGTGATAAATTAGCTAGTGATTCTAAGTATTACGTGTGGGATGACTCTTACCTTTGGAAATTTTACAGTGATCAGGTAGTTAGGAGATGTATCCCTGATTGTGAGTTCCAGTCAGTACTTTCATTTTGTCATACACTTGCATGTGGGGGTCATTTTTGTTGGATCGAGAGAAAACGATAGAGGGGGGGGGTGAATATCGTTAAACGTTTTCGGATTCGTAAAGAGAATAAGCTGCGGAAAATAGAGAAACACTCACGCGAACTCAAGCGATTTTACTTGGTTCGGAGTCGCGGTCGGCTCCTACTCCAAGGCCCACGGTCGTTGACCGTTTGCTGTGGGCAATTCTATATGTGCGCAAATGTTTACAGAGAAATTTTATAGTTGTAGTACAGTAAACAGAAAATTAAGCTCTTTCGTTACCGACGCCGGGTGTGGATTGTACTTCGGAGCAGAGGGTCGTCGGCGGCGCTTCAATCTCGATATGGGAGGTTTCTGGAGCAGAGCGCTTGAGTAGAAGAGCGTATTGGCGTTGGAATGTTGTGTTGAGAAGCCATAGAGGTCGAGCCCCTTATATAGTGCACCTGGGGGCGCCCTGGACGTTGGGGGCGCCCTCCACATGTCACACGATCCGACAAACTCTCGGTCAGCCTTTATCCCTCCGGGATCGGGCTCGAGGTTTGACGGGGGCGCTCGGGAAGCAGGGGGCGCCCGGGTTGACTCAATCAGCTGGCTTCTCGGCTGGATAAACTCTATCCGCTTCGTTGGCTTGAGCCCAGGGCGCCCAAGGCATCCGGGGCGCCCGGGAGCTTGGGGGCGCCCCGCCCAGTGAGCTTCCGAAGCGTTACTTGCTCAGCTTGTCTTGCCTTCACCTTGGGGGCGCCCGGGACCTCCGGGGCACCCTGCCCAGCTGCTGCCCCTCTCATTTGGGGCGTTCTGAGCTGCAGAAACTCGTTCCTTCGGTCCTGCATCAAAGGTTAGTGCCACACAAAACAAACAAGAATGTTAGTGAGTTTTACAGCCGTAGCTGTCTTGGTTCTGACTTTGGGTCTCCAAAATGGAGCCCTAGGTCGAGTTGACGCCTAATGTTCCCTCGACGAGGAACGTGTCCTCATCTACTCCTCTCAGGAGAGTTTACCTTTTGCCAACCGGCTCCTCCAGTTGGACTTTTGCTCGATGCACCTGACCAGGTCTTCGTGCCCACCTTCCGAGCAGGTCTTCGGTGCCCAGCTCCTTGCCAGGGCTTTGTGCCCAGTCCTCGACTAGGACTTCGTGCCCACCTTCCAAGCAGGTCTTCGGTGCCCAGCTCCTTGCCAGGGCTTCGTGCCCAGTCCTCGACCAGCACTTTGTGCTTACACTACCAGAAAATCAATGTATAGAGGCGGTTATTTAGCGGCGGTTGGATACACCGCCGCTAAATCCTTGGGTTCCCTGTGGTTTAAATTTAACGCCGCTAATTGAATTATTTAGCGGCGGTTAGTATTTCAATTGCGGCGGTTTAATCATTTACGGCGGTTTTAAATTTGATTTGCGGCGGTTTAATATTTGCGGCGGTTTAATATTTAGTTTGCGGCGGTTCGGGTTCAATTTGCAGTGGTTTAAAAAACCGCCGCAAAATGAATTAGCCTATAGCTTTTTTTAGCCACGCAGAAACATAGTTAGGGTTTAATCGTCGCGGCAAAAGGGTTCGCCCTTTGTTCTCTTCTTCCTCTTCTGCGTTCCTCTTCTCCCTCTTGTCTGTCGAGTGTCGAGTGTCGCGGGAAAAGTGTTCGTCTTAGTTCATCTTCTCCATCTTCTCTGGCTGTCGTTTTTCTTCTCTTCGTTCTTCTGCTCGTCGCACGTCGTTCCTCTTCTGTGCCGCGGTAAATATTTCGCTTCAGCCACTGATCAAGCGGTCTTCGTCCTGTTCCTCGGGTTAGCTCTTTCTTGGTCTGCGTCAGGGAAGAAGGTAAGAGCAAATCTCCACCTCCAGCTTTGATCTGTTTCAAGATTTAGATGTTGTTCTTCCTTTGGATATCATCATGGTATTGAAAATTCAGTTATCATTGTTTTTCTGTTTAGAAAAAATAAATAAAAAAATTTGCCCCAAACTTTACAAAATAAGGGCTTTTGTGGTCATCTTGATTTTCATTCAGTTTACCCTTTTTTTGATGCAAGAGGCTACCAGTAGGATACTGGTTTAAAAATGATCATGTACTCAACGAAGTTTAAAAATGATCTTTTCTAAGAACTAGTTAACGAAATTCTTCAACATCAAGATTAATCAGCAATCATGTAGCCTAATAAAGTAATTTTCTTCCAGGAAAAGAGCTTTAAGCTGTAATGGCAAAACATAATCATAGAGGGAACAAAATTGAAGTAAATTATTAGTTTAGGATGCGAACTGGTAGATTGCACATCAGAAAAAACAAAAAGCTCTGGTAGACTACCAAAACTGTGTTAATATTTTACGACTAAAGGTTTGCTCATGCTAGCCTTGTTTTTATGGCAGTTAGTTACTAGTACACTTCAACAGATCACACAATGGATTTATTCTCTGATATCACTAGGTTGGTTAACTTTGAAGCTCTTGTATGCGACTTGACAAAGCTATAAACACACTTTTCAATTTGAACTTCAAACGGAATCTAAGAGCGCAGACTCAATCTCATCATTATTTATATTCCCTATATGATGATCCATTAGACCATCAACTCCATGGCAACTTTTAGGATATCACATCTTAACAAAATATTTTAGCCACAAGATTAGAAAATTAGGTTATACAATATAAAGTAATAATTGTGTCTCACTTGTCCTTTCCTTTAGATGTGTGAGGCATTCCGTTTGTGAAAGTCACAAAATATGCAATAAAACTTGTAGAAAATGATTAGTATACACAAACACATAACATATTATTTAACTCCTTAGCGATGAGCAGATTAGATGGGCCCAAACCTTTTATAAAAAGTCTACTTAAAATTCTAGTATCCTACTGGTAGTTTTGTGCTTTTTTTGTTAGAGCTTTTGGCATAAATGCAATGTTGATGTCTTATCAAAAGTTCATGATTATGGGATGCAAATTGTTTATTAGAATAGATGCAAGAGGCTACTGGTTTTGTTGTGTCTCCTTCAAGCTAGGTCTTAATCCTTCAAATACTTGAATTTGATGTCATATTACTAACATATGAGACATTGGCAACCTTCCTATTTCTTATATCTTGAGTTTTAGTTTTGATCTGTTCATAACATAATGCATGAATTGTAGTTGCAACTCAAACCTTTTATGTATAGAACAATAGCAACTCAAACCTTTTAGTTTTGGTAGAATTTCTGACTTGAATTTGTGTGTATTTATTGTTTATGTCTTATGTGTTGTTTGTGAATTTTCTTTCATATGTTTGGTCAAGTTATTGTATCCCTTCGTTAGTGGTCTTTTTGAGCCCCCCACTTTAGCGTGCCTTTTAATTTAATTATCTACTATTGAATTAGAAATGGACAAAAGGTGGATTTTGAAGCCGCGAGATACTCCCGAATATATGGATGGATTATTGCAATTTTTGGACTTTGCATTTGCTAATGCATCATCCGATAATAGGATAAAGTGTCCTTGTTCTCGTTGTGGATTCAGACTATACCAAACTAGAGAAGAGGTGTATGATCACTTGTTGTTAAGACCTTTTCCACCAGGTTATACAGTTTGGCTATTACATGGTGAGAGAGGCGAAGGAGAGACTTCTACTAGCTCACATGAGGTGCAACAAACTGAATCTTCTGTAGATCCAATACATGACATGATTCAAGATGCTTTCATATTCCCTAGACCACATGTCAGTCAAGATTCCACGATGCATGATCTATTAAATGAAGGTGAAGGAAGGATGCCGCATTTACAAGAGGGTCCAAGTGGTAAAGCGAAAGAGTTTTATGATTTGCTTAAAGATGGTGAACAAGAATTATATGAAGGATGCTCAAAGTACTCAAAGCTTTCTTTTTTAATAAAGTTGTATAACATCAAATGCATTTGTGGAATGAGTGACAAAGCTTGTCGATGATAATTGAGCTATTGCATGATGCTTTGAGCATGCAAAGATCCCAGCATCATTATACGAAGCCAAAAAGACTATAAAAAAACTTGGTCTTAATTATAAGAAGATAGATGTATGTCCAAATGATTGCATGCTATATTGGGGACCTGATAAAAGTTTGAATGAATGCAAGCGATGTGGTACATCTAGATGGAAAAATTCTTCTAAAAGGAAAAAACAACCATCAAAGTTTCTTCGGTATTTTCCTCTAATTCCTCGATTGCAAAGATTGTTCATGTCTAGTAAGACATCCGATGATATGAAATGGCATGCTATGGACAGTAATAAGGATGGCTTCTTGAGGCATCCGAGAGACGCTGAGTCATGGAAAAGATTCGATTCTAAATTTTCTGAATTTTCTTCGGATGCACGTAATGTTCGCCTAGCCTTAGCTAGTGATGGGTTTAATCCTTTTGGAAACATGAGCACTAATTATAGCATTTGGCCTGTGATTCTCATTCCGTACAATACCCCACCTTGGACATGTATGAAACAAACTAACTTCATTCTGTCGATGATCATTCCAGGTAAGAAAATGCCAGGGAATGACATAGACATTTACTTGCAACCTTTAGTCGATGAGCTTAAATTGTTGTGGGATGGTGTTGATACATTTGATGCTTCATCGAATGAAAATTTTAAAATGCGTGCAGCATTGATGTGGACAATTAGTGATTTTCCTGGTTTGGGGACATTGTCGGGGTGGAACACATATGGTAAGCTAGCTTGTCCTATATGCAATATTGATACTGAACCTTGCCGACTTTATCATAGTAGAAAATGGTGTTTTATGGGTCATCGCCGTTTCCTTCATGCTGGTCACAAATTTAGATTGGATAAGGCCTGATTTGATGGTAAGATTGATAGAAGAAATCCACCAGTAAAACTATCAGGCTCAGCTATTTTCAGCCAAGTTGAGAATATCCAAGTTTCATTTGGGAAGACACCAGAGGTGAAAGGGAAAAGAGGACGGGGGCAGCGAAATTTCAATGTAGATGAATCATATTGGAGAAAAAGGAGTATATTCTTTGAACTTCCATATTGGGAGTTTAATGCATTGCGCCATAATCTTGATGTAATGCACATTGAGAAAAATGTGTGTGACAATGTTCTGTATACTTTTCTCAATGAAAGTGGGAAGACAAAAGATCACCTTAATGCTCGAAGAGACCTACAATCTATGAGCATAAGATCTGCACTTTGGCCTAATGATAATGGGAAATATCCTGCTGCTATCTTTACTATGTCAAATGGACAAAAAGATATATTTCTTAAGACATTGAAGAATGTGGTTGTTCCAGATGGTTACTCAAGCAATATTTCAAGATGTGTTGATTTGAAACAACGTAAGATGTTTGGGTTGAAAAGTCATGACTGTCATATTCTAATGGAACAACTCTTACCAATTGCTTTGAGGAATGCTATGCCTGGTGTAGTTTTTATGGTTTTAGCTGATCTTTGTTCATTCTTTCGACAAATATGCAGTAAAGTGTTGAACCCCATTAATCTTGATACCCTTCAAGATCAAATTGTTCACACACTTTGTCATTTGGAGATGCTTTTTCCTCCATCATTTTTCACAGTCATGGTTCACTTAATTGTTCATCTAGTCGATGAAGTCAAAGAGGGAGGCCCGGTGCATTATCGATGGATGTATCCAATCGAAAGGTGAACTTAACATGGCAAAATTTATTTTTTCACTTTCTTTAAATAAATAATCAATTGTTTTAGCTGAATCCATAACCTTTTTAATGTGAAGGTACCTAGGCCGTTTGAAATCTTATGTGCGTAATAAGGCTCAACCTGAAGGTTCAATTGTTCAAGGCTACTTGGCCGAAGAAATTCTTACATTTTGTTCGAGATATTTGAATGACACAGAGTCAAGAATCAATCGACCAAGGCGCGTTGATGATCAACCTGACAGTGTTGAACACCATGAAAGCAATAGTATGTTTCCAAAAGTTGGCAGATCAGTTGGGGGATTCTCATATATTATATTAACACCAATAGAGAAGTTGCAAGCACATCGTCACGTGTTGGTCAACTGTGTAGCAGTAGATCCTTTTATTGAGTAAGTAATACATAAAGTTTTACGCAAACCTTGTTGCAAATCAATTGGCCTCATATTTTATAATAATTTATTTTTACTTATAGGAAATTTAGGGCAATAACAAAGAGACAGTTGAGACATCGGACACGCTTGCAATCAGAGATTGATAAAGTTGTACACAAAGAATTTCCTAGCTGGTTTCAAAAGCATGTGAGTAGAAGTTATGTTTTTTTTTCATTCAATTTTAGAGGTGTAACTAATAGTAAAAACTAAGTGCGGTAATTCTTGATGCCAGATCTCCAATGAAGGTGCTAGACATTCAGATGAATTAAGGTGGCTTGCACTTGGACCACTTGATCAGGCCAAACGTTATAGTGCCTACAATGTGAATGGGTTTAAATTTAGAACTATTGCTCGAGAGCACGGGTTGAAAAGTCAAAATAGTGGAGTATTTGGTATGTACGATACTCGGAGCTACGCAAGTACTCGTGATAATAATGTCGCAGTCGGAGGTGTTCCGTATTATGGAAAATTAGTGGACATAATTGAATTGAACTATAATGGTCAATTCACTGTTACATTGTTCAAATGCCAGTGGGCTAACACCACTTCTGAGAGAGGTATCAAAAGAGATGACTCGGGTATTACTAGTATTAATTTTTCTCGTTTGATACATGTTGGAGATCGAGAAAATGATGAGCCATATATACTTGTGTCCGATGCTCAACTTGTGTTTTATGTGGATGATGAGATTGAAAAAGGATGGAGTATTGTAAAACATCTACAACCAAGAGACTTGTATGACATGGGAGAAGACAAAGAAGAAGAGCAAATTTATGATCTTGTTCCTTCTCCGCAATCAAACTTGGATAGGTGGTTTCATAATGGCAATGAAGAATTACAATTGGCTAGGGATGATTATATAGAAGATCGACCTGCAAATGATGTCGTTGGTGACAATAATGATGGAGTCAAAGAATTACAATAATGTCGTTGGTGACAATAATGATGGACAACCTTGTATTTTTGCTGCCCTTGTATTTTCATTAATGCCAACATATACTTGAGCTGCCCATGTTTTTACTTGCATTGTTGCACCCTTTTGTCAAGTGACTAAATTAAGAAGATGAATGAAGCATAAAAGAATTTTAGTTAAGCAATTATAATAGCTAAGAAGATGAATGTTGCACCCTTTTACTGGCATTATAATTATAGTTGATATATCACATATCTATACCTCCATCGATTGTTCGATATACAGCACACACAAAGATTAGTTTCATTCAGCAATCGTACATTTTGTGCAAGGATTTACTTGTACACTGACCGGTTGGTTTGCTTTTCAGCTTTGTAATGTTCTTTTGCAGTTCCTCATTCGACAAGTGCTCGGCTTCAAGTGCTCTCTTGAGCTGTGCCAGATACATTAGTTGCAGTTTCTACTAGGGATAGTTTTCAGACAAAGTGAATTCTTATAGCTGACTTTTGGAAGTATTATTGACTTGTATTTACTTCTATCATATTATATTTCCAGGTATGAATGAAGTCTTAATTCTAATGTACTTTGTTTAAAAAATAACGTACTTTGCAATTAGATAGTTGATCTCATTAGGATGCTACAAGCTTTCATACAGTTTAATTAATGTATGTCACTCAATTTTTTGCTAACATGTATGTTGTTGTTGTCATGTCCTAAAATTTCATTTTTTTCAAAATTGTAGGCATGCCTAGGAATAAACGTTTAAGGTTCAACCTTCAGTGACAGAAAAATCAACTACAACTTTGCCACAACCTAATACTAGGCTTGCCCTGTTCCACCAGCTCCTAGTAATGCTCATTTACTCCCAAATTCTAATACGGTTGTTCATTCAAGGCCACAGATTAATAGCAGAGCTCAATTGAGTGCACCAACTCAGATTGGTGCTAATTCAGTGCCATCTACTCATAGGGCATCTAGTTCTACTCCATCCCACCCTTTACTTGATCAAGAGGTAAATCCAGAGGATGATCAAGAGGATGANTTTTGTTGAATATAAACGAAGACAGTTAGAACAATCACTCTAAAATGAAAATAATTATTGACCGGAAGCAGTTTGTATATCTTAATTTGTTCAATTTTAAAAAATTTATTTAGTGAAAATATTTATGATTCAGTGGCACTGGAGGTGTTGGGGGACAGTTGGAAAAAAAAGCCACACATTACTTAACGACAAAGTTCCTCCAAGAAAGAAAGTGAAGTGGATATGATAAACACAGCTAAAATACTAGAATAATCCACTTCTATTCAGAAGCATTGCCTTGAAATGTAAAAATAAACATAAATGTAAGTGTAAAGTGTCAAAAGATGTGATGCCCATATCATGTCCTAATCCTAGAATTCGCTTAAGGTTCCCGACCCTTTTTTATCATATGCCATTGTCTTAGTAATTACATGACCTGGTGGAGGAGGCTTTCTTCCCTTGTTCTGTTGCAAAAGTCGGCCTAGGCGGCACCCCACCTTGGCGCCGCCTAACGCCGCCTAGCGTTGCCGATGCGCTAGGCAGTAGTCCTCCGCCCGTCTACCGCCTGGCGATTTTTACAACCTTGACCCTTGTTAAGCCAGTTCAAAAATATTAATTGATCTTTTCTTGTCTATGCTGAGACACATCATGTGGTCTTGTTCAAGGGCTTCTTGGTCTGTTTTCTGACTTTTGCCTTATCATGGTTGGAATGAGCTGAGCCTATGAATTTGATCATCATTTTGGTTTGTCCAAGGATTATATTTTGATGACGTTTTTATTCTCTAGGCTCTCCATCATCCTTTCACTGCCCCAAATCCTACTGACATGAATGACCTCCCATCGGCTCGTGCTTTGGCTTATGATATGGTGTACAATGGCATTGAGGTACTTTTTTGTGAATATTTGTCATCTTATAATCTGAAGTGTTGTTTGACATCTTTTTTAATGAGAAAGTGGCATGTAATTGTGCATGGACAACATCTTATGCTCATTTTTCTTGCTGAGCCTTTCTCTTCTTATGTGGACATCATGTTTACTTCTTTTTTTGCTAACATCATGGCAATTTAGAGTTTCTTCAGCTCTCCATTTGCATCAAGATAATGCTTTCGCTAAAATTAGAATTTTGGCCTTATACATGGTAAATAAGTAAACAAAATGCATCTTCATCTATTGTGCAGAATTGTTTCATGTTTGCAGGTTATGCCATCTTTTCCAAATTAGTGATCTTTGATAGTTGGCAAATAAGTGACCATTCTCATTCTTGTAGTATCTCAAGAACAAAATTGTAATGAAACGTAAAAAACCTAGATTCTTTTGGAGGGAAAAATGTCCAGGTAATGAAATAATTACCTAGCATGCCACATACTTTCGTTGACCTATATTGTAGTCACATCAACTCCTACCAGATTTATGCAGTTATGGCAAGCCTCTTTTGATGGGCAGGTTTAGCGTTTATATTTCCCACATCAGGACCAACTACCAACTGCTGACCACTATAGTTCTGGCCGAATATATATCAGTACATTGTTTATCGACTCCAAGTCTGATAGTTCTTTGTCTATACAATTTGAATGTGTATTTGCCTATAACTTCAGATGGGATTTTCTTTTGATAGAATTTTTGCCAAATTTTTCTATATGAATGTTGAACATTGCAATCTTTTTTCACAGATTGGTGGTGGGAGCTTGAGAATTTACAAACGTGCAGTACAAGAAAAAATCTTGGAAATTGTTGGCATTTCTCGCGAACAGGTGAAGTTTAACTATATATTCTCAAGGATTTTCCTGTTGGTTTGCCAATCTGTTACATCAAGATGGTAGACACAACAAGGGCCTCATAATCATCTTTCTAGTTGCATACTGACCTGAGAATTCTGCACATTCTGTTCCCATCATCTGACGGGCCAAAATCATGTGCGATTATTAATGAAGGCTTGATACTTGATGTATTAGTTAATAGGTTGATAAAATAGGTACGTGTCCTATCACCAAATCCCCAAGTAATCACTTTCATTTCGACTTCAATTCTACAAAGAATAACTCAATAGAAATCTGTATTGTTCCCTACATGCTGATATCATAGATTGGTTGCCTTTTGTATGTAAAAGCTATTGCTGCCATACTCATTCGGTGTTGCTTGCAACTGTAGTTGGTCTTTAATTCATTATATGTTCGGATGATAGTAGAGGAAAGAGGTGAAAGGTGTGAGATTAGTTTAGATAAAACTGGCACCCGGTGGTTAAATTATTCCAGTGATATAGACAACCTAACTACTTAATTCTCATACTGACATGTTATCTTGGTGATTTTGCATCCATTTGTGCAGGCAGAGGAAAAATTTGGATATCTTTTGGAGTGTTTAGATATGGGTGCTCCTCCACACGGTATGCAAATCCTCTATCCTAAAATATAATTATGAAATTAATTTTTCTTGATTTTATCCCTACATCTGTTTATGCTACTTGTCCACTAGTAATTACCATCTCCAACAAAATCTGAGACGCATGATGTATTCTTAATAACTCTGCTAATTATTAGATAGTTATATTATTATTACCTGGGCTCGGGTACTGGCATTGGAAATGTGAATCCAAGTGTGTAGATTAGTTATTTCTTAAAAATATTTACTCGTGATCAAATTGGCTGTCGAATTACTAAACAGATTTACAATAAAACGTTTGGCAGGTGGTATTGCTTACGGTTTGGATCGCCTAGTAATGCTTCTAGCCGGTTCAACTTCGATAAGGGATGTCATAGCATTTCCGAAGACCACTACTGCGCAATGTGCCCTTACTAAATCGCCATCTCCAGTCGACCCCCATCAGCTGAGAGACCTCTCCTTAGCTACTATCTAGATTTCATACATTTGTTTTTTGTAAACTATGAACAGTCATGTATACATGTGACTAACTTATGATTCATATGAATCGGAAAACATCTGGAAGAAAAATAAAATTCAAGGAATAAGCAAAATCTGATTTTTTAGCAACTTTTTATCTTTTCTTCTTCTTCCAAATGTTACTACCCTACAAAATGGTTGTGACTAAGTATTATATATATATATATATATATATATATATATATATATATATATATATATATATATATATTGATATGTCACTCGTCGCATGCTTTGTGAGTAAAATATTTTTTCCTTTTGAAAATATTTTTACTTGATATTATAAGTCAACCACTTTAATCAATCCATCACGTCCTTCCCTTCTTCGCTTTAGCAGGCAACGATCTTGACAGCGCATTGGCTAAGCTGAGAGAGGGAGGGAAGATTTGCACGAGGAGGAGGTAGATCGTAAGAGCTAACTAGGTCACCATGAAGTCAAATATAACCTCTTTTTTTTTTTTTTGGCATGGAGTCATGGAGATACTATCACCTTGTTTCTGCATACTAGTCGTAGATAAGATTTTTTTTAGAAAAAAAAAATTGAAAGATCAAGATGGGAAATGTTCCTTCAAAAACTCACAGTCTATATAGAGAAAAAGTGACGGGGGAGCCTCCAGCTGCTTCTGAAAGACGGAGGGGAAGAGCAGCGAGGCGCTCAAGGCAATGGATCGGAAAACAAGGTCCAAGAGCTTAGACAATCAATCGTTGTCATGCTCTACCGCTTGGTGGTCACGAATGGGCCTCGCTGCTCCTCTCGATTTGCTACCTCATCCGAGGGAGGAAAGGAAGATGGAGGAAGTGGGCGACTCGACGGGGAGGACGAAGAGTAGAGGGCGAAAAAAAATAAATCAGAAGGGTAATTTTGGATTTTTTTTAAGAGCCATGATACATTCAATAAAAAAACTCATGAAACGCTCAGTAAATGACACGATGCTTTACATGTACACATCTGATTATTGCTCGGACATCATTGATAGCCTCCGACCGTCGCCCCAAATCATACTATACCCTAGGGGCACTGTAAACCCGTCGGGAATCGTTGCATGTAAAGTGTCACGTCATTCACTGAATTTTTCTTTGAGATTTTTCACTGAGCATACCATTTTCTTTTTTAATCCCGGAAAATAAAAATCCCTACCGAAATAGTGAAAATCCCTACTCTTCTAGTTTTTTTTCCAAATTATATTACCAAATTGCTGATGTGTTGGTAATGGATCATTACCTAAACCAAATAAAATTTGATAACCTATCAAGTTTATCAATGATAATTTTCAATTAAATATCCCTAAATAATATACCCGCAAATAAAAAAATTGACATTTTATCAAAGGGCACACTTATATTTGTGAATTGACCAAAAGACACACTATACATTGACATTTACTAAAGTGCGCATTAATTTACTAATCTTTCTATTTTACTCCTCAATTATTTCTCGCTTTTCTTTCCTCTCTCCGATGCATGCAAATTTTCTTCTCTTTTCTCTCTCTTTTGGTTACATGCATGCATAACATAAAGCCTGATATGGAAAAATATCAGGCCCATGTTGGGCCAGATATGAAAAAAATCAAGTCCATATTGGGTCTGATATAGAAAAATATCAGACCCACTTGGGCTTGATAGGAAAAATATCAGGCCCAACATGAGTTTGATTTGAATGAGTTATTTTAGCTAATTTTTTCAATGAAATTTAAACACTTGCGGAGAAACCGAAATATACATTGGATGACATTATTAGACTCCTTACAACCTTAAAAATCCATAAGACCTGAAATGATGACATTATAAGGTCTCTAGTTGATTTTTTAACTCACAACGTACTACGTTTAAGGTTTAGTTGATTTTTAATAACATTTTATATCTCTGGAGAGGTCGAAATAAATAATGTATACCATATTTGAATTCCTTGCAATCTCAGATATATACAAGAACTTAAATCTGTGCAATCGGAACTCTCTAGGTCCATCAATGGTGCGACTAAGAATTGGTAAAAATTCGCATTAGGCCTGATATGGACGTTGGCCTAATATGATTCCATATCAGGCCCACTTTATGCCTGATATGAAATTATATCAGGTCCATGTTCGGCTCGATATGTTCCTATATAAAGCCCAATGTGGGTTTTTATTGATTTTTCTTGATTCTTCCTTATTACATTTTAACACAAAAGTTAAAATGAATAATAGATATCATATTTGAACTCCTTGCAATCTCATAAATTCACAATAATTGAAATGGGTGCAATCGAAACTTTCTAGGTGTATTAATGGGTTTCGACCCACTAATAGACCTAGAGAGCTTCGATTGCACCTATTTCAGTTCCTGTGGATTTATGAGATTATAAGGAGTTTAAATATGATATTTATTATTTATTTTGGCTACTCCAAAGGGGTTAAAATGTTATAAAATATCAACTAAATCTTAAGTGTCGTATATTGTGGGTAAAAAATCAACTAGAGACTTCAGATTGTATTCATTTTAGGTCCTGTGAATTTTTAAGGTTGTAAGGAGTCGTTCATTACATATTTCAGCTTTTCCGTAAATGTTAAAATTTTATTTAAAAAATTAGCTAAATTAACCTATTTATATAAGCTCACGTTGGATCTCATATAATTTCATATCAGACCTAACGTGAGCATGATATAAAAAATATCAAATCCAATATAGGTCTGATATGGAATCATATCATGCCCAATATAGGTATGATATGGAATTATATCATGCTCAATATTGGACCTGATATTTTTTTATATAAGACCCTATATTATACATGCATGCATGTAGCTAAAAGAGAGAGGATAGAGAAGAGGGGAGTGGAAAGAGAAGAAAACTACATGCATCGGAGAGAAGAAAGACAAAAGAAAAAAAATTAAGGGGTAAAATCAAAAAAATAGTAAATTGAATGTACTCTTTAATAAATGTCAAAGTATGTGTGTATTTTGATCCATTTGTAAATCTGATTACACCCTTTTACAAATTTATGAAAAAAATGAACAAACAAAAACAAAAAGGAAATGAAAAAAGACTTTACGCTGGACTGCATTCTCCTATAATCTAAGAATTCTTATAATTACAATTTTTTTTTTCAAATTTATAAAAGTGAATGATTGATAATTTTTTCTCATTTTTACTTAATTTTTATTTTTCAAAAACGAGAAATCTACGATATGTTAGGCAACATATCAATGTAAGTTATCTTTTGAAAACTAAGATCTAAGGAAAAGATAACTCAAAGGTTTTGATTTCTAATAAAATTAAGGAAACAAATTGCCATAACTCATAAGTTAGGAAATCAACCGTAAATCTCTAGAATTTCATGATACTCCAATTCGAGAAACATTTTTATAACTTTTTTTATGGAATAAAAAGGAGAGATATATTAATTACATTCATTAATTTAGGAAACAAACAAAATCCAAAGAAGAATATATATATTTTCCCAACCGAGAACGATCATAAAAAATCATTAATTTTTTCCCCTTCTCCTTAATTCTTCCCATGCTTTAAGTTGCCTTTTATTTATTGACCAAAAAAAGTCCTCAGAAAGTTATAAATTTGAGTAGTTTGAGACACAGAAGGATGTGAATCCTTGGTCAGTTGCGGATATGAACAGAATGGATGGAGGCAGGGTCTCTCTTTGTAATTTCCATGAGGTGAGTCATAAAAACTACTTGAATACTAATTTCATATTTGGATAAACCTCAATATCGAACATGAAGATTTACTTTCAAATCTCAAGCCAACAATGTTCGATGTAAATAGAATAAATATTAAAGATTAATCACTGATAATTCTCTAGTTTGTTTCCCCTTCTTTTTGTCTCTGTTTGCAGCAAACAATTGAGGACTTAAACGTGAAGCTGATGAGCGCCTACAGCCAATTGGAGGAGCTAAAAGTCAACGCCGGCGAAGAGCTGCGCAAATCGAACGAACAACTCAACCACCTTCTCCAACTCCTCCATCGAACAACCATCGAAAGGGACGAGGCGAGGACGCAGCTTGGGTTCCTCCTACACCAGATCCATCAAACCGGAGCGGCCAGTCCATTAAGCTCATCTCCTGGCGGTTTGCCGGTGCCGGAGCACTCGAGCACAGTCAACGTCGACGACGTGGTTGATGGGCTAGCGAGGAAGGCGGCGGGGTTGCCTGAGAGAGGGAGGTTAGTGGAAGCGGTGTTGGGGGCAAAGCCGCTGCTGAGAGACCTCATGGTGGTTGGGCCACCGCTGCCGCGGTGGCGGAACCCACCGCCGATGCCGGTGCCGAAGGTTCCTCCGATGGTGCTGCTCGCCGACATTTGATTCATTTCCAGATTGCCCCTCATTTTTTTCTTAAAAATGCCATCAAATTTTTTTATTATGCCAAAATGCTCTTTCAGATTTTTATAATATTTTGAGCGAGAACATTTTCACAATATGATAATTACATAGATAAAATAAACTTATGAATAAAATAAATTTGATAATAAACCATTTCATTTATTATTGAATTTGATAATATAAATTTATTTATTATTTATTTATTTTATTTTATTTTACATTTTGATAAAAATTTATTAATGAGCATTGTTAATTACTATTGCTCATATATATTAATAAATTGCACATATATATTCGAACTTACTTTTATAAAAAATTTATTTTTAATATTATTCACAAATGCAGCAATCGACCAATATGATACTCCGGGCAGCCACCCGTTAGAATTACTGAAAGATGAAGAGGACACCTCTTCTCTTTTATTTTCCAACCCATTCATATTTATCATATTTATCTATTAATGGAGGTAACGGAAGAAATACCTTCCTCTTATAAAATACATCTAAGATCATCAATAAGAGTAGGTGGAATAGGTATGCGTTCAAACAATGAGTTCATTGGAAGAGACAAGCTATGTACAAGATTTATATAAGGGTAAAAGAAAAAGGGTTCGTCCCGTGTGTATAAGATCTCTATGCAAGGTTCGTCTGGGTGCACAAGAAGGGGTTGTTGCGAAGAATATTCAAGATTGGTTCATCCAATTACAGAAGAGGGATTTGGTTTGTGAACCTTGAGAAACGATTCATTTTTCATGATCGTTTCTCGCTAACGACAAGTTCTTCGATGCAGCGCTCTTCTCCAATTTCATTGGAAGAGACAAGCTATGTATAATATTTATGTAAGGGTAAAAGAAAAAGGGTTCGCCCCGTGTGTATAAGATCTCTATGCAAGGTTCGTCTGGGTGCACAAGAAGGGGTTGTTGCGAAGAATATTCAAGATTGGTTAATCCAATTACAGAAGAGGGATTTGGTTTGTGAACCTTGAGAAACGATTTATTTTTCTTGATAGTTTCCCGCCAACGACAAGTTCTTCGATGCAGCGCTCTTCTCTAATTTCTTCTTGATCACTATAAGTCTTTTTCGTTTCGTACAAATTATTTCTTACAATCAACAATGGTATCAGAGCAGTTTGTTGGAGAGGAAATGCCTTGGAACGGATAAGATTCGAGCAACAGAAATCGTGATTTGGCGATGATAGGGATGAGCATCCCGGGATGGACACGTGGCACGGGGAAGCTACATGGCAGAACCCGCTGAACCAGTGCCCTGAGGTCAGACCGGCAATCGGGTTCCCGAGACTATCTCGAGAGAATGGAAAAAAGCCCCCGAGATCAGACCGGGAATCGAGCTCCCGAGACTATCTCGGAAAAACGGATGAAGGCCCCGAGGTTAGCCAGGGAGATGTGACTCTAAGACTGACTCGGGAAAGTGGAGCCCAAAGGTCAACATAGGGATTCGAAAGCCCAACTTCAAGTATTTGTTCCTCCTTCCATAACAAGAAAAACATCAGGTAATTATTGATCGCAACGTACGGTAATTAAGACCTTAATGATCGCAGTGGTCGTTACCAAAAGAGAGTATATCTATCAAGTAACCGATGATTAAGGAACGTGGAGGAGAACGTGGGGATACGTGTGATAAAGACCTTAGGCATATAAGATGCCTAGGCATCCATGTAAAGGGGGGGGGGGGGGGGGGTAAGCTTTCCAAAATTAGAGAAATTTGATCCCTCGTTATCCTCCGAAAAAGATAAGAGTTCTGACTTGAGCGTCAGAGAGGGCTCCACCGGAAAATCTTCCGATGCATCCTCTTAACGCTCGTGTTAATCTCGCAAGGCGTGGACATCCTCTCCCCGTCATCGTCATCGTGGGCTACGCTTTGGTGACTCGCCATCCCGGTCGTTCGCTTTCAGAACATGTTTGTCACCGTATGTGGGAAACATTAAAGCACCAGAAGGAATACTATGATGGCAGATCCAGAAGGGCAACCCATCATTCTGATGCATGAGGAGTTGGATCGTTTAGTCACCAACACCGTCAGAGGAGCGCTGGAGCAGCATCAGATCGGACAAGTGGCTTCGCAATGAGCGGCTCCAGTGCAGGCCAAACTCCCAAGGATGTCGGCCTCGCACCACCGAAATCAAAGATCTGTCTCACCACCGGCGGGACCTACAATGACAGCCCCAGTGCCCAAGCAAGATTCCATGGAGAGGGTGCATTCTGTCGCCTCCAGCGTTTTACGACAGGAGGAGGGACCGGGGAAGATCGAGGCCTCCAAAGCTCTCCTGAAGTCTCTATCTACTCCTTTTTCTCCGGGCATCGTAATAGATCCCATGCCCAAGCAACTTCGAGGTCCAGGAATTGTTGATTACGATGGGAAGACAGCTCTGGATGACCACATTTACAAGTTTGAGAATGCGGCTCTGTTACACAAATACACAGATGGTGTGAAGAGCCAGGTGTTCTATAACACCTTATCAGGGGCCGCCCAGAGATGGTTTCAAAGGTTATCCAAAATTTCGATAAACTCCTTTCTGGAGTTTAAGACCGTCTTCCTACACCACTTCGCTAGCAGTCGACGATACCAGAAGACAACTCTGAACCTGTTTGCCCTCACCACTTCGCTAGCAGTCGGCGATACCAAAAGACAGCTCTGAACCTGTTTGCCCTCAAACAGAAGACCAAATAACCGCTGAAGGACTATATCCAGCGGTTCAATTGGGTGGCTCAGGACGTGTCAACCGTCACTTCAGAGATCCTCATCAGCGCCTTCACGCAAAGACTCTCTGAACGTGATTTCTTTCGGTCGCTGGTGAAAAAGCTGCCGGCTAGCTTCGATGACTTATTGGGGCGGTCGGTCAAGCACGTCAACGTTGAGGAGGTGCAGCACGCCCGGCGCAAAGATTCGGCGGGAGTCCCTATCCAAATCTTGGTACGATCTGAGAGGAGAGATCACCCACTCCAACTTGAGCGAAAGATCCTCGCTTCGGGAAGGATCACTGGGCCAACTAGAAGAGGTTGGTGGAGATGGTCGACACCAAGGGACCCGAGCCACCGAAGAAGTACTGCGACTTCCATGGCAGCACAACACACTTTACAGATGAGTGTTGTAAAATACGACGATTCGAAAAAATAAATAAATAAATAAATAAATATATATATATATATATATATATATATATATATATATATATATTATTTGAGGTTAAATTATAATAAATGAGAGGGTCAAATGTTAAAAACCCTTATCCTAAGGGTAGAGTGGGAAATTGAGTAAAAGGTAGGGGATTTTGTGCAAAAAGGGACCCCCCCTTTAATAACTCTCGACCTGCCCTAGGTTCTCCCGATCTCATTCCCTCGCGCCGACTGCCTCCCCTCGCCCGCAGCCCTAGCCGCAGCCACGACCCGGCGTCTTCCTCCTCTCGCGTGCCCTAGCCGCTGCCGTACCCGACGACTCCTTTCTCTTCTTCTTCCCCTCTCGCGTGTCCTAGCCGCCGGTGAAGCCCTCTCCTCATCGCGTGCCCTAGTCGCAACCAAGCGCCGGTTTGTTCTCCTCCGATTGCGTCGAGTTGGATCCATCTTTCTCTCCTCTTCGCGATCTCACTGTGAGACATCGTCCCTCTCTTCTTTATCCTTTGATTGTGCCGTTTGATCGCTGATTACAGGCGCCACTACCTAGCCACGCAATTGGGCAGCATATTCCCCATCTCGTGATCGCCAGCAACAGATCTAGATTCGAGCAGGGACGTGCTAGTTGGTGATTAACCAAGGTAAGTTTGGGTTCTTCTTCAAGTTCTTGGTGATGGTTAAACCTTGGATGAATTAAGAATCGGGTTCTTGATAATTTGATCAGAGCTGTAAATTTTGTATGGGATCTTGTTGTTGTTATTGTAGTGAGATACTTAGAGTAAGATCGGTAATTGGGTTAGCATATAGATGTGTAGTGTGAAGGTGTCTGGTTGGATTTGGATTTGAGTAGATGGTTTTAATAATCGGTTTGTAGGTTTAGAATTGAACATGATCAGATCGATGTTGTTAATCTACCTTGATTATATTTTGGATTGTAGCAGCAGTTTAGTGAGGTTTTGATACTAAAAGAAAATACTTTATATGAGAATGTGTGTTGTTTACTGTGAATTACCCATGTTGTGAGATCAAATGAAATAGTGGGTAAAGTTTTGGATCGATTATGGTGATAGTTCAGTTAGCTTGGATTTGTGAATGTTTACCGCCTTTTTAGATGGACTATTCTATTCTCCTTTGGAGGACTCAATTCCGTGAGTTTCAATTGGGGTAATTTGGGATAATTAAAGTCTAACAATTTTATTATGGTTAATTAAATGAAATAGGGATAATTAGAACGATCCTAATTATTTGAGACCGTTTGTTTAGCTATAAATTGCATAATATGGTAGCTAAACATTATGCCTTTGATACAGGGCATTGATTGGATGTATTATCGCTGATTAACGGACGGGTGGTTCTTCCTCATACGAGCGTCTTATGATTGAGGCGGGTACCCCTTGACTTATCTTGTTGATATTGTCATATTGCTATGCATGGTTTGTTATAAATAATAGTAAATTATATGCTATATCCGGCTTAGTATACCTGTATTTGATACATGCTGCTTAACCTTGAGGTTATCTCCCGTTTAGCTGTATACAGTCTCAATAGTTGTCATGTATATGTATATATATGTGCATAGAAGTAGTGATATGTTTCTTCTTGCATTTTGATATTGATAGATCACTGGTTACTTTTTCAGTATACCTAGTAGATTACTTGTATCCCATGATATAGGATTCAGACCTATACCTAGCACACTGAGGTGTTAGTTGAGGACTTGGTGAGTGTTATATGTGTTTGGGTCATGCACCATCCTTGCTTTGTTGCATGCTGATGATCATCGGCTCCTATGTAGTTTGAGCCCGTCGCCAGTTACATAAGGATATGCACACATATCCACTCAGGGGAAGTAGCTGCCATAGAGTGTGTGCATTTGCCCTGTATTGCTCCGCATGGTCACTATTTGGAGGGTGGTTCCGGTGCGTGGTAGCAGCCAGGGATCCCTTCTCATCCTGAGATACGAGAAGATGAGAGCTAGACTCCCCCACTGCTTGGGGTAGGAGAGAGACCGCCGCCAGCATCCTGTCCACTCGGTCACTCAGGAGCAGTGATAGCAGGGCGCGTACAGTTGTCATAGCCCTACCCACGCGGACGTTCATTTATGATAGGTGGACGGTGCCTGACTGGCGTCAGGGGTGGCACATGTCATTGCACCATGTGTATATTTTGCATCGTGCATTGTTTGCTGCATTTGATTTCTGTACTTGATGGACATGCATATACTGGAGACTTGGTTATCTTGGATTATTTGTGATACTTGTTTCATAGGGATTTATTTCACCCCTCTGCAGGATAGATGGATTCTGGTATGTACATTTATTCAGTATCTTCAGTGTTTACCCTTGTATATGATTCACATGAGACTATATTAGCGTAGACTCTTATTGTTAGTATAACCTTCTATGCATACCCGTTTGGGTATCCGCTGAGTTTATGGACTCACACCGTTGCCATACATTTTGATTTCAGGTTGAGATACTTGGAGTCGCCAGAAGAGCCCGGCAACTAGTCCCTGCCCATCGCGACGATATAGTTTGTTTTGTACTTGGTAGTGCTTATGTTTCATATTTGTTTATTAGATTTGCATATGTCTGGGGAGTGTTGTTTTGTACCCTAAGGGGTTTATGTATTGATTGTTTTGTCGTAAGTCGGACCGGTCCGCAGTCAGGTATGATTTACTCTGCGTTATGGTTTTCTTACTTTATTTTGTTGCGTTTATATATATTTTGAGGCCTGAGGCCAATTAAACTGCGTGGTCGTGTTCTGTGTATGTGTAAATTGTTTGCCAGACAGGGGAGGTATTGTCCGATTTTATATTAGATCAGCGGCTCCTGGGTCTCGGGGCGTGACAAGTGTTACACCTTGAAGAAGAGGAGATCGAAGGACACGAACGCTAAGCCCCGTAAATGGTGGAACAAAGTGGGGTATCGACAACGATCTCCTCACCGAAGCCCTTCCCCTCATCGACGACAATCGGGGAAGGACAGATCTAGGCGTCGGTCCCTGTCACCTTTGAGAGGAAGAAGTCGGGAGATAGTGCCCCACCAGTTTATCTCCCATGAAAGGGACCCCAAGAAAGGCTAGGCTCCGGCTCACGGACCTCCATCGGGTCATGTTGGAGTAATCTCAGGAGGTCAAATTGTAGGAGACTCTCATCGGGCAAGGAAGGCCCATACTCGCCAGCTGAAAAATTATGTCATCGGGACAGACAGGGAAAACCGCCAAGGCCCTATGATTTCCTTCGACCCTAACGATCTGGAGGACGTGGAAGCCCCCCACGAAGATGCACTGATAATCCTCGCCCGAATAGATAATTATGAGGTTAAACACATCTTTGTGGATACAGGTAGCTCCATCAATATCATGTACATGGCGGCTCTGGACCAGATGCAGGTCAACAAGGATGAGTTGTATCCTGTCTCCACTCCGCTCTTCGGTTTCACTAGATACATGGTACATCCGATGGGACAGATCTTCCTGTCTATGTCGCTGGAGGACGACATGCTACAGAGGACAAGGAGGACTTCATTCATGATCGTGGATGCCCCATCATTCTACAACGCCATCCTGGGCCGACCGACGCTCAGCCTATTTCAAATGGTGGTCTCAGTCTACCACCAGAAGAGATCAAATTCCCTGTGGGGGAGTAGGTGGTTGAAGTCAAAGGGGACCAACTGGCTTCCCGACAGTGCTACAGTGGGGAGGTCAGAACAGAAGCCCATAAGAACTCGAGGACACATGAAGCATTGCAAATCGACCTGGCCAATCCTCGAGAAGAGGAAGGAGCTAAAGAGGAACGGATGGAGGTTGAAAGCGAAGAGGTCCAAATTCATCCTCAACAAGCTAAAGGAATCGCAAGAATTGTTGTTGATCTTGTGTCAGAACTGAGAAGCCGACTGATCAGCTACTTAACGGACCATCGAGAAATCAAGGGAGTTCCCCCTGCCTTGGCCACACATCGGTTGCATATAACCCCGGGAGCCGGGCCAGTGAAGTAAAGGCGAAGACACTTTGCACCCGAGCAAGACAAGATAATTAGGGAGGAGGTCGGAAAGTTGCTGAAGGTCGGGCATATCAGAAAAGTTCAATTCCTAACCTGGCTAGCTGGCTAACTAGCGAATGTTGTACGACTCCCAAAGAAGGAACCGGTCAAAGTCCCTTTAATTTGGTGTATAGAGCAGAAGCGGTGATTCCTATGGAGATAGGCGATGCGTCGGTCCGGCGACAACACTACAACAAAGAAGATAATGATCAGGAACTGCTAATCGATCTGGACCTGGTAACAGAAGTGCGAGATAAAACAACTACCCAACTAGTTGCTTATCGGCAGCGTATGCAGCATGTGTACAATCGCCGAGTGATCACTCGGACTTTTCAAGTCGGGGATAAGGTCCGGAAAAGAATCAAGCCGGTCGGCAACCCCGAAAAGCTCGAGCCTCAATAGAGCAGGCCTTACATCATTGTCAAAAAGCTCACCAGAGGTAGCTATTATCTACAAGAGGCTGAAGGTAAAATGCTGGAGAGGCCATGACATGCAAATCACCTTCAGTCGTATCGTACTCGGTGAGCCATGTGAGCAATACATGTATTTGTATGCATATTTGTACTTCTTTGCAGTTTGAGTAATTAAAGAAATAAAGGAAATATCTCATCAAGACCCAATGTAAGAGCTCGAAGTTCCTACCATCTCGTGGTGCCGAGGATGCCCGATATGAGTGGACCTGACCGCGGTGCCGAGGATGCCCGGTCAGGAGAAGTTGAAGATCCTACCATCTCGTGATGCCGAGGATGCCCGAGATGAGTAGACTTGGCCGTGGTGCCGAGGATATCCGACCAGGAGCAGGCGAAGAACTTACCATCTCGTGGTGCCGAGGATGCCCGAGATGTGTAGACCTGGTCGTGGTGCCGAAGATCCCCAACTAGGAGTAGCCTAAGCCTCTACCATCTCGTGGTTCCGATGATGCCCAAGATGAGTAGACCTGACTATGACACTGAGGATGCTCGACCAGGAGCAGGCGAAGATCTTATCATCTCGTGGTGCCGAGGATGCCCGAGATGTGTAGACCTGGTCGTGGTGCCGAGGATGCCCGATCAAGAGTAGCCTAAGCTCCTACCATCTCGTGGTACCAAGGATGCCCGAAATGAGTAGACCTGGCCGTGGTGCCGAGGATGCCCGACCAGGAGCAGGTGAAGATCTTACCATCTAGTGGTGCCAAGGATGCCCGTGATGTGCAGACCTGGTCGTGGTGCCGAGGATGCCCGACCAGGAGTAGCCTAAGCCCCTACCATCTCGTGGTGCCGAGGATGCCCGAGATGAGTAGACCTGGCCGTGTTGCCAAGGATGACCGGCCAGGAGCAGGAGAAGATCTTACCATCTCGTGGTGTCGATGATGTCTGAGATGTGTAGACCTGATCGTGGTGTCGAGGATGCCTGACCAGGAATAGCCTAAGCCCCTCATCTCATGGTGTCGAGGATACCCAAGATGAGTAGACCTGACCGTGGTGCCGAGGATGCCCGACCAGGATCAGGCGAAGATCTTATCATCTCGTGGTACCGAGGATGCTGAAAATGTGTAGACCTGGTCGTACTGGCGAGGATGCCCGACCAGGAGTAGCCTAAGATCCTACCATCTCATGGTGTCGAGGATTCCCGAGATAAGTAGACCTGGTCGTGGTGCCGAGGATGCACGGCCAGGATCAGGTGAAGACCCTACCATCTCGTGATGCCGAGGATGCTCGAGATTAGTGGACCTAGCCGTGGTGCTGAGGATGCCCGACCAGAAGTAGATGAAAACCCTACCATCTCGTGGTGCCGAAAATGCTCGAGATGTGTAGACTAGTCGTGGTGCCGAGGATACCCGGTCGAGATCAGGCGAAGATCTTAACATCTCGTGGTGCCGAGAATGCCCAAGATGTGTAAACTAGCCGTGGTGCCGAGGATGCCCGGCCGAGATCAGGCGAATATCTTAACATCTCGTGGTGCCGAGGATGCTCGAGATGTGTAGACCTGGTCGTGGTGCCGAGGATGCCCGACCAGGAGTAGCCTAAGCCCCTACCATCTCGTGGTGCCGAGGATGCCCGAGATGAGTAGACCTGGCCGTGTTGCCAAGGATGACCGGCCAGGAGCAGGAGAAGATCTTACCATCTCGTGGTGTCGATGATGTCTGAGATGTGTAGACCTGATCGTGGTGTCGAGGATACCTGACCAGGAATAGCCTAAGCCCCTCATCTCATGGTGTCGAGGATACCCAAGATGAGTAGACCTGACCGTGGTGCCGAGGATGCCCGACCAGGATCAGGCGAAGATCTTATCATCTCGTGGTACCGAGGATGCTGAAAATGTGTAGACCTGGTCGTACTGGCGAGGATGCCCGACCAGGAGTAGCCTAAGATCCTACCATCTCATGGTGTCGAGGATTCCCGAGATAAGTAGACCTGGTCGTGGTGCCGAGGATGCACGGCCAGGATCAGGTGAAGACCCTACCATCTCGTGATGCCGAGGATGCTCGAGATTAGTGGACCTAGCCGTGGTGCTGAGGATGCCCGACCAGAAGTAGATGAAAACCCTACCATCTCGTGGTGCCGAAAATGCTCGAGATGTGTAGACTAGTCGTGGTGCCGAGGATACCCGGTCGAGATCAGGCGAAGATCTTAACATCTCGTGGTGCCGAGAATGCCCAAGATGTGTAGACTAGCCGTGGTGCCGAGGATGCCCGGCCGAGATCAGGCGAATATCTTAACATCTCGTGGTGCCGAGGATGCTCGAGATGTGTAGACCTGGTCGTGGTGCCGAGGATGCCCGACCAGGAGTAGCCTAAGCCCCTACCATCTCGTGGTGCCAAGGATACCTGAGATGAGTAGACCTGGCCGTGGTGTCGAGGATGCCCGACCAGGATTAGGCAAAGATCTTATCATCTTATGGTGTCGAGGATGCTCGAGATGTGTAGACCAGGCCCGTGGTGCCGAGGATGCCCGACCAGGAGTAGCCTTAGACCCTACCTTCTTGTGGTGTCGAAGATGCCCAAGATGAGTAGGCCTGGTCGTGGTGCTGAGGATACCCGGCCAGGATCAGGTGAAGACCCTACCTTCTCATGGTGCCGAGGATGCCCGAGATGAGTGGACCTGGTCGTGGTGCTGAGGGTGCCTAGCCAGAAGTAGCTGAAAACCCTACCATCTTGTGGTGCCGAGGATGCCCGAGATGTGTAGACCCGACCGTGGTGTTGAGGCTGCCCGTTAGAGAGCAGTCCAAGTCCCTACCATCTCGTGGCGCCGAGGATGCCCGAGATGAGTAGACCAGGGCATGATACTGATGAAGCACGACCGAGAGTAACCCGGACCTATACCACCTTGAGGTGCTGACGACACCTAAGATATATTGGCCTGGATGAGGTGTTGAAGAGGCCAAGTCCTGTTCTTTCCAGTGAAGGCGAATAACAACACACTAAGTCCTTGTCTCTTCCTTAACGTTAGACTTCACTCGAGTGGAGGAGTCTATATGGGAGGGGGCGGTCGAGAAACAATACACAATGCATGAAATAGGAAACAAGAAGCAGAAGACAAATATATTCTATTCAAAATTAGAGTATAGAAGATAAAATGGCACAGAAGATAAAATTATTTCATTCAAAATTTTAGCTTACACATTGGAGTACATTCGAAAAGAAAGGAAAATGTAAAATACAAAAGAAGGAAAAAAAAAAGATGGAGCACTACAACTCCTCCTCGGGCGGCAGCTCCTCCCAGGCTCGACCAACGCTGAGAAATCTCAAGTCGGCATACGGCTTCAACACCTCAGCTCGTCGAAGTTGTTGTACCATCCCGTTGAAGCCCTGCTTCAGCCGTCTTAGTACTTGACAGGCCAAGATGTTGCCAAATTCTCAGATTGGAGGAATTTGGCCTTGAACGCCGCCTCTACCTCCACCTGTCGGGATTCTTCATCAGTCTTATATGTCTTTAAATCTTCTGAGGCTCGGTCCCGGGCAGTCTTCAGCTCGGTCGCTTCGGAGGGCAGCTGGTCCCTAGCCGCCTGGACATCCTCAAGTTGCACTAAAATTGTCAGGAGTTGCGACTTGGCCCGCTCTAAGTCTTCTTGCAAGAGTCGAGCGTCCTCCGACAGCTACGTCTCCCATTCTTTGAAGAGCCCTTTCTCTTGAGCTAAATGGCTCACCTCCTCAGTAAGGGTTGCTGCCAGCTCTGATAATAGGTGCTCTTGGTGGTGAACGTTGTGCAGGGAGGACTCGGAGGACAACAGGAAGTCCAGATAATACTCCACCTTAACTCGAAGACCCCTCCTGACCTCCGTCTGCATCAGACCTTCCTCGCGAGCCCGAGAAACCTCTGCCTCTAGTTCAACTACTTGTTGGCGTAAGGCATCGGTTTCCTGCTCGGAGGATAGACGATTACCCAGGAGAAGGCAGTCGGATGTGGCCTGCCACAACAAATAATAAGAGTTAGAAAAGAAAATGATTGTAATGGGAAAACACAAGATGTTTACCTGGAGGAGTGACTCGTGTAAACTGGTGATCAACCCAGTTGAAGCGTCTGTGGTCCTCCCTCTCGTGGCTTCGCGACTCCTCGAAGAAGGCGTACAAGATGTGCCTTCGGGGCGGCAGAGAGGGAGGGGGCTGCACACTGGATGCTTCGAGGGGCACTCTGGAGGGGCATGGGATATCCTCCTCAGTGTTGGACGCTCCCCTGGAAAGATGACCCTCGGTCAGGGGCTCCTTCAGCTCCACTGGCCGGGGGCCCAGAGAGGTCGCCTTCTCCGCCGCTTGGACCTTTCGACCAAATGCGCGCTCGTCAGTCGAGGCTCTGTTGATCTTGCCCGTTTGCCTTTAGAGTCGTCATGTGAATCGGCAAGGGTGGCAACTGCGGCACAGTGCTCCGCTGAAGGAGAAGGCACCCGTCGGCAGCGCTTCGAGAGTGGAATAGTATCCTCTTCCTTCGTGATCGTGGGTGACGCCGGAAGTGCGCGAGTTCTCCTCCTTCGAGGAGTAGGAGGAATTGGTCGTCTCTCCTTGTCGTCCTCCCGGGGCAAGACAAGCCGTCTTCCCCTATCTTTCCAGTTGGCTATGTCGCCGACGGAAGAACCTGAGCTGCAGGTTCTTCAGTGTCACCTCCCATCCCAATGGGAGCAGGGGAGGGATCAACCCCCTGAGCACTAGGCAGCTCCTGCGTCTACTCTGAGTTTTCAGCTAACCACCAAGGCGGTGGGAGTTGGAGGAGGCGCGAGAGCTTGTTCGTCAGCCAGCTCCCATTTAAGGAGCTTGCTCATTGCCATGGATAGCATGCCGTTCTCTACAATACAAAAATAATAAAATATCAGTTAAAATCGACAAGTGTTTAACAAAATGTTGAACTTACTGAGATTATGGCTAAGGTCGGTGGCTTTGGAGCTAAGCCCAGCCTAATACAGGAGTTCTTAACACTGCACCAAGCTGGGGTCGTAGAACTCCATTCCGACCAAGACGCTTCTGGCCCGCTTGTACCCCGGGTCTTGCTAGAAGTCACCCAGTTTTGAAAGAGGGGGTAGGTCTTCTCTCCAGCGAATTGGGCACAAGGTACGCTCAGAAAGCCTAATGAAGAAGAAGCGCTCCTTCCATCCCTTATAGGAGGAAGGGAGGCTTCCTATGAACTTATGGTCGGGGTGAGTGGTAAAGTTGAATGCCCCTCTGGAGGCCAAGTTTGGAAGGAAGAAGAAGTGAAAGAAGTGAGGGGTCAAAGGTATATTGAAAAGTTCCATCTAAGCGAAAGCATTGGGAGTCATCTAATGTAAAGGGATATCAAAGTAACTAGATATGGCCATGAAAAAAGGCGGAAGAGGAAAACGGAGGCCAAACTCTACATGCCGTAAGCAAAAGGTGAACACCCCTAAGAAAGGTTCTACTAGAGATTGGTCTATCCTAAGGACCTCAACATCCAACTCCGTCGGAATGCCATACGCTTCGCAGGAGGTTCTCAAGGTGGCAGACTTAACCTTAGACGAAGTGACTTTGTACCACTCTAGACGGTAAACCCTTTTTTCTTCTGATTTCTCCTACCTACCCCAGTTCTTCTTTCCCTTTCCTTCCTTGCCCATGGTGATGAAGAGGAGAGGAAGACAGAGGTGAACGAGACTTACGCGTGAAGAAGAAGCCCTAGCAAAAGGAAACTATAGTAGGCAGAAGTGGGATGCACAAGCTCTGACAGTTTGCAGTGCAAGAAGACGGAGGGTCATTTTGCCTTCCCCTTTTATAGGGAAGGAGCCGCTCTCATGCAGGAATAGAGGCGCAACGTGTGGATGATGATAGCTGTAAATCTCGAGGCGTCACCGTTCATTATGGCCGTTGGTTGGTATGACCCTACTGAGCGTATCAGGGGAAAATCATGTAGAAAAAACTCTGCCACATGGCAGTATTATATTCACTGGAACGCTCCCTCGCCATTAAGATACCCCATGCGCTCTTAATGGGTGATGGACATCTATTATTACCTAGCCTTGAAACTTTCAAGGACTCTTGGATTAATTCAAAGGACCACCTCGGGCCAAGGGACACATGTTTCGATTCCTAGGACCCTACAAGTCATCAAGAGAGAAGGAATGGTAATATGGGCCACGTAGACACTTTGCTTCCCCTCATCGCGCTGCCAGCCTAATCAGTCAGCCACACTTCCTTCGATTAGACTTGAAGGGGAGACTTGTGATAAAGATGAACATCCCGGGGTGGACACGTGGCATGGGGATGCTACATATGGCAAGGCCCGCTGAACCAGTGCCCCAAGGTCAGACCAACAATCGGGTTCCCGAGACTATCTCGGGAGAATAGAAGAAAGACCCCGAGGTCAAACCGAGAATCGGGCTCCCGAGACTATCTCGGGAAAACGGATGAAGGCCCCAAGGTCAGCTCGGGAGATGAGACTTCGAGACTGACTCTGGAGAGTGAAGCCCAAAGGTCAATATAGGGATCAGAAAGCCCGACATCAAGTATCCATTCCTCCTTCCATAATAGGAAAAGCATCAGGTAATTATTGATCGCAACGCACGATAATTAAGGCATTAATGATCGCAGTGGCTATTACCAAAAGAGAGAATATCTATCAAGTAACCGATAATTAAGGAACGTGGAGGAGAACATGGGGACACGTGTGATAAAGACCTTAGGTATATAAGATGTCTGGGCATCCAGGTAAAGGGGGGTAAACTTTCCAAAATTAGAGCAAAAATGATTCCTCGTTGTCCTTCGAAAATGATAAGAGTTTTGACTTGAGCGTCGGAGAGGGCTCCACTGGAAAATCTTCTGGTGCATCCCTTTTAACGCTCATGTTAATCTCGCAGGGTGTGCACATTCTCTCTCTGTCATCGTCGTCGTGGGCTGCGCTTTGGTGTCTCGACATCCCTGTCGTTTGCTTCCGGAACATGCAACATCGCTAAGAAATCGTGATTTCATGATTTCCCATCAATAGGCGAAACTCGGGAACACCCCGAGGGACAGTCGAACGTCTCTTCCCGAAGCGAGTTGTTATGACTTGCATCCCAACTCGGCCTCCACTCAGGAGACTATCAGGAGTAATCGGGAATGCGCCTTCCCAATTAGGCATCTAATCGAGGAACACTCGGCGCTCCCATCTCGATGGTCCACCCGGGAACGTTTAGATTCATTTGGGAGAACTAATCCTGACTCAATAGTCGAGAATCTCTACTCGAGAATAGGACTCAGTGTTAGAAATAAGGACGGGGCTCGACAGTCAGAGTCGGGGTTGGGCCTTAACAAGACTCAGAGTCGGGGATTGGACTCAGCACTCGGAGTCAAGGTCAGGACTCGACACTCGGACTCGGGAGTCTAAAGGCTTGGGCTTGGGCTAGTTTTGGATTAAATTGGCTAAGATTTATTCTAATGGGCTAGATTTAATCCAATAGGCATTGGCTTAATTAAACGAACCTGGGTTTGATCAACAAGTCTGACTTATACTTAAATGGGCTTAGGTTAAAACAATAACTTCAGGACATTCAAATTAGATCAGTTCTTATGAGAATAAGGAACTAAGCTAATACTTTAGATTCATTTTTCCCAATTGATTGGTCAATGTGTTAGTCAGCTGGAGCTCCTCAAATAAAAAAAAAATAGTTTTCTTATTTGCTTATAGATTCACTGTATTTGTTCTATGCATGTGAATGAATTGAAATAAACCAATTTTATTACCGGTTTGGCAGTTTTGTACTGACAATATCATTCTAGATTCCAAGGATAATATGTACAATGATCTGTCACAATGTGTGATGGAATGAGCTGAGAGAGACGATTGAGGAAATAGAGCATGATCCGGAATTCATGGGAATGGTGTTAGTTTATTTGGTTTATTAGAGTTATGTTGTTATTATTGTCGTTGTGTACGAATCGAATAAGCTCATTTAATAAAGTCACAGTATAGACTGTTGTTAATTTATAGGCAACGCTATATTTTAATGAAAAAGTTATGTTATGTATTAACTGACTTGAAAATGATTAGTTTATTCTTATGAATGATTAGTTTATTCTTACAAATGATTAGTTCATTTTTGATGGGATATATGTAATAGAATTGATCAATGTTGATTAGAATGGATCATACGAATAATGAGTAGAAACACAATTACCACTTGATTTCGTAAACCAATTCAAATTTGCATTGAGTCAATTATAAATTATGTACATATGATTTACACTAAATTATTGAATAATATGTTTATTTATGATAGATCATGACAACTAAGAACATTATAGCCGAACTCAATAAGGAGAGAAATTTTATGAGGATAACTATAAAATATGACATCTCAAGATACAATATGTTCTTAAGGAACAAGAAGTTCTAGAGGTTGTGAATCAGCTCATGGAAGAACGTACTAATGGTTCAACAACACAGTATAAACTTGATCTTAATGCCTATAAGACATGGAAGAAAAATGACTCCACTACTAAGGGCATATTGATTAGTTCAATGGTAAACAACTTAGTATTTGAGTATGAGTAATTACCATCAGCTCATGTTCTAAGGGTAGCCCTTAGAGAGAAATATAATGGAGTTAACTTGAGCAAGCTTCGTCAACTAACAATTAAGTTTGGCAGTTGTAAAAAGTACTCGAAATGACCCAACATCTTAGGGAAATAAGGAATATGATTTGGGAGCTAAAGCCTGCAGGTCATGAGTTGACCAATGAATAATAAGTTCAGGTAGTCATTCGTTCCCTTCCTAATTCTTGGGAAACAATGAAATAAAACCTTACTTACAATGAGAGTATCAAGACTTTCACTGATATCTCACGCCATGTTAAATTGGAGGCGAAGAGAATAGAATCCGCAAGAATTTCTGGACAAGTTTTTGTAACTGAAAGTTCTAGATCCAAGAATAAGAAAATATGGTTTAAGAAATGAAAGAATAAGGGAAAAGGAGTTGGTGCTGCTGCTATGTAAAACCCAATCAAGAGAAAGGAAAGAAGTATGGAAAAAAAAACCTGAAAGCAAATTGACTTGCTATAACTATTGCAAGAAAGGCTACTTTGCTCGAGAATGTACTAAGCTGAAAAAGGTAAATTCATGTTTGTCTTCTTTTCATGAGCATTATGTTGCTAGTTCAACATTATTAGATGATTCTTATTCTTTGTGGATTATAAATGCAAGAGCACCAAACTATATAGCTCGTGATCGAGCTATATACGTGGAGTATCGTCGGGTACCAACTGGCAACAAATGGATATATATGAGAAATAATGCAAGGATTGAAGTCAAAGGAATTAGCACTTGCAAACTCAACCTTCATGGTGGACGAACCTTATTTCTACATGATATCCTGTATACTCCTGAGATTCGACGGAATCTTATTTCGTTAATTGTCTTTTTGAATTAGGTTATTGTATGAATTTTTATAATCGTTGTGTGCAACTGAAAATTAACTTTATGTTAATAGGAAATGATTATGTATCGAATGGTTTCATGGTTCTCTATGTAGAACCAGATGTTAATTACGAAAATAATGGTTGTTTTTCAAACATTGCTTTTACTAGTGATGTTGATGTTATTGATGAAGTTTAACATGCTAGATTAGGACATATATGACAAGAAATAATGAATAGATAAGCCTAAGAGGGTTTACTCGGTACTCGTGATAAAGTTGACTTGTTTATATATAAGCATTATCTTACTGAAAAAACAACTAGGAAACCATTTGATAAGACTATTAGGGTTGAATCACCATTGTAATAAATTCATTCGGATATTTGTGATCCAATGAATGTAAATGTTAGATATAAAAGTTCTTATTTCATTATATTTATTGGTGACTTCACACGTTTTGATCATGTGTATTTGATTTCTCATAAATATGAAGTATTAGATTGCTTCAATCTGTTATTTGCATGAATTTGATAATCAATTGAAATGTAAAGTTAAAACCTTTCGTACTAATCATAGAGGTGAATATTTGTCTGATTAGTTCAAGACAATATGTAATAAGAAAGGGATTATTTGACAGCTAACTATCCCTGGAACTCCACAGCAAAATGAAGTTGTTGAAAGAAGAAATCGAACTATTCTAGAAATGGTTAGGTTGACGATGGCTTAAGCTAATTTACCTATTTTCTATTTCTTTTGTTATTTTTATTTTGTTTATATTATTTTATATTCTACATTTTCACGCCCAGAGAGAGCTCCTGAAATCAAAATACTTTAGTCCTAAAGAGGATCTGAAATGAAAAATTTCAGGCTCTTTGGGTTTGAAATGAGGAAAAATATATAAAATATAAATAAAGAAATAAAGTTCATAGAATTATATATATTATAAATATATAAAATAGAAATTAAAATAAAATTTATATCTGTAAATTAAGATAGATTACATATCATCGAAAAAATTATTAAAAATCAATTGAATTTCATTTTAGGTCCAAAGAGAGCCTTAAATATTTTATTTCAGATCCTCTTTGGGACTGAAATATTTTTATTTCAGACCCAAAGAGGGCCTAAAATTTTTCATTTCAAATCCTCTTTGGGACTGAAATATTTTTATTTTAGGTTCTCTCTTTAGGATTGAAAATCACATGGAAAAGGAACTAAAAATATCTAATTACATTTAGAGTGAAAAAGGAAATTAAAATGAAGATCAAATTTTACAAGATAGGATTATTAGATTTCTCACTAGTTTAGTTTTTAAATATCTAATCGTGTCACATGTCCACAAACTATGATAAATTAACTTTTTTTGAGAGTCAGTAGGAACACATTTTGTATTTGAATGCGCATATACAGAAATTCAATGTCAATAGTTTCTGGATGTGCATACACGGAAATGATGTCTAAGATAAATATATCATTTCATTAGTTTCTTAATGTCATATGGAAATTCATTAACGCATCATATTTGTATTTTCACAGTCCAATTTCTAACAAAATCTAATAACAACTTGAAGTGGTAGCTTTGTTGAACAGTAAAGATAACATCTATAGCCAAGATAATAAAATTTTAGGTCCTCTTTGAGTCTGAAATAAATTTATTTCAGACTCTCTTTGAACCTAAAGTGAAATCTAATTTATTTTTAATAATTTTTCGATGATATCTAATCTATCTTAATTTGCACATATAAATTTTATCTTAATTTCTATTTTATATATTTATAATATATATAATTGTACGAACTCTATTTTTTAATATTTTATATATCTTTTCTTAATTTATTTTGTTGATATTGTTCGATATTTTATATTTTTTATTTATATCCTTATTTCATGCCAAAATGTATTCGAAATAAATTCTTTTCAGCCAAAGGGGCCTTAATGATTATTTATAAGATAATCTTTTAATTATTTCTTAATTTTTTCACAATTACAGTAAAATATAATAAAAGCTTCGGGGCTTGGTCGAGTTACAAGGCAAGAAGAGATATATAGGATAGGAGAAGTTGAGGATATCTGCATTCAAACCACTGTTTATTATTTTAAAATCAAATTAGAAAAAGATGGTTCGGATATCTCGAAAAATGAACTATGAAAAGGAGTTATTGACGAGAGGAATATAAGAGGAATGAGCTGATTTTATATGCGCCCTTTGGTAAAGAACAAACTATAAGATGTTTTTTTATAAATATGAATTCTCACGTACATCTTTTGATAAAATGTCGACAATAATTCGAAAGGGAAAAAAGATTATTATATAAAAGATATTTAATTTTTTAATGGGCATGATTACCGACCGTCGCCATCCTAATAGCGGGCCACTTGGAAGTCCAAGCCCAATTCGACCCCGTTCTCCCGCTTTCCTAATCCCGCCCCTCTCCGGCGATCTGCCATTCCAGTCCGCTGCAAGAACCGACGAGGGTGCTCTGCGCGGCCCGCATGTTTCAATTTTTCTCATTTTAGAATCGGCGAGGATAGAATACGCTGCAGGTGCGTCGCCTTCCTAAATCTCAAATTTTGATCTTGAACATGTTGGTTGTAGGTCGATCGGGTTTTATCAGATCTAGGGTGTTTTTTTTTTCAGTTTCATGCGTTTTGTTAGATTTTGTCTCATTCTCCATATTAATCAGTTGCAATCTTCTTGTTGCAAATCTAGGTTTGTTCATCTTCATGTTTCTTTGTTGGGGTTGTTTTCCTTGCCATAAAATATTTCGTACGCCGGCTGAAGGTACACCAAGTGAATCAAGGTCCATGCTCGGGTGTAGCCAAGCGCGGCCGGCGGCCGGCGAGACCTCATGGTTCTCAAGGCCCACCCCACATGCTGCCTTTTCCGCTTCTTCCTCAATGTGGACAGCACTTATTTTCCGCCTCCGTGTCTGAATCCCAGTTTCGAAGTTGGCTGAGTAACTCTTCTTCTCGGAGATCCCTCCCACCTTGATCTTCATCGACCTTACCTCCTTGTTTTGTCTTTCTACGCATGTACACCCTAACCTATGTGCTTCTTTTGCTGATTTCTCCAATTTTTGTCTATTTTTGACAGTTTCTGATTCTCCTTGATCTTCTTCCTAATTTCTTGGTCCTATGAAAGTTTGCCGGAAATCTAGGCAAAAAACAGAGAGATCTTGGGCAAGATCATTTTGAATGCTAAGGATCCGATCCAAATTGGATATTAGGATAGGGACCAGCCAAGTTTCTCAAGCTACCAGTTCACCTCTGATTATTTTTATGTTTTTTTCCTGCTAGCAATGACCGCTAGGTTGAATTGGCTCGTTTGGTTTATTGTAATTTCTTTTTTTATGAAAAAAATATAAGCCTTGTAGAAAATGTGTTTTTTGAGGGAAATTTGTCATCTTCTACCATTCAAACTATGTCTCTCAGGAATTTTTGATGTTACATTCAAGTGAATTACTTATTATTTATTATGTATTTCACAGTTGAAGGAAGTTCCATGATAAATTAAAGGTGTGATTAGCAAGTATGTTTGTAGAATATTATGATATAATATTCAAGATAGTTTCTCTTCTATGTTGTCTATTGTTTGTAAAACTATATTTAGATTTTTCCTACTGTATTTGATCTCAATGTGTTGATGTATTTGGTGTATTCTGATTTGTTAAGAGAATGAGTTCCAAGTGGATTTTTTTAATTCTATTTTCTTTTCAAATAATTTCTTAGTGAGTGGAACTGCAAACAGGAAACAAAATTTTGTGAAGAATGCAGATTGAACCATCAAATGTAAAGAAATGGAATATAATCTATCCAGTATACATTAACTCAAAGAAGACAGTTGCTGAGGGACGAAGAATCAGTACAGCAAATGCATGTGAAAACCCCACATGTGTTGAGATTAGTGATTGCTGCAACTATCTCAAGATTCCATGTGTAATTGAGGTGTCAAGCTCCACTATGACATTTTTACTTGGTTATATTGAGGCTGTCGATTTATATTTTGTTCTTATTTTGTTTATCCCTGTAAATGCTTCCAATATTTGCAGCAAGACAAGGCATATCCTCGGGACTTCATGCAAAGAGGGAGGATTAGATTCCAGCTGAAAAAGGAAGACGGATCTCTCTGGAATGCTGAGATTGGTTCAAGTAAGGATTCATTATCCATAGTTGTACGTTGCTTATAATCCTACATCCAATTAATAGATAAACTAAAAATTAATTATATTATTTAAGAGCCAGATAACCAATTGCGCTACATAGTTATGGTGTACTTGAAAATATTAATCTGATCTATCGTGGGGCATTTGGTGTTATATAAATATTTTGTTTATGGATATTTTTCATTGTAGAGTATCCAACATTTGAACTAATGTGTGTGTGAACTTATGACAAATTCAATATTCAAAACTCAACTCAAAAAAAAAATGGTCAAGTTGTTTTTTTTTAAACTTTTGCATTATAGTTTGAACTGCATATTTGCAGAAATTGCTTTGTAATCTGGTTGGAGGCTGGTGATATAGTTTTTGGATGTTTGATAATAGTCTAATTGTACCTGTATGATTTTCTTTCCTTTGCTTTTTGGTTGCCCAACTATAACAACTAGTAACTACATCTGAAGCACATGATCTGTATGATGCGTAAATTTGATCTGAAATCCATCTTTCTATAGGTGCAGAATGCTATTTTATTTCTTCGTTTGGCTCATAGTTCTATTTAATTTGAGAAGAACCAAACTATTTATTTTGTTTGGTTAAGTTGTGGAAATGCTCATTTGATTTTGATCATTCATAATGGTACTCCTTCGTGCGAAATAGAACTAGTAAATTCTCATTCCATAAGCGATCCTATGCATTTTTCTGAACGAGATGATATGATATCCAGTCTTGTTGCTGCAGAGAGAACTTTACAATTTTCTGTGTCGTTGCTATTTTTCCTTTGATCTTTGACACCTTCAACTTCTGTGGTTTGTTTCTCTTCGAGTTACTTGCTGGCCTTTGTTGATGCACAACATTTTTTTTCCGAATGAAATGATTTGGTATCCGGTCTTTTGTTGCTATACAGAACTTGACAAGTTTAGAGGAGTTGCTATTTATTCTAGAGATTCAGAATATTCATTCAATTTCTGTCATTGCTTTCTCATCTATGTCTCACTGATCTTCAATGATACGCTGCAGAAAAGCAACTGATGCGGAGGGTTGCAGAATTAATTCCAAAGCATCATGGAAGAACAAAGAAGCAGGAGCCTGCAAACACCTCGATGGCCGCTGGATCTTCGAAATCTGGAAAGGGCGGAAAGAAAAAGAAATGATCATGTCATGATCGAAGAATTCGTTACTTCATCCCAAGATTACTTTAGCTGTTGTCAGTTGAATTTGTATTCACCAAAATAATCACACAGGCTTCTCTACATCTATCCATCCATCCGACTATTTATCTTCCAGTTTCCCATTGTCCTATGATCTAACTGCCTGCATCAAAAATGTCATTCCCAATATTTCCTTTCCATATGAATACTTAGTTTCGCCATTGTTAAGTCGTCGTCTTATCGTCTATACATTTTGAGGGGAGTGTTTATCTATGAAATGCACGAGTGCTCAAATGCTTGCATGGATTGGACAGACACACAATACCACTGTAACATAGCAAAAGTAAAGAATGAAGGAAGAATCCAAAAATCACCACCCTAATACAGTTTATCGTAAAGCATAAAATGGATCAAACTCGGGCATCATACTAGTTGCCTTTGCCTTTTTTCTTCCTATCTTGTTCTTTCCGAATAAACTAAATAATTCTTAAGCTTATTTTGCTTCTTTTTTTTCCAACCCAATAAGCACAATTAAAAAAATGATTTGAAAGAGAGAGTTAAATATTAGTTTTTTAAAACTTATCATGCATATGAAAACTGAAAATATTATATTTGGGATTTTTGAAAAGGAATATAACGATTTGAAAGAGAGATATAACAAAGAATTTAACTCAAGTTCAGAAGTAATAATTTATTAGTTTCTTTTTGCTGTATGTTAATCACACAATTACATTTACTAGAGAACTTAATTGGCCATTAATTGCATTTTCTAGGTAACAAATTTCAAAACAACTTGGCTAACCATGAATTAAAGACTTATGAGAACTTTTGCACAAAACAATTTGATGTCATCTACGTTTCTTCTTCTATTTATATTCCCTTAATTTGCCATATTTCTTTGTTTGTTTTCCCCAACACTTGAAATATCCATGGCTAAGAAGGAAGATGGCAGCTGCAACGTTGATATCATGAGCAACCACAGAGGCAACGTCGGACCCCCACAGGCGAGGCCCATCAGCTTAGTGAGGCTCTTCTTCGCCTGCATGGTTGCCGGCGGGGTGCAATACGGCTGGGCACTGCAACTTTCCCTACTCACTCCTTACGTTCAAGTATAATATATATCAACTTGATCATAAACATTCTCGAAGTTTTTCATTCCAAATCTTTAATTCTCTCCCTTAATTGGAAGTACCTAATGAACTTTCATAATCATACTTACATCAACAAATCAGTTTAATTTGTTTTAATTCATTGGCAGACTTTAGGGTTATCACATGCTCTCTCCTCTATCATATGGCTCTGTGGTCCGATAGCAGGTTTTGTGGTCAGCCGCCAACTTTAATTTCTCTTCTAGTTTAATTTTTTCTTTCTTTCTTCTACTTTACTTAATTAATAATGTTTCATGCAGGTTCAACCTATTGTTGGACTTTGGAGCGATCGATGTCGTTCGAGATTTGGAAAAAGAAGACCCTTCATATCTGTTGGATGTTTATCGATATGTATCTCTGTGAGTAGCATTGATCATCCAACAGACAATACTCCTCTTAAAATCATATTAATCGGTTGTCCATATGGATTTAGGTAATTGTGGTAGGATTTTCTTCTGATATTGGGTATGCACTGGGCGATACGAAAGAGCATTGTAGGTGAGTCGACTCTTCTTCATCTTTCTTTCTCTATGTTTCGATAAATGACGACTCGTATCTTCTTCATCATGAAGCATCTATCATGGTCCTCGATGGCATGCAGCCATTGCGTACTGCCTTGGATTTTGGCTGCTGGATTTCTCCAATAACATAGTTCAAGTAAGGTTCTTAAATCCTCTTCCTCCCCTACTTTGAAACATCAAAATTCAACCCCTAAATTCTGTTCTAATCTCCGACAGGGGCCGACTCGAGCACTCATGGCGGACATCGCCGGTAAATCTTCTTTTATCAGGGTTGCAAATTAAAGGCTATCGTTTGTGAGTGTTGATGCAATGGCATTGAGTGTTTTGTGTGGCAGGTCAGCATGGGCCCAATGCAGCAAATGCTATATTCTGTTCATGGATGGCTGCTGGAAATCTCTTGGGATACGCCTGTGGCTCCAATGGGAATTGGCACAAGTATGCTCAGCTAATTATGATCATGAATGATGATCTAATTAAGCCCTTCATTTAATTTAATTACTTGTTTTTTTCTTCTCTTCCTTATAATTAGGTGGTTTCCTTTCTTAATGACAAATGCGTGTTGCGAAGCTTGTGCAAATCTAAAGGCTGCGTTTCTGATTGCTGTGGTAGATCCTCTGACTAATTTGTTGAACTTAGATGTTGTTACTCAAAACTTTTTTTTTTTGGATTGATAAAACAAAATAGGTATTTCTACTCATCTGCCTCACGGTCACTCTAATTCTTGCAAATGAAGTCCCTCTGCGTGATTCTCATCTGACAAACCAGCAACAATCAACAGGATTTTTGAATATATTTAGATCCTTCAAGAACTTGCCCCCTGGAATGCCTTCAGTTCTTATTGTCACTTCCTTAACTTGGGTACAAATTCATCACTTAAAAACAATAATAATTATTATTGTAATTGTAATTTTGATTGTGTGTGTGTGTGTTATTTATAGTTGTCATGGTTTCCATTTTTCCTCTACGACACTGATTGGATGGGTCGCGAAGTGTACCATGGCAATCCAAGTGGAACTGTTGCACAAATAGATGCATATAATCAAGGAGTCAGAGAAGGTGCATTTGGATTGCTTCTGAACTCGGTGAGAAAATTTGAATGAAGTTATTTGTCATCAAAGTTTTCGGTGTTCCTACGATTCGTCTGTCTTGTGCCTTGTCGTTAGGTTGTGTTGGGGCTTGCTTCTTTCATCATTGAGCCGATGTGCCGGAAAGTGACTCCAAGGGCGGTTTGGGTGTTTAGCAACTTCTTTGTGTTCATAAGCATGGCGGCAATTTGCATCACAAGCGTTTGGTCCTTGAAGAAATTCTCTCAGGGCACAATTCAACTAGCAATCACTGCAGATACTGGTGTTAAAGTTGTTTCTCTAGTTATCTTCACGGCTTTAGGTTTACCTCTAGCAGTGAGTTCAAATTTTTAACACTCTCATAAACATTGTTCTTGTAAATTGTTCTCGAGCACTATTGTTTTTTGTTTTCACTTACAGGTCCTGTTTAGTGTTCCTTTTGCTGTTGCATCTCAATTGGCAGCTAAAGTGAATGGTGGCCAAGGTTAGTGATCATATTCACCATTTACATAGTCCGATTTGTCTTACTCTGCTGTATCTTTTTACAGGTCTTTGCATTGGAGTCTTGAACATCTCGATAGTAATTCCTCAGGTCTACTTTCTAATGATATGTTAAATGATCGATAAATTGTTCAACTTCATCATTTATACTTAATACCAAGAGACGGTTGGTGATGTAGGTGATCATTGCTCTTGGAGCTGGTCCATGGGATGCGATCTTCGGCCAAGGGAACCTCCCTTCTTTTGCTTTGGCGTCAGCTCTCGCCTTCGTATCTGGCATCGCCGGAACCTTTTTGCTTCCCAAGCATCCAGGCAATACTTTCAAGAGTTCACAGCTCTCTGGCATGCATTGATCTATCTGAACTCAAATTTTCAAACAGAAAATCTATATTTAGCTATGCTCGAGTAGTAGACTCTTGTATCAACTAGATCCAAGAACCCTTCGTTTCTTTTTTTTTTTTTTTTTGTAAGAAGCAACATTGTAAAATACAATGAGTTGGTTTAACATTGACAAGATCTTTAGATGCATTTGGTAAATGTAATTGCTCAAGTTCTGATATCTTAAAGCACCTCCATGAATCAAAGTAGTTGGTCAAAGGCTGATCCTAGTGCTAAAGAGACAGGAAACAAAATTGATCGAAAAATACACTGAAAAAAAATTGAGAGAAATTTTGGAAACACACGAGTAGATAGAATTTGGATCACGTTTAGTCATTCACACACTAAAGGATTCAGCTGTTGATCTCTTCTGGTGCATCCCTTTTAACGCTCATGTTAATCTCGCAGGGTGTGCACATTCTCTCTCTGTCATCGTCGTCGTGGGCTGCGCTTTGGTGTCTCGACATCCCTGTCGTTTGCTTCCGGAACATGCAACATCGCTAAGAAATCGTGATTTCATGATTTCCCATCAATAGGCGAAACTCGGGAACACCCCGAGGGACAGTCGAACGTCTCTTCCCGAAGCGAGTTGTTATGACTTGCATCCCAACTCGGCCTCCACTCAGGAGACTATCAGGAGTAATCGGGAATGCGCCTTCCCAATTAGGCATCTAATCGAGGAACACTCGGCGCTCCCATCTCGATGGTCCACCCGGGAACGTTTAGATTCATTTGGGAGAACTAATCCTGACTCAATAGTCGAGAATCTCTACTCGAGAATAGGACTCAGTGTTAGAAATAAGGACGGGGCTCGACAGTCAGAGTCGGGGTTGGGCCTTAACAAGACTCAGAGTCGGGGATTGGACTCAGCACTCGGAGTCAAGGTCAGGACTCGACACTCGGACTCGGGAGTCTAAAGGCTTGGGCTTGGGCTAGTTTTGGATTAAATTGGCTAAGATTTATTCTAATGGGCTAGATTTAATCCAATAGGCATTGGCTTAATTAAACGAACCTGGGTTTGATCAACAAGTCTGACTTATACTTAAATGGGCTTAGGTTAAAACAATAACTTCAGGACATTCAAATTAGATCAGTTCTTATGAGAATAAGGAACTAAGCTAATACTTTAGATTCATTTTTCCCAATTGATTGGTCAATGTGTTAGTCAGCTGGAGCTCCTCAAATAAAAAAAAAAATAGTTTTCTTATTTGCTTATAGATTCACTGTATTTGTTCTATGCATGTGAATGAATTGAAATAAACCAATTTTATTACCGGTTTGGCAGTTTTGTACTGACAATATCATTCTAGATTCCAAGGATAATATGTACAATGATCTGTCACAATGTGTGATGGAATGAGCTGAGAGAGACGATTGAGGAAATAGAGCATGATCCGGAATTCATGGGAATGGTGTTAGTTTATTTGGTTTATTAGAGTTATGTTGTTATTATTGTCGTTGTGTACGAATCGAATAAGCTCATTTAATAAAGTCACAGTATAGACTGTTGTTAATTTATAGGCAACGCTATATTTTAATGAAAAAGTTATGTTATGTATTAACTGACTTGAAAATGATTAGTTTATTCTTATGAATGATTAGTTTATTCTTACAAATGATTAGTTCATTTTTGATGGGATATATGTAATAGAATTGATCAATGTTGATTAGAATGGATCATACGAATAATGAGTAGAAACACAATTACCACTTGATTTCGTAAACCAACTCAAATTTGCATTGAGTCAATTATAAATTATGTACATATGATTTACACTAAATTATTGAATAATATGTTTATTTATGATAGATCATGACAACTAAGAACATTATAGCCGAACTCAATAAGGAGAGAAATTTTATGAGGATAACTATAAAATATGACATCTCAAGATACAATATGTTCTTAAGGAACAAGAAGTTCTAGAGGTTGTGAATCAGCTCATGGAAGAACGTACTAATGGTTCAACAACACAGTATAAACTTGATCTTAATGCCTATAAGACATGGAAGAAAAATGACTCCACTACTAAGGGCATATTGATTAGTTCAATGGTAAACAACTTAGTATTTGAGTATGAGTAATTACCATCAGCTCATGTTCTAAGGGTAGCCCTTAGAGAGAAATATAATGGAGTTAACTTGAGCAAGCTTCGTCAACTAACAATTAAGTTTGGCAGTTGTAAAAAGTACTCGAAATGACCCAACATCTTAGGGAAATAAGGAATATGATTTGGGAGCTAAAGCCTGCAGGTCATGAGTTGACCAATGAATAATAAGTTCAGGTAGTCATTCGTTCCCTTCCTAATTCTTGGGAAACAATGAAATAAAACCTTACTTACAATGAGAGTATCAAGACTTTCACTGATATCTCACGCCATGTTAAATTGGAGGCGAAGAGAATAGAATCCGCAAGAATTTCTGGACAAGTTTTTGTAACTGAAAGTTCTAGATCCAAGAATAAGAAAATATGGTTTAAGAAATGAAAGAATAAGGGAAAAGGAGTTGGTGCTGCTGCTATGTAAAACCCAATCAAGAGAAAGGAAAGAAGTATGGAAAAAAAAACCTGAAAGCAAATTGACTTGCTATAACTATTGCAAGAAAGGCTACTTTGCTCGAGAATGTACTAAGCTGAAAAAGGTAAATTCATGTTTGTCTTCTTTTCATGAGCATTATGTTGCTAGTTCAACATTATTAGATGATTCTTATTCTTTGTGGATTATAAATGCAAGAGCACCAAACTATATAGCTCGTGATCGAGCTATATACGTGGAGTATCGTCGGGTACCAACTGGCAACAAATGGATATATATGAGAAATAATGCAAGGATTGAAGTCAAAGGAATTAGCACTTGCAAACTCAACCTTCATGGTGGACGAACCTTATTTCTACATGATATCCTGTATACTCCTGAGATTCGACGGAATCTTATTTCGTTAATTGTCTTTTTGAATTAGGTTATTGTATGAATTTTTTATAATCGTTGTGTGCAACTGAAAAATTAACTTTATGTTAATAGGAAATGATTATGTATCGAATGGTTTCATGGTTCTCTATGTAGAACCAGATGTTAATTACGAAAATAATGGTTGTTTTCAAACATTGCTTTTACTAGTGATGTTGATGTTATTGATGAAGTTTAACATGCTAGATTAGGACATATATGACAAGAATAATGAATAGATAAGCCTAAGAGGGTTTACTCGGTACTCGTGATAAAGTTGACTTGTTTATATATAAGCATTATCTTACTGAAAAAACAACTAGGAAACCATTTGATAAGACTATTAGGGTTGAATCACCATTGTAATAAATTCATTCGGATATTTGTGATCCAATGAATGTAAATGTTAGATATAAAAGTTCTTATTTCATTATATTTATTGGTGACTTCACACGTTTTGATCATGTGTATTTGATTTCTCATAAATATGAAGTATTAGATTGCTTCAATCTGTTATTTGCATGAATTTGATAATCAATTGAAATGTAAAGTTAAAACCTTTCGTACTAATCATAGAGGTGAATATTTGTCTGATTAGTTCAAGACAATATGTAATAAGAAAGGGATTATTTGACAGCTAACTATCCCTGGAACTCCACAGCAAAATGAAGTTGTTGAAAGAAGAAATCGAACTATTCTAGAAATGGTTAGGTTGACGATGGCTTAAGCTAATTTACCTATTTTCTATTTCTTTTGTTATTTTTATTTTGTTTATATTATTTTATATTCTACATTTTCACGCCCAGAGAGAGCTCCTGAAATCAAAATACTTTAGTCCTAAAGAGGATCTGAAATGAAAAATTTCAGGCTCTTTGGGTTTGAAATGAGGAAAAATATATAAAATATAAATAAAGAAATAAAGTTCATAGAATTATATATATTATAAATATATAAAATAGAAATTAAAATAAAATTTATATCTGTAAATTAAGATAGATTACATATCATCGAAAAAATTATTAAAAATCAATTGAATTTCATTTTAGGTCCAAAGAGAGCCTTAAATATTTTATTTCAGATCCTCTTTGGGACTGAAATATTTTTATTTCAGACCCAAAGAGGGCCTAAAATTTTTCATTTCAAATCCTCTTTGGGACTGAAATATTTTTATTTTAGGTTCTCTCTTTAGGATTGAAAATCACATGGAAAAGGAACTAAAAATATCTAATTACATTTAGAGTGAAAAAGGAAATTAAAATGAAGATCAAATTTTACAAGATAGGATTATTAGATTTCTCACTAGTTTAGTTTTTAAATATCTAATCGTGTCACATGTCCACAAACTATGATAAATTAACTTTTTTTGAGAGTCAGTAGGAACACATTTTGTATTTGAATGCGCATATACAGAAATTCAATGTCAATAGTTTCTGGATGTGCATACACGGAAATGATGTCTAAGATAAATATATCATTTCATTAGTTTCTTAATGTCATATGGAAATTCATTAACGCATCATATTTGTATTTTCACAGTCCAATTTCTAACAAAATCTAATAACAACTTGAAGTGGTAGCTTTGTTGAACAGTAAAGATAACATCTATAGCCAAGATAATAAAATTTTAGGTCCTCTTTGAGTCTGAAATAAATTTATTTCAGACTCTCTTTGAACCTAAAGTGAAATCTAATTTATTTTTAATAATTTTTCGATGATATCTAATCTATCTTAATTTGCACATATAAATTTTATCTTAATTTCTATTTTATATATTTATAATATATATAATTGTACGAACTCTATTTTTTAATATTTTATATATCTTTTCTTAATTTATTTTGTTGATATTGTTCGATATTTTATATTTTTTATTTATATCCTTATTTCATGCCAAAATGTATTCGAAATAAATTCTTTTCAGCCAAAGGGGCCTTAATGATTATTTATAAGATAATCTTTTAATTATTTCTTAATTTTTTCACAATTACAGTAAAATATAATAAAAGCTTCGGGGCTTGGTCGAGTTACAAGGCAAGAAGAGATATATAGGATAGGAGAAGTTGAGGATATCTGCATTCAAACCACTGTTTATTATTTTAAAATCAAATTAGAAAAAGATGGTTCGGATATCTCGAAAAATGAACTATGAAAAGGAGTTATTGACGAGAGGAATATAAGAGGAATGAGCTGATTTTATATGCGCCCTTTGGTAAAGAACAAACTATAAGATGTTTTTTTATAAATATGAATTCTCACGTACATCTTTTGATAAAATGTCGACAATAATTCGAAAGGGAAAAAAGATTATTATATAAAAGATATTTAATTTTTTAATGGGCATGATTACCGACCGTCGCCATCCTAATAGCGGGCCACTTGGAAGTCCAAGCCCAATTCGACCCCGTTCTCCCGCTTTCCTAATCCCGCCCCTCTCCGGCGATCTGCCATTCCAGTCCGCTGCAAGAACCGACGAGGGTGCTCTGCGCGGCCCGCATGTTTCAATTTTTCTCATTTTAGAATCGGCGAGGATAGAATACGCTGCAGGTGCGTCGCCTTCCTAAATCTCAAATTTTGATCTTGAACATGTTGGTTGTAGGTCGATCGGGTTTTATCAGATCTAGGGTGTTTTTTTTTCAGTTTCATGCGTTTTGTTAGATTTTGTCTCATTCTCCATATTAATCAGTTGCAATCTTCTTGTTGCAAATCTAGGTTTGTTCATCTTCATGTTTCTTTGTTGGGGTTGTTTTCCTTGCCATAAATATTTCGTACGCCGGCTGAAGGTACACCAAGTGAATCAAGGTCCATGCTCGGGTGTAGCCAAGCGCGGCCGGCGGCCGGCGAGACCTCATGGTTCTCAAGGCCCACCCCACATGCTGCCTTTTCCGCTTCTTCCTCAATGTGGACAGCACTTATTTCCGCCTCCGTGTCTGAATCCCAGTTTCGAAGTTGGCTGAGTAACTCTTCTTCTCGGAGATCCCTCCCACCTTGATCTTCATCGACCTTACCTCCTTGTTTTGTCTTTCTACGCATGTACACCCTAACCTATGTGCTTCTTTTGCTGATTTCTCCAATTTTTGTCTATTTTTGACAGTTTCTGATTCTCCTTGATCTTCTTCCTAATTTCTTGGTC
>JAGFNQ010004314.1:0-25469 GCA_024364735.1 Boesenbergia rotunda
ACGAGCCTTCTTCTATTCCTTAGCCCCTGTATGTCATTACATATATGTGAGCTACACCCAGTATCAAGTACCCAGGTATCTGAGGAAATAGAGTGACATTCAATAACGAAGATACCTGAAGAGGATGGGGCATCGGATGCCTTCTTCTTCACGGACTCAAGATAAATCTTGCAGTTTCTTCGCCAGTGACCTTCCTTGCCACAGTGATGGCAAGTTCCTTTTGGTTCTTTTCAGTTTTCTTGGCCTTTTTCTTCTTCCCTTTGTTCTGTTTCTTTGGCCTTCCTCTTAGAACCTTTCTTCGAGGAACCAACTAACAATACCGCTTTTTGATCTGGCTTTACAGAAGGCTCCACAGTCTTCAGCATGTTGATCAACTCAGGAATTGTAGTCTCCAGTTTGTTCATCCGATAGTTCATCACAAATTGTGAACAACTCTTGGATAAACAACTCAGAATTAAGTCAATACTTAGTTCATGATCCATTGCAAAACCGAGTGCGCTCAGTCGCTCAATGTACCCCAACATCTTTAACACAAACTGCGAGGCAGAAGTGCCTTCCTGCATCTTAGTGGTGAAGAGGAGTCTGGAGACCTCGAACCTTTCAGATCTCGCCTGCTCTTCAAACAACTCATGAAGATGGAAGATGATGGTATTAGCATCCATATGCTCATGTTGCTTTTGCAACTCAGGTACCATAGAGGCTAGCATGATGCAACTCGCAAGTTCAGAATCGGTCACATGTTTCTGATAGGCCAACAATTGGTCTGGAGTTGCATTTTCTGGAGGATGGGTGGGAAGTTGTTCTTCAAGGACATAAGCAAGCTTCTCTGCCTTGAGGACTATCCTCAGGTTCGAAGCCAGTCCATGTAGTTCGGCCCAGTCAGTTTATTTGTGTCCAAAATGGAACGCAAGTTTAGAGAAGACATGATCGAGTGATTATCCTAGAAATACAAATTGAGATTATGTGAGAAGATTTATTAAAGAATGTATCAACATACATAAATAAAATCCTATTTATTTTTCAAATTGAATGACCCTTATTATCAATTCGGGAGATCGTAGGAACATCTCCAAATAGGTTGATATCCAACCATAGATAAGAATCACCATGGCTGTGGCCATCAAGTTTTCTTAGCTATGAAGGTAGGTAATTATACCGATTACATATCACGTATATGTAACTATCACTTATGCTATCAACTAATTGAATGTTTGCATAAATCATTGGGTTGTTAACTCATTAACAAGTATGCATCATATACATAGCACCCAACTGCACCTCTCTTTACATCGACCTTGGCTGTGGCACAACAAATCGATGCTCCAAGCTTAAGGCTGACCCATTAATCAAGAAATAGTTTTAATATGGTTGGAGCTCATTCAACCGTTTAGTCAGGCTTGGATGTGTCCAACAACCAAAACTAAGGATTGACCTCTGACTCCAACTATATTATTCATAAACTAATTCCATGGTTTGAACATGTTAAGGTTCAAGTCGGGCATGGATGTGTCCATCAACCCAAGCGAGAAACAAAACTCCGATTCTAACCATATTAATGGAAGGTGTTGGCCTTAATATTTTGTAAGGGGTTTTGGTCTCATCTTTTCTAAGCACATTCATGACATGTGTCATGACTAACGATTTCCTTAATAAAGTATGTATGTGACTTAATTTATCAAGTCTCATGAATTGAATTAGGAACCGGATTTCCTTAATTCTAATTTCATACTTTATTAAAGGAATTGCTTTGGGAAACAATTTCCTAAATTGTCATAATTAATTTCGGAAATAATATGTTCAAGACTTTGATTTCTCTAAATCAAATCTTATTAAATTAAGAGACAAATCCCTTAATTCAACTACATATTATTTTCATGAAAATCTCATTTAAGAAAACTCTATAGGAAACCATTTTCCTAATTAATTTTGGAGACAACAATATGTAAGAGCATCACCTCTTAAAACATATTTTATTCATGGATTTGATTAATTACAACAAATCATTTTCTAAGGGTGGCTCCCCGAGGCTCAGATACCCAAAGAAAAGTAAAGTGTTGTAAATCCAATTGGACGGCTCCCCGAGGCTCAATCCAAATCAAACATGACAATTTCAATTAAAATTGGGAAATTAAATTACAACATCTAACTTTAAATTAGACGGCTCCCCGAGGCTCAATCCAAAATAAAGAATTTGTTGTCAATTTAAAAACCAATTCAAATTTAATTGTCAATTAACTGTCCATGAATTTGTCTAGACTTTCTTAAAGAAAGTGCCCAAAATTGCGAGATTTCAAAAATAGGTTTTCAGAATAATTGTAAGTTTCTGGTACAAAGAAAACTTACATATTTCCAAAGTTGGAAAATTTCTAAAATAGAAAAATTTCCAAAATTGGAAAGTTTCCAAAGATGGGAAAATTTCACAATTATTATAAAAATTTAGAAACTAGAAAATTTCAAACGTTTGTGAAATTTCATGAGGATTTCCAAACTTTGAAATTCCTAATTCTAAAATTTATTATAATTTGAAAGTTTCCATAATTGAAAAATTTTCCGAAATTGAGATCATGACAAAGTTTTCCACAAAACAATTATATGATTAAGTCGAACACTAACCGTCTCTGATACCACTGTTGGGACCGGGTGCATGTCGACAAGGATACGAGTTCGTAAAATTTAAAATTTTTACGTGCAGCGGAAGAGTTTGCATAAAATAATTTCTTAAATTATTTTAACTTCGTATCTAGCATGCAATCTTATGGTGTGTTGACATAATCATAAAATAAAACATTGCGGAATAGTAAACAAATTTACTAAGTACCTCTCGTAACTCGAAGTAAGGGACGAGATCCAACCGTAGCGTCCCTTGGAAGCTCCGCCTCTATTCGCGTCCACGCCGAGTTCTCTTCGGGATGACTTCACAAAGTCACGAGTTTTGTGCCGACGAGAACTACTAGATTCTCGGAAGGCACAACTAGAAGGACAAGAGAAAAATTAGGAAAACTAACCAACGAAGTAACGGAATCGAATTCCGAGAAGAGAGGAGTCGCTATCCGCTTCTTCTTCTTCGTGTTCGGGTTCTCCTTCTCCTTGAAAGCTCACGCCAACTCCCTTGGATGATGGTTGTGTGTGCCGGCCCTAATCCACAAGGATGGGGCGCCGGCCCTAATGTGAAGGAGAAGAAGATGAGGAGAGAAGAGAATAAAAGAGAGAGAGGGAGAGCTCTAATTAATCTCTTGATTAATTGATTGATCTAAAGGGCTAGCCTTTGGTTCCTTTATATAGTAGCAACTCTTTGCTAAGTCTCTCTCTAAACGGAATTAGTTATAAGAAATTTATCCTATAAATTTTCTTAACTAATTATTCCGTTTAAACCAAGTTTTTATTATAAACTAATTTATAATAAAACTTATTCTTTTCTCTCTTTAAATTATGGAATAAATTTTTATAAGAAATTTATAAACTTTCTTATTATGATAAAATCAATTCATAATTGATTTTATAAAATTAAAATAAACCAATTCATGGATTATTTTAACTTCCATAAAAATAATAAATTTCTACAAATTTATTTATATAAATTTTCTTTATACAAATTTATTTATCCATAATTTATAAAATAAACCGCACTAGATTTATTTTATTAATTAAACCAATTAAATTGGTTTAATCTCCTTTAATGGCCGGCCACCACAAGTAGGGTTAGCACCTCCTTTGGCCGACCAAACCAACCCGAACCGGTCGCGAATTAAACTCATTTAATTCGCCCAAAAAGCCTTTAAAAGACTTAGCCATTTTTAGCTTCCATTGCGCCTCTGATTAACTCAGATTCGACTCGTTTCTCTTGATCGGAAAATCCAATTTTCAACTCGTTTTAAATCCCTCGGATTACTCGTATTGCGTGTGACTAAATAGGCTTTCGATTTATGTTGGCCGTCTATAATTAACCCATTAATTATAGATCGATCATGAGTGGCACCTAGTAGTACATCATGATCCCCAATTAATCGAAAGATCAACGGTTTGACCCCAGAAGAAATTATTCTGAAACCCTTCAGCAGCTCTAATGAATCGTGCCTCATTCCCTTCACCACCTTATACCCACTTGGTTCAGGACACGGTCTATGGTGTCAGTCCCCACTAGGCTGACTACGTCACACCTAGCCCAAGTAGTGTCTTCCTCGTCCTTTGGATTTCTAATTACTCTCATGTATTTAAGAGACTCGCACTCTTAACATGATATGCTCTGGCCAGAGGCTTTGAGTAACAATCCGACGATAGGCCTGGGTATACATCTCCTCGCAAGGAGTGGTGAATCCTTTGTAGGCTGTTCAAACATCTTCGGGCACTTCGGCTTATACCCGATCATCCTGGGTCCACACCTCCTTGGAGATGCTTGCTTAAGATGTCAAAGTATAAGTCTCCATGACCAAGATGACTTGAACACCGCAAGTCAAAGGAACATCGCACTTAAGCCGCAGTAAGATCTTCATTGACATATCTACATGTAGATTCCCATATGAAGTCTCACAGCTAGTCACTCCAATGAACTAGTTCTCTTAACTAGCATCCATGTTTATCTCCGGACATCCCAATGTCACCAGCCAGTGAGAATCAGCTGATTAGAGAATAACCCATGCTAGTCTCAACAGAATTGATAGTGTCCGTTTTTATCAATTCATCGACTAGGGATAATTTTAATACTTCACAATTGCACATTAGAGATAATCACTAGTTGTGATCTCATCACAAATTCTCTTATGCTGTGAGTTGTGTTGCGGACATTCAGTAGATGAGTTTAAGATCCCAATCAAATACACAAACATGTACACTCAAATAGTGAATTATCATTTATTAAAATAAATGTTTACAATCATAAGGCGATTGCCTTAGGACACTTCTCTCATATCACTAACACTGTTCTGCGGAGGGAATTTCCATTTAAACTTATGCCACTTAATTTGGACGGCTGAGATTGTTCAAAGCTCATCCAACGGCTGATCTTAATCCAATCTGACCCAAAACTCTCAGATGTTGATCAAAGGTCAGGATCTGTCTCTCAGTGATTCGGATCTTCCAAATTTACAACGGATGGCTCAGATCAAGCTGATCTTTGAACGGACGATCTAGACCCCTCTGATCTTGATCTAACGGCTAGATGAGCTCCGATTTACCTTTCCTCATATGGGATCCATCTGATTTACTCTGGATGATCCAGATCTGCTTATCTTCTGAATGGACGGCTCACAATTCTCTATAGCTTGATCGCCTTGATCTAAGCCTGATTCCGACCATTCTTGACCTCGGTCCGTGATCCTTTCAAAGCCTGCAAACATAGATTCACAATTAAGTTTGAAAATATCCCAATGTGGCAAAATTTACAATAAAACCCAAAAATAGACTACATTCACAAAACCTAGGATAAATGCAATATTAAACAAGTAAAATATGGGTCAAATTTGGATGTTAGCATCTAAAATGATCAACAAAATGATACCTATCAACTCCCCCACACTTAAGCTTGAGCGTCTCACGAAAAGTACTAAATATGTATCCCCTAGCTTTTCTCAAACATAAGTAGAAGCAATTGAAAAGAAATTACCTAGGGTTGTCAATTCTCAAAAATCTAAGCTCTATGGACTAGTATCTTGTCCTTAAATCAACAACTTAGCACTTTTCATCCTTCATGATTCATTGAGATGAATTTAACTCTCTAACCTTTCAAGGGAAGTTTTTGGTGGCTCTCTTCCTAAGTTCTAAGTATATGATGAAAATGGAGCTCACTCATACACACATGTTTTTTGCACTACCATAGGTTTGCTTGTTATCTACTCTCTACCATTATTCATGATTAGGATCAACATCTACAAAAATTCATCCAAACAAGTGAAGAACATATGAAATGGTAAAAATAAGGTAAAAACTAAGAAAATAGCAAATTTGATAAAGTGGAAGACTTGGATGCTCAAGGATATTTTCAATGCACTTTGCCCTCTTGTCAGTCCTCATAATGAAGTCAAAGTGTGATGGAGTGAGGCTTTGGTATTGCCCTTTAAAAATTTGATGAAAAGACCTCATCGACTCCTTTGTGCCAATTATCCATCTTGCGTGCCAATTTGCTTCCTTCTCTTTTCTTTTCTGATTTTTTTTTCTTTTTTTTTCTCTAGTAAAGTCAGAATGTAATGGAGCAAAACTTTTGATTCGGATGAGAGAAACTTCACTGATTTAATGGTGCCAAGTCTTCAATTGTGTGCCAACTTTGCCTCTTTGTTTCCTTCTTTTTTTTTCTTCAAACTGTTTTCTTTTCTTTTTTTTTTCTCAACCCTTCTAATGGATCATTTCTGATCAGAATTTGTATCAGGAATCTTGAGACATCAAATAACAATTAGGGACAAAAACTTGATGCTCCACATATAACCTTCACAAACTCTTGCTACTCACTTTTGATACATATCCTTCAAGTTGGCACACTTCTACTTTTATTCTTTTTTTTTTTGTTTCAAAGTCCAGCTCCAAGGCAATTCATTTCAGAATCCCGAACCATCAAGCTCTTCATCCGTGCAATTTCCTGGTTTCTTATCAGCAAGTAGCTCAGCTAGTAGTGGAGAATTAAGTCCAAACTGTTTTGGAGTCCAGCTTCACTGCAGGTTTTTTTCTATTCTGATCTAAAACACCCAAACAGCCACAATTTTTTCTGTTTTGATCAACAGTGGATGTACTCAACACCTTTTAATACATTTTTGGTACTTCATTCTGTAATTCACAGCCTTGAAAACCCAATCTCAGCTTCAAGTTAATACAAACCTTGTGCATAAACTGCTTATATGGAACACAATCTTTAGTCCTAGCAGTCCACTGATTTTTTTCTGTTAATGCACTTGCTTCTTTACTTGCTACTCCCTGTTTACTTCAAATTCCAGCAACCCCTGCATTGGTTTTAGAAATGGATAGCTGCAATTCAGCTCTTAGTAGAGTGGCCGAAACTCCTTCATATCATTTTTTTTCTTCACTTTGGCACAATTTTTTTTTCATTTGTGTGCCACTTCACTTTGTTTTGTTTTGTTTTCAGCCGAATAAAATGATGGTTACCATGTGAGAACCACTTTACATCCAATTCACAACTGAATTCCCATTTATCTCGATACCAAGCTCAACTCAAATGACCACCTTTCTTTTTTTCTTTTTTTTTTAAAAAATGAAGTACTTCCTTGATGCGAATTGATTCCAAAGCACTAGCCACCTCCTCCACACTTGATCTTTTGTCCGTCTCGGGCAAAGTAACATCAAAGAACATCCCCAAACAAACAAGTCCCTATACAAGTATAGTCAAGAGTAGAAGATTTGGAAAGGAAAATAGAATAACATGATTATTGCCAAAAATTGATATGGAAAGGAAAATAAATTGCTTAGCTCCTATAGATGTGATCCAATCATTGAAATATGGTTTTGAAAGAACCTAAGCAAGTTCTAGAGTACAATCACATGTATGTGTCACAAAAAATAAGGCTAATCCTCACTAGGTGCAAATGATTCATCTCAAATCATCACTTTAGAATTTAAAGCCAAGTAGTACTCAAGCATCCAAGATTTCATCCATGAGCTCAAACTCCTAAGTTTTAACAACCAAATTTAATTAATTTTCAAGAGACTCTAAAATGACATGAAAACAACCTAGAGGGATACATTTATTCCTACTCATTAAGAAAATTTGTCAAAAGAAATAACATTGTATTTACAATGTCTATTTATTCATTCTACTCTACTCAAGCATTTATTAGCAAAGACTCTTTTAAAAGAAAATTCTACTTCTTAAAAGCATAAAAATGAAACATGCAATGAAAGAAAATACAAGAAAGAACAAACTCCCCTTTATTTCTGGCGGTCGGAGTCTATCAAGAAATAACCTCCATCGTGGTAGTGGAGGAGTGGGGGTAGTTAAGAGAGCTGCCTTCATGTGATCTATATCATGGTGCATGTCTCCCCCACACTTAGACTTTACAACAAAATGTTCAGGTGGCCGTAGGTGATTTAGGTATAAGAGCCATTTAAGAGGTAGAGTGCTTCGGGTTAGAGTAAGATCATCTCTTCCCTCTTGATGCTTTCTGGAAATTCTTCCAGGAGGTTGAAGACTGTCTAGATGGAGTACCCACTCAAAAAATCTTTGAGACCCTGTAAAACCATGTAATACCTTTCTCATGCGTGTAGGGTAAGATAGAAGTGTAATACCATTAATTTTTACATAGAATGTATCCAAAAATGCATCACATCCAATAAAATCAATTTCCGGCACCTCAAAGAATTTTTCACAATTAAAATCCTCCAAAGGTATATCAAAACACTTATCACCACAAATGGAATCTATTTTAGATATTTCAATGGAATTTTCACAATTATTTCCCACCAAGGATGTATCAAGCAATGCATTACAACCAATGAAATCAATCTCTAGTACTTCCATAAGTTTTTCACACTCAACTTCAGCATAAGATATAGCAAGAGATTCATCACAATAAACAACTTCAATTTCAGGCTTTTCTAAAAAAATTTCACAGTCAGATTCAGCATAATATGTATCAAGAAATGTTTCACAGCCAATAAAATCAATCTCGGGTACCTCCATAAGTTTGTCACACTCAATTTCAGCATAAGATATAGCAAGAGATTCATCACAATAAACAACTTCAATTTTAGGCTTTTCTAAAAAAATTTCAAAATCCATGTCCACAAAAGATGTATCAAGAAATTCATTATAACAAACAACATCAATTTTAGGTGCCTCTATGAAATTTTCATCATTATTTTTCACAAAAGATGTATCAAGACATGTTTCACATGCAATTCTAGACACCTCTCTGAAATTTTCTAAAGGAAAAGGAGAAATACTTACCTGATCGTGCTCAAGTTCTGGTGGACACTCAACTAGAATAGGTGATCCTTGGGTTCTTGCTCCCAGCATGCATGTCCCTACACTTTCTGGCTTATCCTCTGAATTTTCTACTGTATCTGTCAATGTTGGTGGTCCCTGGGGCTCTGTGCAATCCCCTACACCTGTAGAATCATCTCCCGTGAATGCTTCCTCAGTACTATCTGCATCAACCTTATTAAAAAGATTAGGACTATCAATAGCAATATCATCATAAAATAAAAAATAAGAAGAGTCCTGTAAAGCTTTCTCTGAAATCAAATCTCCTCCCACTATGTCACATGCAACATCATCAGCAATTAACTGTGCCTCAACAGTCTCATCTGGGGTGGCTATACTCATAATAGAGTGATCTCCCCTAGAGTCCTTCATAGCATCGAAAATACTAAACTGGACTACAGTGTCTCCAAACTCCATCGAAAGTGTGCCAGCATAAACATCAATTTTTGTTCTGGTAGTCTTCGGAAAAGGCCTCCCAAGGATGAGTGGGGATCTATGTGCAAGATACTCTCCTTCCATGTCTAGAATGTAGAAGTCTGCAGGGAAAATCAACTCCTTTACTTTTACCAAAACATCTTCAATAACTCCTACTGGATGGATCTGGTTTCTGTCAGCTAACTGAATTACCACTCCATTGGACTGTAAAGGGCCAATACCAAACATCTAAAAGATCGATTTGGGCATTACATTGATGGAGGCTCCCAAGTCTAGCATAGCGTCATGAAAAATAGTCCTCCCTATCTCACATGATATAGTAAAAGCTCTAGGGTCTTCACACTTTTGAGGTATGGTATGGATGAGTGATGAAACATTCTTTCCCAAGCTGACCAATTCATTCTCCTTAAGCTTTTTCTTGTGAACACATAGATCTTTCAAAAATTTTGCATACTTAGGAATCTGTTTAATCATGGTCAACAAGGGTACATTAATCTCTACTTTGCTAAACAATTTAACCAGCTCATTGTACTCTTTGGATTTCTCCTCCTCCACTTGTCTTTTAGCTTGAGTTTTCCGCTGTGGAAAGGGCAAGGGAACAGAAGTTCCTCCTCTTGAACCGAAATGGAAGGGTGTCACGCCCCGAGACCCCAGGAGTCGCTGGTCCAATAGAAGATCGGACAGCACCTCCCCTGTCCGGCGGACAACTTACACATACATATAATGACATAGATCACAACCACGCAGTTAAATGGGCCTCAGGCCTCAAATCAAGACACAACGTAAGATAAAACCGAATAAAACATACCTGACTGCGGACCGGTCCGACTTACGATAAAACACAAGGCATAAAGATCTCACAAAAGTACAACTATACTGCCGTATAGTATGACTAAATCGAACACAAAGGTAACAGCGGAAGAAAATGTAGAAAGTACTACTAACAAAATAGACGAAGAAAAATCCGAAGACATCTCGACGAGTACGCGAACTGGGACAGGCTGTCGGGCACGCTCCAGTCAGTCATCCTGAAATAAAAAACAAGGAGCTGCGGGATGAGTTATAAAACTCAGCGAATATCTCTTCATATATATACAAGATATTCTAGAATAGCAACAGGGTAATAGACTACCGAAATAAACATATATGGGCAGTAATAAGAACAACTGCATAAGAACAATAAGAACTACCATACCACTGTCGCAGAGTCGCCAAGACCAGACATAAGGGTCTCCTGTAAGTGCATGTCAATCATAATGCAGCATCAAGTAAACACAAGCACAAGTAAGAGCAAAATAAACGAATACACAAAGTGCAATGACATGGTCACCCCTGCCGTCGGTCAGACATCGTCACCTATGTACGAGAGGAAGCTGAATGGAGGCCACCCTCCGACGTAGGGCTGTGACTGCCGTCCATACTCTGCCATCACTACTCCTGAACGATCGAGTAGACGGGATGCTGCCGGTGTAACACCCCTACTCCATGGCCTATCCTAGCGAGGTAATCCATCAGCCTAAGGCCATCTGTGGAGGACATCTCTGTCTGAGTGTTACCCCTACCCCATGTATATAAATGGGGGAGAGACCTCTCCCTCTCATCTCCTGGTATCTGGACAACTCAAGGAGGGACATCTGCCTGCTATTACGCTCCGATTCACTAACCCATGAGTGCACGAGCGAAGCAGCACAGAGCACACTACCCATACTCCGTCAACTACTAACCCATGAGTGGTCGTATGGGTAGGTCAGTATGACTGTCGACCTAGCTCACCCAAAAGGGGCCCCTGCTAGACAGTGATGCATAGTGCACGATGATGCATAACACTGGTCAAATAGCATCCACTATCTAGTCCACCTATATCGACATGATATGCAAGGTTCGTGGATAATGCACCATAACCTAAGTCCTAAAGGTATAGGTATCACAAACCAGTTGTGGCACAAACAACATCAACAAAACAAATATAGGAGTCATGCCACAATCTATTACGCTATTGCTAAACAAGCATATCAGGTATATATATATATCTGTGACAATTCTAAAAGAAGAGTCAGAGATACCCGCCTCCGATGAAGAAGTCTGAAAGCGAAGAGAACTCCCATCCAAAGCAAGTAGTCATTTCAATGCCATGTATCGAAGGTAAAATTTAGCTAATCATACAATTACTAAATTAGCTAGTTTATACAGTAAGCATATTTGGGAACAACCCCAATTACCCATCAACCAACCTACTCCCAAAATCCCCACAACTCAACTCATGGTTTAGTATCACACAGGCACAACATTACCAGAACTCCAAGAATCAGATTTCCATCAGATATTGGTCCACACCACTAATCCACATTCAATACCAAAATAAAACAAGTTCTAGAGCTACAACCTACAAATCACATTCGCAAAAACCAGAACCAATCTCCTAACCACTCACGGCAATACCAAAAACCAACAGAAATCCACCATCACTCCTTAACAAAAATTCCATATCAGAATCAAGATTCACACCCCTACAATTAATCTGTTCTGAACTAACAAAACCCATATTCAGATAAACAAGAACTACTACAAATCCAACACATAGATCGACAAGAGTTCATCTCCAAACGAACCACAACCTGCCTCAGATCAATTCATATCCAACAACCACACCACATCATATTCTCAAACCTACGATTCGGATCAACACGATCATACACAACACCACAGAATCAAAACATTTTTAATCCAAGAATCGGGCAAATTCATTTTGCATCAATCAAACTCACCAGTTGATATCACACACGCATGTGAGAATCCTGATCCGATTTGATCACTCCTTTACTGATCGGCTCTACCTCCGGCTTCCCTCATGTCCAAAATTAGGGCAAGCGTCGGCTCTCCTCCGGATCGACCACAAGAACACAGAGCATCATTAGATCGTGGTGAAGACTGACGAAGATCCAAGACTGAGAGAGAAACCGAAACTTACCGCAGTGAGAAGCGCTAGCCGTGACCTCCAGCCCAACTCTGACAGATCCTCGATATGCGATCGGAAGAAGGGAGAGGAAAAACGTTCCAAGAAGGAGGTGAAGACGTGGAGATCGTCGACAGTTTGTCGACCCTCCTTCCGGCCGCTCGGTGCAGGTGTGAACGCAAGGGAGAAGAAGGCGGCTTCATCTGCTCCCTCGCGGCGCGTGGAAGAACCGATCACAGGCTGATTAGGGCTGAGAAAGAAAGACTAAGGATTTATTTAAGTGATGGTGCTTTTGCATAAAAGCCCTTCACTTCCATTTAAATCGACCTAAGCCCTTAATTTAGTTTCTTTTGCCATTTAGCCCTCTGAGTTTTCTGAAATCTAACATCCTTTTTATGTAGCGGCCCCGCCTCTATGGTCCCTGCAGGCAACCCTCTAGGCCGGCGACCCTACGGTCTTCCCACCCCTGGCAGTGGGTTTTTGCCTTCCCCAGGATTCGAACCCTTGACCTCCAGGACAAGTACAATAGTTCCTGAATCCTGGTACCAAGTGAGTTGTAGCTCACTTGGTACCAGGATTCAGGAACTATTGTACTTGTCCTGGAGGTCAAGGGTTCGAATCCTGGGGAAGGCAAAAACCCACTACCAGGGGTGGGAAGACCGTAGGGTCGCCGGCCTAGAGGGTTGCCTGCAGGGACCATAGAGGCGGGGCCGCTACAAAGGGGCTGGATTTTGAGTTGCTGTCCCTCTTTGTGGAGCTGCTGTAAAATCTATTTCGGGGTTGATTTCTCCCTCTTTTCCACCAAAATCACAGGATTGCTTGATGAAGGAGTTGAGCATGGACTAGGGGTGGAACCAACTGATTTTGAAGTAGTTTTGGGGCTGTTTTGGGCTGGAAATGAAGATGCTGCCCTGTTTTCAGAAAATTCAGCTCTTGAACCATTTTGAGATGAAGTAACCTTCCCACTCCTCAAATAAATAGCGCTAACATTTCCCTTTGGGTTAGGAATAACTTGAGAAGGTAGTTGTCCTGATCCTTGAGCTTTACTTTGATTTATTTCACTAGCCATTTGACCAATTTGCCTTTCGAGGTTTTGTATTGCAGGGTCATTCCTTCGTTGTTGTAGAAGTTGTTGAAACATCTCCTCTATTCGTTGTTGTTGTGCATTTCCTCCACCCTTCATAGCCCCCTTGATTAGCATACGGTTTTGATTGACCTTGAAAAATAGGAGTAGGTTGTTGAAATTGTTGCCCTTGCTGAGATCCTTGAAAATAGGGCTGTTGGGGCTGATAGGATGGATGAAATTGTTGTTGATAAGGCTGATAACTTGGCTGGAATGTTGGGGAAATTTGCTGAGAATTATAACCTTGAAAATTCTGATTTTGAAATGGAACTTGTTGTGGTGAAGACTGAAATTGATTGGGCTGAAATCCTTGATTTGGTGGCTGAAAACTTTGATTCCAAGGCTGGAAATTTTACTGCGGTTGTTGGAATTGCTGCTGTGGAAGTTGATATTACTGTGGATAATTCAGATTCCCTTGGAAACCTTGTTGAATCCCTTGAAATGGCTGCTGAAATGTTTGCTAGAATTGCTGATTTGGAGGCTGAAATTGCTGATTTAGCTACTGTGATTGCGGTTGTTGTGGCTGAACTTGCTGGAAAATTTGTTGGGGTTGCTGAATTTGTTGTTGTTGTGGGCTTTGTTGGTAAAAAGAATTTCCATACCTCAAATTTGGATGATCCCTCCAACCAGGGTTATAAGTAGAAGAGTATAGGTTATTCCTAGCTTGAAATTGTCCCCTAACCAAAGCTGCTATTAACTCATCTTGTTGGAGGTTGGGACATGAATCTGAATTGTGTTCCTGGCTAGAGCAAATACCACATACACTCATCACTTGGCTTGATTGTGGAGGGACCGAAGGAGTAGAATTTTGACTTGTATTACTAAGACCCATTTGCTTAATCGCTGAAGTGAGCTCTACCAATGCATTCTTAATCTCCCTTTGTTCATTAGAAGCCACCTGGATTTCATTAACTCCTCTAGTAGATAATGCTCTACTTCCAAACTGCTGAGAATTTTCTGCCATGTTCGAAATAAGCTCCCTAGCTTGATTTGTTGTTTTGTTGACTAAGGCCCTGCCAGCTGCAGCATCAATCATAATCCTATCCATCTGTAATAATCCCTCATAAAAGTATTGGATGAGGAGCTGCTCACTAATCTGATGTTGGGGGCAACTGGAGCAAAGTTTGTTGAATCTCTCCCAGTAGTCATAAAGTGTCTCCCCCACCACTTGCTGAATGCCACAAATGCTTGTTCTGATTATTGCAGTTCTGGAGGCTGGGAAATATTTTTCTAAGAATGCCTTCTTCATGGAAATCCAACTAGACACGTGCCCAGTAGGTAAGTAGTAAAACCAGTCCTTAGCTGCTCCAGTCAAAGAAAAGGGAAAAACCCTCAGCTTGATATCTTCTTCTGAAATCCCCTGAAGCTTCATAGTGGAGCATACAACATAAAACTCATGCAGGTGTCTATTTGGGTCCTCCCTAGACTGTCCTTGAAATTTGGGTAGCAAGTGGATGAGTCCAGATCTAAGCTCAAAATCACCAGCCAGCTCTGGATAAGCAATACTAGAATACTGAAATGTATCATCTGGTGCTGCCAGTTCTTTCATGGTCTTCTGGTGGTCTGTCATCTGATCAACTGAATAAGCTGAAATAGACTGAGTAGGAATAATGCCAAATCCCTCTAAACACTGAGCTGGCTCCTCATAGCTCTGAAAGTCCTCTCAATCTCAGGGTTAAAGTCCTCAAGATCACCACCTGTAGACCTGGTCATAAAATCAAAAATAATTCGCAGTAAAAGTATATAGAAAGATGAAACAAATAAAATCAGATCACAAGATATAGCAATAAGTGCAAAAATGGATCAAGAAAAATATGAAATGAGCACACAAGCAAAAATCAAACAACTCAATTAGTACGTTCCCCGGCAACGGCGCCAAAAATTTGATGGACCCAAAAGAGACTGTCGTGAATGTGGGTCTCAAATTTAGATATTTGTAAAGTTGGAAACCCTTTTTGCTAACAAAGATAAAAAGGTAGTAAAGGGGCCACAGGTCGTTTTTTTCCTAGGGCTAGTTGAGGGTGCTTGATTCGAGCTCGAGTTTATGTGTCGTCAAATGATTTTGGGTTTCAAGTAAGAAATGGGTTTGGTTTTAATTAGAGGTGAATCGCAATGAGAAGTAAATGAACTTAACTATGGAACTTAACCCAAGTAATTCAACCACTGAACTCAAGCAATTGGAAGCTTAAATGCAACTTAGCCTAATTTGGAAAACCAATCTGATATGAAATCAAACCAAATTTCGATTGATACTTTTGCAAAGAACTTCTTCAGAAATTATTACTCCAAACAAACCGAATGCAACTCAATCTTCAACCAAACTGATACAAACTCAGTGCCAAGACTTCACTTGACCCTAAGTGCAAGTAATTCAACAAACTTGATACCAAGATGAGAAAAACTGATGTGCCAAAGGTTGAAACTAACTGCAGCAATTACAGCTAAATGAAGAACAAGTGAAGAAATGAGAAGAACTTAGCTACGAACTGGCGAAGACGCGACCACTCTGTTCTGCGGAGGGAATTTCCATTTAAACTTATGTCATTTAATTTGGACGGCTGAGATTGTTCAAAGCTCATCCAACGGCTGATCTTAATCCAATCTGACCCAAAACTCTCAGATGTTGATCAAAGGTCAGGATCTGTCTCTCAGTGGTTCAGATCTTCCAAATTTGCAACGGATGGCTCAGATCAAACTGATCTTTGAACGGACGGTCTAGACCCCTCTGATCTTGATCTAACGGCTAGATGAGCTCCGATTTACCCCTAAACTTCCAGATCTCATTATGAAGGTCAGATCTACCTTTCCTCATATGGGATCCATCTGATTTACTCTGGATGATCCAGATCTGCTTATCTTCTGAATGGACGGCTCACAATTCTCCATAGCTTGATCGCCTTGATCTAAGCCTGATTCTGACCATTCTTGACCTCGGTCCATGATCCTTTCAAAGCCTGCAAACATAGATTCACAATTAAGTTCGAAAATATCCCAATGTGGCAAAATTTACAATAAAACCCAAAAATAGACTACATTCACAAAACCTAGGATAAATGCAATATTAAACAAGTAAAATATGGGTCAAATTTGGATGTTAGCATCTAAAATGATCAACAAAATGATACCTATCAACTATTCAGGAAGGAACCTCAACTCAAGTTCGACAACTTGAGGAAGAGAATTTCTCCTTGAAAACTCAAGTGAAGGAACTTAGAGTTGCCCTGGAATGGTTTACCTCGAGTTCCAAGAATCTTAACATGATTCTTCGAAAACAAAAATCCGTTCTCCACTGATCTGGACTTGGCTACCGAACCAACTCACGGTACAAATCTTATTATTCTGTATTGAACCAAACTAGAACCCGAGTCCAAGCATGGGTCCCTAAGATAAGCTTGACTAATCAAGTATGACCAAATCACTATTGGATTCTCAAGGACAAAATTCACATCCTAGATAGTTCATATCGAGGCTTTAGTCCGGGGGGAGCCAATAGAAAACTATTTTCATAATCAGATGATTGCCTTGCATGTTTCTCTAAATTATTGCTTGATGATTGTTTATTTATTTTCTGCAAAATTGACATGCTTAGGAATATAAATGGTTAGATAAGGATCTGACTTGACCAAAACTTGCACAACCTAGTATTAGAGTGGGGTGAGATGATAGTACGTTAGGAAAGTTTGTCTAAGGAGTCAGGTAGGCTAAGGTGTACCCTATTTGGTCTTTTTAGTCCGGTGGAACTAGCCAAAACTACCTCACCACATTCTTGACTAGTTAGATCAGGGTTTCTCAAAGAGTAACTTGAAAATAATTTTTTTAAAAAGGCTTTGTCTAGGAAAGGGTCGTTGCTCCGATAACCAAGAAGGCCCCTGTGTCTCGCCAAGACCTGGAAGCCAATTATTAAAATTTATTTTCAATTTACTATTTGTTAAACTTGAATCTAACTCAAGGTTCAATAAAAACATAGTTTTTAACTTAATTTCAAAGATAATATTTAATGCATCTCACAAAATAGATAAGGATACCTTGTTTTGTCACTTAGAATTGGGTGAGATGCTTAAGACCTAAAAGATTAGTCTAACGCAACCAACCTCACAAACCTAATCAATTTCACCTTTAATTTGTTAAACCCAATTTACAATTTTACCTTATTTAAACTCAACTTAATATTTTTCAAATTTAACTTTAACAAATTTTCAAATTCAACTTAAACATATTTTCAAAATTCAACTTAATATTTTCAAAATTTAACTTAAATAAATTTTCAAATTCAACTTAAACAAAATTTTAAATTTAACTTAAACAAATTTTCAAATTCAATTTAAACAAATTTTCAAAATTTTACTTGACAATTTTTTTTCAAAATTTAACTTAACAATTTTTCAAATTTAACTTAAACATTTTTTCAAAATTTAACTTAATATTTTTCAAACTTAACTTAAACATTTTTTAAATTCAACTTAACTCAACATAATTAAACTACTGAAGTTAAAACTTGTCTCACAGAAATATCCATAAGAGTAACATGATTGATATCTCGGATTGGGTAAGATAGACTAGGCAGTGAAACTCAATTCATCTATCCTTATACTTCTACATAAATGGATCCAAATTAAGACACTTTATGTGTAGGAACATACAGATTTGGACCAGTGGATGTTGGATAGTGGATGCTCCAAACATATGACTGGAGACAAATTAAAGTTCACCAAGATCAAGTACAAGAATCTAGGTTCAGTAGCATTTGACAACAATGTCACACTTAAGGTAATCGGTTTAGGTAATATTGAACTGAACTCTGATTTCATTATTAAAAAGGTACTATTGGTTGATAATTTTAAATTTAACTTACTTAGTATTAGTCAACTTTGTGATACTAGATATATAGTTACTTTCTCTAATTCAGACTGCCTTCTTAGGAACTTACAAGACTCAGAAGTAACCCTTAAGGGAATTAGAAAAAATAATATTTATGTTATTAACCTACCATCTTCACCTAAGTGTTTTCTAACCCAACAAGAAGAAACTATCATATGGCATAGAAGACTAGGTTACGCCCACACAAAATTAATTTCAAAACTAAGTTAAAATGGACTAGTTAAGGGTATCCGTAAACTTAAAAACTTTGAAAATTCAATTTGTAACCCATGTCAACAACGTAAACAAACAAAGTCAACCCACAAACCTGTCCAATCAGACTTAACCCAAGCTACACTTGAGCTCCTACACCTAGACCTAATTGATTCTCATGGAGCTAAGTCACTAAGAGAAAATCGATATTGCTTAGTAATTATTGATAATTATTCTAGATTTACCAGGGTTAAGTTTTTGAAAACTAAAGATGAAACTTTTGAAATATTCAACACTTTATGTAAAGTACTTAAAAATGAAAAAAATATAAAAATTAAAAGAATTAGAAGTGACTATGGGGGAAATTTAAAAATCTAAAATTTAATGAGTTCTATAAAATTAATGGATATATTCATCAATTTTCTTGCTCTAGAACCCCCCAATAAAATGGGATAGTTAAAAGATAGAATAGGACCCTTCAAAAAGCTGTCTTAGTAGATACTCTATTAAGTAGGTAAATTGTAGTCTTGAGTGTCTTACCCCACAAAAACTCCGATATGAAAGTGAAAGACATCATACTTCTCACCATATCTTTTAGAGTACGATTGTGACGTTCAACTACACCATTCTGACTGGTGTATCAAGCATGATATACTGAGACACAATTCCACACTCAGCAAGATAATTCATAAAAGGTCATAGACATTGTTCACCTAATTCATCATATTGATCGTAATATTCTCCTCCATGGTCGGATTGGATGTCTTTAATTTTCTTACTTAGTGGCTTTGAAAATTATGAACATGTCCAAAGATTATGATTTCTCATGAATAAGGTACAGATATCCAAATCTGGAATAGTCTTTTATGAAACAAATAAAATATATGTGTCCATTCCAAGATGCCTTAGGGAATGTGTACAAATGTCTCTATGTATTAACTCCAAAACGACACTATAATAGCTAGGCTCCTTGTTCCTTTTGTTAGTGGGCTTCCCCTTAACACACTTTATACAAACATCAAAGTTTGACATGTTAAGGAAATCAAGAATTCCATATGACATTAACTTTTCTAGGCATTGTTTAGGTTGGAACAGTTTGCACTTACAGTCAAACTCAGGTTTTGATGAATGACAAATAAGCTAAAGTTAAGCTTGTAGTTATCTAACCTTATTACCAAGTGTGCAGGATTGAAAGGTTTAGAACTTGACACCAAGCTGAAGTCCAAGGTAAGGTGGTGGAGTCTCGGTGAAAAGTCCAAGGTGCTGGAGTCTTGGCAAAAGTTCAGCTGTGTCCGAGAGGTTGGTTGTTGGCCGAAGTTCTGGGTGGTTGGGTCCTGACAAAAGTCCAAGTTGGTAGAGACTTGGCAAAAGTCTTGGTGGGTTAAGAAGCTGAGTACATCTGCACAAGGTAAGTGAGGTAAGTCACTAGAGGAGCGAATTCCGGTGAGGACGAGTTTCAGTTAGGGACTTTAGGCGTGGTTCAACTTAGAACCATTTTAGATCTCTATGTTGAGACCTCTAACTAGATCCTGATCTTGGGAAAACAAGGTCTATTTAATACTCATTAAATTTAGTCGATGCTATGTATTTACTAACCTTGTTTTGCAGTGTATATTTATTTTTGGACTAACTTGGTTTTACAGGGGTATTTTGTTGGTGCAAGATGCATCAATGATGTTCCTCTTTAAGTGTTTTAATGTTTGACAATACACTTAAGTCAGTGATACAATAGACAAAAGGGAGCAAAAGTGAAGTAACCTTAGTTGAAGAAAAGTCCTAGTTAATCTAGGCATCGAAACCCTAAGACCTAGCGAAGGGCTGCTAGGCACCTAGCGAAGGACTGCTAGGTATTGAAACCCCAAGACCTAACGAAGGGCTGTTAGGCACCTAGCGAAGGGCTGCTAGGTATCTTAACCCTAAGACCTAGCGAAGGGCTGCCAGGCACCTAGTAAAAGACTACTAGGCATAGAAGACCTAGCGAAGGGCTGCTAGGGAATGAAGACCTGGCGAAGAACTGCTAGGCACCTGGCGAAGGATTGCTAGGTAATAAAGTCTTGGTCCAAGGGACTGAGCAACTTAGCTAAGCGATGACTAAGGACAGGAGTAGAGACGGGTCAGGGTTTGGGCGTCTCGAGGTCCGGGAGTATCGGAAGCTAAGTAAAAGTCCACCCGAAGGACTGGGTGGCAACCGTCTCCTGAAAGGAGTAGGTGAAGGGCGAGTTCTCGGGGATAGGAACTCGTGCCGGTTCGACCTAGGGTTTCGTGCAAATCCGAAGTCCGAACCAAGTCCTTAAGGCTAACATTATATGTATCTATGCTTTGTGTTTGTGTATCTTGCAAGTATCAAGAACCGGAGACAAAGTAGAACAAAAAACATGGTTTGCAAGCTTTAAGGGGGGCGCCCTAGCAGGGGGGGCGCCCCCATGCAACCAGGGCGCCCCCAGCAAGGGGGGCGCCCCCATGCAACCAGGGCGCCCCCAGCAAGGGGGGCGCCCCCAGGTAGTACTAAACAGGCAGTAAACGTGAAGCAGGCAAAACAGGTGTCAACCGGGGCGCCCGGAGCGTCCGGGGCGCCCGGAGCGTCCGGGGCGCCCGGAGCGTCCGGGGCGCCCGGATTAGTAGCTGTTTTGCTATTCCGAAGCCAGAACACAGGATAAGCCTTCACGGGGGCGCCCGGAGCATCCGGGGCACCCTGGTCAAAGATCTTATCCCCTACGGCGAGGTAGGCGCAAGGATAAGGTTTGACCGAGTCTTCCGGGGCGCCCCCAGCGTCCGAGGCGCCCTCAGGAGGCCTATATAAGGGGCTTCAACCCCTCTGCTTCAGACACAACTTCCAAGTACTGTTCTAATCATTCTGACCAACGGCAACACACTAGAAACGAGGCTCTACGACCGGGAGGCTCCAGGAGGAAGTGCGCGGCACTTCGGAGGTCCAGATTGGCCGAGCTTCATCCTTGTCTTGTTGGTTTGCATTTTGTTAATTACCGTACTTAAATTTCTATATTATTGATTGTAATATTGCACTGTAAGTCGGGTTTCTCCGCCTCCGAAAAGTCCGGAAAGGAGACCAATAGTGGACGGGCGTTCCCGTGCATAGGCCTTGGATGTACTGACCCTGGGGGGTCGGGAACCAAGTAAAAATCCGCCGTGTCACTGTCTTGTTTTTCGTTCTATTTATTTTCCGCTGCGCTACTAATATTCTAAGTCCAGAACGAAAGTATTACGAGATTTCCACGAAAGATTTTCACGGTCGACATTCACCCCCCCCTCTATCGACGGCACCGGTCCTACAATTGGTATCAGAGCCGAGCCGCTCTTCACCGGACTAACCGCCGACGGAGCAACGACGCCAGGAGTTGAGGGGGAGCCCAGGGGTGAATCAGGTACATTTTTTTTAAAATGTCCAGTTTTAAATTGCATATTATTTGTTTCATGTGCAGGGAGAGAGGGCACTACAAAAATCAGTGCCCTACTCGTAAGAATCGTTCGTCACCGGCGGCAAAGGAGGTACCAGCGCCAGGAAACCGGAGGGACAAAAGTCACGTACAATGCTTCAAATGCAAGAAATACGGACATTACAAAAACAAGTGTCCGGCGAAGGTACGTAAGATTTACGTTCCAAAAGTTTTACAATTTCCCGCACTGTCTTTAGATAATTCAGTTAATTTTTCTGATAAATTAAATTTACTGGATAGTAGATTAAATATTTTGCATGAAAGATTAGAAAATACGGATATGATTAAGATATCCAAAATTAACTATTTAATTATTAATATCAATTCAATAATTGCTAAAATTAATTCTGATAATTTATCTGATAAAATTAACTCTGATAATTTATCTGATAAAATTAATCCTGATAATTTATCTGATAAAATTAATCCTGATAATTTATCTGATAAAATTAATTCTGATAATCTTAATTCAGATAAAATTAATCCTAAGGATAATTCGGAATTCAAATTTGAAAATCCTAAGGATAAATCCGAATTCAAATTTGAATATCTTAAGAATAATTCAGAAAGTAATTCTGAAAATCTCAAGATTAATTCAGAAATTAATTCTGAAAATCTTAAAGATAATCTAGAGATTAATGCTGAAAATATTGAAAATATATCTGAGTATAATTTTGAAGATAAAATTCTCCTAGATAATAATTTAATTATAGATAATATAAAAAATTATTACAAAACATTAATTAGTGGCCCAAATTACTCCACCTACTGTGAGAATATTGAAAAATCTAATCTTGAGGAGGAGATAGAATTTTCTAAGATAAAGGCCATAATCAATAAAAATTACAAAAATTCAAATAAATCAAAATTATTAGAAAAACTTGAAAAGAAAAATAAAGATGAAGAAGAAATTTTCGAAATAATGAAAATGATGAATTTAAACCCATAATTATTAATCAATCATTATAACCTTAATTCAAATTAAATCTTAATTAAATTCAAATTAAATCTTAAATAAATTCAAAATAAATATTAATTAAATTCAAATTAAATATTAGTTAAATTCAAATTAAATCTTAATTAAATTCAAATTAAATATTAATTAAATTCAAATTAAATATTAGTTAAATTCAAATTAAATATTAATAAAATTCAAATTAAATATTAATTAAATTCAAATTAAATCTTAATTAAATTCAAATTAATTAATTAAATCTTAAATAATTCAATTAAATTCAATTAAATTCAAATTAATTCAAATAATTCAATTAAATTCAAATTAAACATAAATTAAATCTTAATTAAATCAATTTAATTCAAATTAAATTCAAAGTAAAATTAAGTTGAATTAAAATTAAAAACTTCAATTAAATTAACTTCAATATTAATCCTAATCAACCTGAATCCAACTAAAATCTTAAATAACTTAAACTCAAACTAAAGTAAAATTTTACCCAAAGTGTAACAATTAAAATTAATAACATTAAATATGTCAAAGTGGGTTGACATATTCGCGGGTTCACTCGACATGTATCAAATCGAGAATTTGATACATTTTAGAAACTTAAATAAAATTATTTGACTTATTTGACTCATGCATAACTGTCATGACATGCATTTGCTATTCTTTTAAAATATATGACATGTCATGCATATTTAAATTTTATGCATATATTAGAACGGCTATAGGAAAAAGAATAATTGAAACTTGATCAACCTAGTATTGGGTGGCGGTGAGATGATAGTACGTTAGGGAAGCCAATTCTAATAAGATCAAGTTCACTTGGTCTCTTTAGACTGGTGAAACTAGCCGAAGCTACCGATCCAAAACCCAAACTAGTTAGACCAGAACTTTTTCAAAGATTAATTTTGAAAATGAAATTTCATTAAACGGCTTTGTCAAGGAAAGGGTGGATGATCCCATAAGGCTACGGCCAAAGAAGGCCTAGTGCCTCGCCAAGACCTGGAAGCCAATTTTTGAATTTCAAATTCAAATTATTCTTTGTTAAATTCAAATCTAACACAAGCTTCAATTAATTCTTAGAGTTAATGAATTAAGAAAAATAAATCAAGCATCTCACAATACACCTATAAGGCAACTATGCTTGTTGTATTGATACATCTAAAATGGGTGAGATGTTAAGGACTAATGAATTGAAAAATATTTTTCAAAATTGTTTTTCAAAATTATTAGAATATTTTCATAAAAATATATTTTCAAAATAGTGCTTCAACATAATAATGTTTTTATGGAATTCATGCTTGTCTGTTTGATTATATATATTATACATTTTCCAAAAATATATCTTTTCAAAAATTTGTTTGACTCACTCAATTAGACACAAGCCTCTTAGGACAACACTAAAGTTCCTTAAGGCACTTAGATAGAGTCAAACGGTATCAGGTACAGGGGGAGTACTTTTCATTTTTTTTCTCAAAAATTTACACTTTAAAAAATTACTATTATTTGAAAATACTTTTCGAAAATTGAGCTTTAAATCGTTATCACATGTGTTTTTCGAAAAAAAAAGAGATTTATGTTGTAAAATTTACCTGTCTTGTTTGATTTTGATAAACCCTAAAGACACAGAGGAAAGTCCACTTCATAATCTACATGGACTCCTAGGACGTGTCAGATTTAGGGGGAGTCTAAATCAAACTTCTGACACAATTTTGTTTAATTAATTGTTTTGAAATTATTAAATAATTTCCTTAATTTGAATCAACCCTTAAGACTTAGAGGAAGAGTACTTGTGGTCAACAAGCTTCCCAGGACTAGGTCAAGTTTAGGGGAGATCAAATTATTGAATATATCAAATGTTTTTCATGCGCGGTATTTTCAAATCCTGTTGAAAACAAAAGTATTCTTTCAAAATAGTATCAATGTTCAAAAAAAAAACTATTATTTTCAAAAATTCATCTGTTTTTTTTTAATTTGAAATAATATCTTGAGTTTGGAAAATCTTCCAGGACACTTAGGAAAATGTCCTTGTAGTCAACAAGGTTTCCTATGATTGTGTCAGACTGGAAGATAAACCAAATCAAGTATTATCACTTTAGAATCTTTACATTTTTCAAAATTAACTTACATCCTATTATTCTGTGACTTATGAAATTTTTTATATAATATTTACATGGGTTGGAAAACTTCCAGGACACTTAGGAAAATGTCCTTGTAGTCAACAAGGGATCCCAGGATAGTGTCAGACTGGAAAATTAACCAAATAAAATCAAATATTATGTTTTCAAAAGTACTTATGTCTTTCAAAGCCAAATATTATTTCAAAAGTACTATCATTTTTTTCAAAATTCTACTAATATTTACTTGACCTTGAAAAATATTATGTTTCATAAAACACTTATTTTCGAAAAACAGTTAGTACTTGCAAAATAGGCATAACATTTATATTTTCCAAAATAACATTCTTTTAAAAGTTATGTTTTCCAAAAGTACTTAATTATTCAAAAATTCAATATATTTTCAAAGGTACTATATTTTTTCAAAAATTACAT
>JAGFNQ010004314.1:26400-257970 GCA_024364735.1 Boesenbergia rotunda
GGTATCAAGAACCGGAGGTAAAGCAGGGTAAAAATCATGGTTGGCAGGCCTTAAGGGGGGTGCCCCCAGCAAGGGGGGCGCCCCCATGCAACCAGGGCACCCCCAGCAAGGGGGGCGCCCCCAGGTAGTATTAAAAAGGCAGTTTTCGTGGTGTATGCGGAACAGGTGTCAACCGGGGCGCCCGGAGCGTCCGGGGCGCTCGGATTAGTAGCTGTTTTGCTGTTTCGAAGCCAGAACACAGGATAAGCCCTCACGGGGGCGCCCGGAGCGTCCGGGGCGCCCTGGTCAATGTTCTTATCACCCGCGGCGAGGTAGGCGCAAGGATAAGAGTTGACCGAGTCTTCCGGGGCGCCCCCAGCGTCCGGGGTGCCCCCAGGAGGCCTATATAAGCGGCTTCGACCCCTCTGCTTCAGATACGACTTCCAAGTACTGTTCTAATCATTCTGACCAACGGCAACACACTAGAAACGAGGCTCTACGACCGGGAGGCTCCAGGAGGAAGTGCGCGGCACTTCGGAGGTCCAGATTGGCCGAGCTTCATCCTTGTCTTGTTGGTTTGCATTTTGTTAATTACCGTACTTAAATTTCTATATTATTGATTGTAATATTGCACTGTAAGTCGGGTTTCTCCGCCTCCGGAAAGTCCGGAAAGGAGACCAATAGTGGACGGGCGTTCCCGTGCATAGGCCTTGGATGTACTAACCCTGGGGGGTCGGGAACCAAGTAAAAATCCGCTGTGTCACTGTCTTGGTTCTTTTCGTTCTATTTATTTTCCGCTGCGCGACTAATATTCTAAGTCCAGAACGAAAGTATTACGAGATTTTCACGAAAGATATTCAAGGTCGATATTCACCCCCCCCCCTCTATCGACGGCACCGGTCCTACAGAGAAGACTTCTCCTACTGGAAGAGTCGGATGGAGGTCCACCTGAAACCTCAGGTGGACATATGGATCATAATCCAATCTGGTTTAGAAATCCCCAAGAATTCTGAAGGAGTGGCACAGCCGTACACAGAATGGGACGTCTCGCTGAAGAAGAAGATCGAGGCTGATGCTAAAGTGACCCAGACACTCCAATGCAGACTAACCAAAGAAGAGCTGAACCGGGTGGGACCCTTCAATAGTGCGAAGGAACTCTGGAGTAAGTTGATCGAATTGCACAAAGGAACCTCCGACACCCGAATCAGCAAAAGGGACCTTCTGCTGAACAAATTGTACACCATCAAAATGAACGAAGACGAGTCAGCAGCCTAGCTCCACGCCAGGATCCAGGTGCTGATGAACGGTCTACATACAATCGGTCACAAGGTAGAAAACCATGACCTTATCAGGTATACCCTAAATGCTTTCCCGAGAAATACTTTGTGGGCATCTATGGTAGATGCTTACAAAGTTTCTGGGGACCTTTCCAAAATTAAATTAGATGAGTTATTTTCTGAACTAGAATTACATGAGCAGACTAACTGCACTTTATCCGAGAAAGGTATTGCTTTTCTTACAGGAAAAACAGGAAAGGTGGTCAAGAAGAAGTCTCAACCTGCACCCGAGTCTGACTCAGACTCAGAAGACAGCGAAGGGGATCGACCCAAGCTGGTTCGGCTAACCCGGGACTACTACAAGGAGCTGAAGAATCAGACCAACAGAAGAAAAGTCAGCCGAAAGAAGGAAGGTCCAGCTAAACCATCTAAGACCAAATCAAACGGAGTCTTCCTCCGAAGAAGGAAGGGACACTACAAATCGGAGTGCCCTAATCTGAAAGAAGCCAAGAAGACAAGAAGGAAGAAGGCCCTTCAAGCCACGTGGGGCGAGTCTTCCTCCGAAGAAGAAGAAGAGGCCCCACAATCGAACCTGCTCGCCTTGACTGCTTCGGAAGAAATCGACACCGAATCAGAATCGGAACCGGACGACGGAAAGCTCACCATTTCGGAAGACGGCAAAATAACTGTAAGTGGTTATTCTAAAGTTGAATTAGCTGAATTAATTGCTTATCTATCTAGCAACTTGGCGAAAGCCAAAATCCGAGTCGAGTCCCTCCGACAGGAAGTAAAACTCCTGAAAGAGGACGCTAACTCTAGATCATTGACTGAGAAGATTCAGGAAGGAACCTCTACTCAAGTTGAAAAGCTTGAGAAAGAGAACTCCTCCTTGAAAACTCAAGTCAAGGACCTTAGAGCAGCTTTAGAACAATTCACTTCGGGTTCCAAGGGTCTTGACATGATCCTTGGAAAACAGAAGTCCGTTCTAAATAGATCCGGGTTAGGATATCGAACCAAAGCTAGACAAAGGTCACTATGTTGTATTGAACCAATCTAGGCCCAAAGTCCAGGCATGGGTACCCAAACATTGCCTGAACAACCAAGCTGGACCAAACCAGTATTGGATCCCCAAGGACAAGATTCATATCTTGCCTAATCATTACCGTGGCTTTAGTCCAGGGGGAGCCAACTTAAAAACAATCTTTATAGTTAAATAAATTCTTCTCTTATTTTAAAATTGCATGATTGCTTGTTTATTTATTTTCTGCAAATTACCATGCTTAGACCTAGGACTGGTTAGATTAAGGACTAAACCGATTAACTGAAATTTGAACAACATAGTATTGGGTGGAGGTGAGATGATAGTACGTTAGGGAAGCCATTTTGGCGGAACTAGCCGAAGCTACCGATCCAAGACCCAAACTAGTTAGACCAAAATCTTTCAAGGAGTAACTTGAAGATGGATTTTCAATAAAAGGCTTTGTCAAAAAAAGGGTTGATGATCCAATAAGGCCACGGCCAAAGAAGGCCTGGTGCCTCTCCAAGACCTGGAAGCCGATTATTGAAAACCGAATTCACTTTACTATTGTCAGATTTGAATCTAACATAGATTTCAATTAATCTTAGATTCAACTATTTTTTTTAAAAAATTAATATTCAATTAAATCGTTTTCAAAAGTAATTTAACTTTTCAAAATTAATCATGGATTTTCAAAATAAAATCTTTACTTCTATTAAAACCTATCTCACAAAAACCCATAAGGTTAACGTGATTGATAACGATATACCGGGTGAGATAGTTAGGACTCAACTTAACTCAAAATCTGATTTATGTAATGTTGTCAAATAAAAACATTGAATTTAGAGCTAAATTGACTTGATTGTTGGTTGGTCAATAGAATCAAACCAGGTCAAAATAGTCAAACCTGGTTAAACAGTCAAACTGGTCAATAGTCAAACAATGGCCAGCTCGGGTGCCCCCCCCCCACTTTCTCTTCGACCAAGACAGCAAAACCTGTCAACCCTACCCAGCTAACCTGGGCGCCCGTGACCTATAGGGCGCCTAGGCCTTATATCAATTCGAGGCAGCAAAAGCTGCCACGCATGGCAGCTGACTGCAGGCGCCCGGGTCCTCGCGGGCGCCCCTAAGGACAATGTCAAAACCAAAAAAGCTGCCTTTGGCAGCTTACGCCTGAATCAGGCGCCCGATGCAACCCGGGCGCCCGGCCAACCACCGAGCCTTTCTTCATTTGCCACCCCAAAAACAAACCTCCTCCCTAACTCTCTTCCTCCCAAGGCGCCCAAAGACCCCTTTCGTGCCCTCAAACGTCCAACTTCAATCATGGCTCCCCGGTATCATTTTTATGCATTTAAAATTATTTTTCTTTATTATTTTGCTCCTTAAATGTGTGTTTCTTATAATTTTAGAAAACGTCGTGCTACTCGATCTAACCCCAGAACCGAGCCTAGCCCTGACCCTAGGTTTCCGACCTTAGAACTATTCAATAAGTTTGCTAGGATGACCTATAAACCTATCAAGACAAGTTTCCTAAATAGGTAGTTTTTCACTCAGTCCTGTCCATTAGCTATGGACGTAATCAACTTCTATCAGCTTGACTATCTTGTCTTCTACACCCATCCTGTGAACACAACCCTATGTGCAGAATTTTATAACAACCTAGTCAGACAAGATGACCTTAGCTATGTCACCACGGTATAGGGGATGCCTTTGACTATCACACCCTCGTTGTTTAACAGATTCCTTGGACTACGACCTTCCCAGTCCACATTCTGCTATTACCCTCTTAGAGATCCTCCCTTTGCTCCTTCATACTCCCATATTGATTTGGACACCCTTTATTCATATTTCTATAGAAATGCCCGAAATCCTTTGGTTAGACGATTTCAATCAGTAGATCTCCAGGTCCAGGACTACACTCTTTATAGAGTTCTAGTCCGTTGCATTCTTCCCTTGACCACTAGGGATGTCGCGACCATGCGACCATTCCATACCTTCTTGCTCTACGCCTTGATCCATCACTTAGACATATATATTGGACTTCACATGTTCCACACCATTTTACATGCGTCCAGTGTTACTACTCAGGGTCGGGTACGCACCCCTTACTGCCACATCATCACTTCTCTTCTTCATCATCACGGTCGCGATATTACCGATGGAGAGATGACCACGATGAATGAATTTGACGAAATTGGGTATAGAAATTTTTCCCTAGCGGGCATAGAGGTCTCGGCTACCGGGGGTTTATCATGGAGACGCCAGAGAGCCAGAGCCCAGATCGATTCCGATGAGGAGGTAGAGGTCGACGTCGCAGATCTCGCTGTCGAGATCCGAGAGCATATGGACGAGCCCCCACCTCCGACGATCGACGAGAGACTGACACTACTTCAGACAGAGGTCCATAGCCTCCGAGAGGAAGAGGAAGCTCACTACGCCGAGTTAATCGACGCAATTCAAGCAGGACACGATGCAAACCGAACCTACCATAACGAGCACATGGAAGCTATTCTAGCCGATCGCCAGGCGAGGGAGGCACATCACATTGAATACATGAATGCCCTCAGAGCCAAACATGAGGCAAATCAGGCCCGACATGACAAGATGATGTCCTTGTTCCAATCTTGGCAGCCCGATCCATTCTTTCCTCCGGGCCCCTCCTCTTAGACTCCAAATGACTTCAGTTGCCTTATTGTACTATTGACTGATGTTTGACTCATGTTTGGCTGTGCTAGTCCTCGCTTCGACCAGTTGACTTCTATGCACTTATCATATCTAGTTGCTAGCTGTTTACTTGATGAGTTATCTGCCTTTTACCAGTTACTAAGTTAGGGTTATGCTTAGTAGAATAGGACTGCTCTAATTATGTTTCTTTTTAAAAAACTATTTTATTTCTTATCTTATTTTACTTGAAAATCATGTTTTATTTATTTAAAATGATTTTCCGACTTAGTTTTGTTTAAAAACTTACCCCCTTCAAAACTAGGGGTTTTTCGTAAATGAACTTAGCCTAGGCCCTAACTCTAGAATTGCATGCACCTATAGATCTAGAAGCCAGCATCTCACAAGCACCTTAGGGTACTTTTGATTGATAACCTAGAATGGGTTGAGATGCTTAGGTCTATGCCTTGATTCAAGATGCTTTAAGTCAGTGCATCTGCAGTAATTGGGGCAATAAATACCAATTAAACAGTTATCAGGTTAAGTGTTAAGCTTAGAAAATCTAACTTGGTCAGATCACTTAACTTGACTAACCCTAGCGAAAGCTACTGTTTATAACAGTTAGTAAGTAGCTAATTGGGTTAGACAGGACCCGAAAGAGAAAATTTGAATTGATTCAGTTTATACATAGAATTGGTTCAGTACAGCACCTTACTTTTATTATGGTTCAGTACAGCACCTTACTTTTACTCAGTCTTATTGATATATTTTTTTATATATGGCAAAGGGGGAGAGATTGGAAAGGAGAGAAAAGAAGGTTTTAAAATTTTTTTTAGTCTTAAAATTTAAATTTTTTTCAAATTAAATTTTGTCTTCAAAACTTTTATCTCCTTTTTTCAAAAAGTAAAGTAATTCAAAATCAGTTTCTAAAATTTTTTCTAAGTATTAAAACTGCCTGAAATTTTTTTTTCAAGTATTAAAACTACTTGAAAATTTTCTAAGTGGTAAAACTCCAAAATCAGTTTAGAAAATTTTCTAAAGTGCAAAAACTAAGTGTTTTGAAAATTATGCTCTCGAAATTATTTTAAGTACTTAATTCAAAAATTGTTTTAAAAAATTATTCTAAGTACTTACTCTACATTTTTCGGTGGAAAATTTTCTAAGTGTAAAATTTAAAATTCTCCTGAAAATTCTCCAAATGCCCAACTCAAAATATTTTTTGAAAATGTTTCTAACTTAAAAACCTTTTCATGAAAATTTTCTAAGTATTGAAAACCTGAAAAACTTTTCAATTTTAGACTTAGAAACTTTTTCAAAAAAACCCCACGAATTTTTGAAAAACTCAAGGGGAGATTTCTTCCAGGGGGAGGAAACTAAATTTGGTACTTTATCTATTTGTCTATATGTTTGACTTAACTTTTTGAACCGGGTTGTCATAAATCAAAAAGAGAGAGATTGTTGGTGCAGGCAGCACCTAAGTCAAACCTGGGTTTTGATAATGTCAAAGGGTTCAAAAGTTAAGATGTTATCGTTGTCTAATTTGTTCACTGAGTGTGCAGGAAGAAGTCCTAGGTATACTAGGCAAGAAGTCCTGGCAAAGGGCTGGGCAAAGAAGTCTTGGTCAAGGACTGGGCAAGAAGACCTGACCGGAAGTCGGGCAAAGAAGTCCTGGTCGAGGACTGAGCACGAAGTCCTGGCAAGGGGTTGGGCACCGAAGACCTGACCGAAAGTTGGGCACGAAGACCTGGTCAGAGGGATTGGGCAAAAGTACAACCGGAGGAGCCGGTTGGCAAAAGGTAAACTCTCCTGAGAGGAGTAGGTGAGGACGCGTTCCCCGTCGAGGGAACAGTAGGCATCGGTTCGACCTAGGGTTCCATTTGGGAGACCCGAAGTCAGAACCAAGACAGCTACGGCTGTAAATATTGACTAACATTCTTGCTTTGTTTGGTTTGGAACTAACCTTGGTTGCAGGGACCGAAGGAGTGTGTTTTTGCAGCTCAGAACGCCCCAAAGGAAGGGGGTAGGAAACTGGGCTAGGCGCCCGGGAGGTCCCGGGCACCCAAGGTGAAAGGCCAAAGCAACAATTAAGCAAGACAGCTTCGAAATCACACTAGGCTAGGCGCCCCGGAGGTCCCGGGCGCCCAAGGTCAAAGCCAAAGAGGTAATCGAAGCAAATCAGCCACGAAGCCAGCAGACCAAGTCAAGCTAGGCGCCCAGGAGGTCCCGGGCGCCTCAGTCAGCTCCAGAGGCCGAGTCGAAGGGGATAAGCGCTGACCAAGCTGCGGATTGAGTTTTCCGTAGATGAAGGCACGTGTCAGGCGCCCCCGACGTCTCAGGCGCCCCCAGGAGCACTATAAAAGGGGCTCGACCCCAAGGCTTCAGAACAACAACTTTCGAACGCTCCAAAACTTTTCGTTCAAGCGCTCCGCTCCGGCAAACTCCGACTTCGAGATTCCAGCGCTGACGACGACCCTCGGCTCTGAAGTACGATCCACATCGGGCGTCGGTAACGAAAAGTGTAGCTCTTTTCATTTACTGCAATATTCTTGTACTAAAATTTGTAAACCTTTTGCGCGATTATAGAATTGCCCAAATAAACGGTCAAGGACCGTGAGCCTTGGAGTAGGAGCCGACCGCGACTCCGAACCAAGTAAAATACTTGTGTTTCTGTGTGATTGTTTTGTTTCCGCTGCATTTTCTCTTTTCCTTAACTCCGAAAAAGTTTTAACGATATTCACCCCCCTCTATCGTTTCTCTCGATCCAACATTAACTGTCTAGAAGCATATGCAGAGTTATTTCTATGAGACTCAACCAAACTTAACAATCTTGCAAGTCGCAAGTTGCCAACATGCATATTTCTAGTTTGTGAAAAAGCCATTGCACTACAATATTTGTACATTGTTGATTGTTACATTTTCCTTCATCCATCATTCATATTACCTTGTTGGATGATCTAGTGCTAGAACTACCATTGCTAAATGAATGCATCCTCCACTTCATTTGCCCTTTGAAGGAGAACAACCAATGATTTCTAAGAACAATGAGCGAGGAGGTATTGCCAGAATCAATCTCATGTCCATGATTCATCTCAGTCTTCAAAAAAATTCAAATAATGTAGCTATTATGGCACTAGGTTGGTTGCTAGTTCCTATAAGATTACATCTTTTCACAATTAATTATCATGCTAAAAGCTTGTTAATTGTCATTACCAATCCTCTATACAAAACCATCTTGAAGAACTCTCTAGGTTTACATACATGTTGCCATAACTATGAGTCTGCAAGCATGACTCTAAATTCATTTAGCTATTACCCAAGCAACATTTGTTGGATTTAATTTTCTAATTTGTGGGTTGACATGTTAATTCCATAAGGAACCAACCGATAAGGTGATCTAATTAAGGAACCAACCCAAGCAACATACTTGTTAGTTCCATAAGGAGCCAACCCGTTAAGGTGATCTAATTGAGGGATTCGCGGGTTAAGATTATTGGATGTGAGTTCATATGTGTAAAACCCTTGAACCCTAATCTATTATTAATGATGGGTTGATAACATATTTGACATTAATAACAGATTCGAGTCCATCGTATAAAAGGGTTTGGTCCTCGTAGGGTAAGGTATCTGACTGATCACCTAGCATCCCATTGATGTGGAGAATACGATGCTATCCGCCTAACACCCTATGGAAGGCCCATCCAATACTTTTTTGCAAGATCTTAGGATCTCCTTGACAATGGAATGATGACGACATTTCCACTGCAATTAGGTTATATTTATCTTGTCATTGTTCGCTATGTTGATATTACTTTATTCCCTATAAAACTAGATTTTAATGCATGAATCAATTTTGTATTCATTTGGATTAGAATATTCTCAAAGGAAGACACCTTAAGTATGTTTAGTGCACTTTGTGTCGATAGATGTATATTTATGCTAAAAGGGATTCGTCCAAAGGAAAATTATTTTTAGGTCAGACATATGTTTAAGGTTAGCTCATAACTAAGGAACAAATTTTGTTCAGATCACACACATAATATGTTGAACCAAATGAAGACATTAAATGGCCGATTATAGTTGTTGTGAGTTATAGACTCAAATAGCTCATGTATAGTGTGAATTTTGCGCATAATATGTAGGCTCAGTCAAATTGCATTTTTATTTTGGATAGGTAAAAAAATGATATATCATGTATCCAAAATGGACAAAATGAGATTTTATGGTTTATTCATGTCTGATGTAGTATCAAATTTGAGCAGATACCTAAAGACTCGTATACATGTATCTGCACACTCCGGAATATCATTTCTACATCTAACCAATTTCACCAAAAAAATAGGATATTGAGCCCTTCACACATAATGCATCAACGATGATAAAGCTAAATGACGAACCTTTGTTACCATCCTACTCCTTCTGTAATATCATCCAAAGACGTATTGTCCTCCGATAGGTGGGCCTCTCTAGATGTATATGCAAAAACCATCAAATCATCCTCCATAGGTCTACAATTTAGGGGGGTACTAGAAGAACAAATGCTCATGTGTTTCCAGCACCTATCTGCAAAACATGTATTGCGAATCCTCTAGATACTCCTATCCGTCTCTAGTAGGGAGCCTCCATTGTGCCAACATCTAGAAAGTGACTGCATAACTCGACTAAATGCAAGACTTTCACACTGTCCGAGCCAATGGTACCCTAGGCCTAGAACTTTGTAAGAAATCATAAGCCCAAGTGATTCCGTCATTCTGTGAAAACCACTCTGTCAATCTCTATCTAATAGCCTCAGATGACCCAACAGCCTTAAGGATGAGATCCCATATGTGTAGTAAATGCTTGATCAGTGAGAATCTAAATGAGTTGTGTGTCAGGACCATAAATCATTGTGACTCAAGTAGGTATGATGTACCCACTTGATCCATAATATAACATCCTTCTTTGAATCCTCTAAAGAACCTTAGCTAGGAGGGCTAGGTTTCATGCCTGTAAGTCTCTGAATCCCATGTCGCCCTCGTCTTTCGATCTACACATATCAACCCAAGACACTGGAGGGTTCTTGTACGCCCACATGAAAGACCGTCATATGCTGTAGATATGGTCAATGATACCCTGAGGTAGCAGCTTAATAGAAAGCTAGAAGCACTCAATGCCCTAAAGTACTGAAGTAATAAGCTGCGCCTTGTCTACATAAGACAATGTCCTACTTGGCCAGACATTGATGCATTAGATCAGAGAATCAGCCGGTAGGCTATAATCTGATATCCATAGGCACTTTGCAACTAGTGGAATCCCGAAGTACCTAAATGCATAGTACCCTATGATGGATAAAAGCCTATTCTGCGTCATATCATTAACTTAAAATCTAGAAGTATAACCAAAGTCCTATAAACATGTTATCAATGTACTCACTGAAGTTGTATCACCCCGACTGAAAAAAGGAGATCATCTGCATAAGTTAAATGAGACATTCTGAGGTGCCCACACTAGGAGTGGAAGACCAAGTTGCATCATGTTGTACTGCAACTACCTCCCAAAGATCTCAATGCAAATCCCAAATAGATAGGGTGATAGAGTACCCCCCCCCCCTGTCATAGTCCTCAAGCTCCTCATAAAAGACCAAAAGACCCTCCATTAATAGCTAATGAGAAAGCGGTAGTGGAATGAGTGCCTCATGAAGAAAAGCCCAATGCACTGAGTCAAAAGCTTTCTGAAGATCAATCTTCATAATACATCTCAAAGAAATGTATTTTGTGCTATGTTTTTTGAACAACTCTTGGGTTAGATGAATATTGTCCATGATGAGTCTACCTTACATGAAAGTCGCTTACGATTAGTGAAGAATACGATAAAGAATACCACAAATCTGTCTAGCTAACAGTTTAGATATAACTTTATAAAAAATAGTACAACAAGAAATAGACCTATAGTCAGCCACCATACTAGCATGAAAATGTGTGATTCCATTGTCGAAGTAGTCAACCATTGCGAAAATTTCATGACTGCGACAATGAAATATGTCACAATTACATCCCAATCATGTTTAAAGAACTTTGCCCTATAACCATATGAACCGGATGCCTTTAGATCACTCATGTCAAACAATGCTATCTTGATTTCATTAGGGGATGGTAAACAGACAAGTTGGGCATGCTGTTCAGAGGAGAGCAGCCAACCAAACTAGGTGATCTATCGTGGTAGTGTTGTTTGACTTGATGTGGTGCCTAATTGATTATGAAAATGCATGATGAAGGTATGCACTACCTCCTCAAACGATGTGGTTAGACTCCCATCAGGCCTTTCTATAGTCATATTATATATTTTTATTGCAATTTTTCTTGCGAATCTATCTACACATATGTTACCAAATTGAACTAATGTATTGGTCCAAAGAAAGACATTTTAGGTAGGTTTAGTGCATTGAATGTGGGTAAATATATATCTATGCTAAAAATAGTTTTCCTTTAGGAAAATTATTTTTAAACCAAATATATGCTTAAAAGTGGCTTACATGTAAAGAACAAGTTTGATTATCATACGCATAAGATGTCCGCCCAAAGGAAGACCTGGTGTGTGGCAGATTAATTCTTGTATGTCATAGTCTCATACTATAATAGCTCATATAAAAGGTGGTTTCATTAGTTATGCGCATAATGTGACAGCCCAAAGAAAAGCACTTTATGTGGCCAACGAAGATTTTCATGAGTTATAAATTGAGAATACTACTAACAAATTATAATTTAGTCTAAAAACTAAATGTTATACTCATTTAATTGCCCATACATAATTCTATAAATTCATATTAAATGTAGTATATATTATAATCAATCTTTGTTCTTAACAATAACATGAGCTTATGGTGTCTCTCTTTCATTTTTAGGGCAATATATAACTACCAACATCAATAACATGCTATTGTTAATCGTTAATAATTTTATGAAATTAATAAAAGGACCTATAATAAGGGTAAAGATAAACAAACTGCAACATTTAGGGCTTCAGAGCATAATGTGTAAAAGAAACAAGATCAGTAAACCACTTATTTATATGCAATGGGAAAGGTTTTTCTGAAGAAAGATTATAACATGTACATCAACTAACATGATATAAAGGGTTATTTAAGAAGTCAAATTGATAATTGTATCTAATGACACTTGATGGATATATATTAATATTATTACCCATATAAGTGTCATTATACAAGGTTATTTCATGAGCCGACTTTTATTTGATGGTGAAAGATACATTTATATAGGGAATGACAAGAAGACTAAGTAGAGTCTATAGGTATGTTTTTAAGATTTAATTGGGAACTGATGTCATTCGGAATTTAGAAAAATATATTTATTGTACCGTCTTTTAGACGGAACTTAATTTCAATTTCTTATTTAAATAAATTAGTTTTTTTGGTTCATTTGTAAATAGAATTTTTTGTATTTCCTTGATTGATAAGTTATATAAACTAAACAACTTCCTACTATTGACAACGAAATAATGCATAACATAGGTATGAAATGTAATTTGACTGATGAGAATTCTTCCCTGTTGTGGCATAGATGTTTAAAACATATATTCAAATAATATCTAGAAAGGTTATTGTCACATGAAATTTTTAATTCTCTTGGCATGTTAAATTTTGATGTCTACATAGAGTATGTTAAGGGGAAAACGACATAAAAAAGAAATAAGAGGGCAAGCCGATGTAGTATTATTTTGGAGCTAATACATACGAATATTTGTGAATCATTCCTAAGATATCTTAGAACGGACACACACATTTTATCAACTTCATAGACGACTATTCATGATTTGACTATTTGTACCTTATTCATAAGAAGTCGTAATCTTTGGATGTGTTCAAGATTTTCAAAGTCGAAGTTGAAAACCAACTAGGTTAAAAAATTAAGGTCGTAAGATCTGAATTTGGTAGTTAATATTTTATACTATGATCGATATGATAGATCATGTGAATAACGTCTTGGACCTTTTTTGAATTACCTTGCTAAGTGTGAGATCGTACCTCAGTTTACCATGCTTGGTACCTTTAGCCAAAATGGTGTCGTTGAGTGATAAGCGTGAGAAGTATAGAGTTTTTTATTATTATTTCACGCTATTTAGACCCACTTTGCATGCATAGACTCTCCTTTGACTATGTCTTTGCTTCATTTTCATACTTTGCTATACTTGGATACCATTCCCATTCATTTTGGATGACATCTATGTAATTTAGAGCGAGAATTAGAGACAAAGATCAAGAGAAGAAACTCCGAGGCTTGCCATGAACGCCCGTGCCAGTGGCACAGGCATGGCCAAACTATCGTGGCCACCACGGCCACCTGTGCCCAATGGCACAGGGCATGGCTAGACTGCCATAGCCACCATGGCCACTCGTGCCCAACGTCACGAGCGTGCTAGCCCTATCGCAACCATGTTGAGAGAGCGCCACAGTGCCAGTGCCCAGAGGCATGCCCGTGGCACGCAATCGCCTCAACACACTGTATAAGGGAATTCATCCCTTAAGGTTGAGGATCTTGATTTGGGGTCATCCAAGGGCCCCAAGATAGCTCTAGGAGGCTTCACCAAGGCGATCTAGAGTCATCCACGCATGAAGGGAAGATCGGAAATGGCAAAGAAGACAACCTTGACTGCCATCCTAAGTTTTTCTCTCCCTTTTCTCTTTTTCCTAAATTTGTATTGGTCTAGTTTAATTTCAAGCGTGTTCATGAATTGTAACCCCGCTCTTATGGGATAATTTTTGGAATTTAGGATTAAGTAGTAGACTTTTTGTTATGCAAGCATAATTTCCTCATTTTATTGCATATTTGAATTCTTATTCTATGAGGTGATTGAATTGTGTTCTGACTCTACTATACGTTAACCGATCTCAATGCTAAAAGCTCGAGAATTGTTATCATACGAAGATTAGGAGACAAACCGACAAGAGAACCCACTCTTTTAAACCGTAGTGAATTGTGATACGGGGGCGTCAAGAAACAAAAGTATTACCCATCCACCTGCAAGAGTCCCTAGGTTGTCACAGAACCTAATGGATCAACTCAATTACAATGTCACACAATAAGGAGAGGATCAAATAGGGGGAGTAGGATCTCATGACAGGGTCTCCACTAGGTTGCAAATCTTAGTTGTGTATCTTCTGAAAAAAGCACCGAATTGGGATGGTATGCTGGTGTAGTTCCAAAAGTTCACACCGGATAAATTAGGATAACCTACCTACACAAATTAACATTGAGGACAAAAGTCAAAACATGACCCAAGTGCTTACTAACATTAGGGTAAAATCAAAATCCTAGGAACATTTTCTCACTTTGAATCTCAGACTCTGCCTTCTGACCATGTTTTCTCTGCTCTGACCTTGCGATCATATTCTGCCTTCTTATAATGTTTCTATCTTTTTCCCTGTTTTCCTTTCTCCCTTAGGAATTCTAGGATCTGAACTCATAACCCCTGTTGGGTCCAGATGATTGAGTTTGATTAGTAAGTTGGTACTTACTCATCAGTCCCTGTGAATTCGATATCTTATTACTTGATGATCACACCATACACTTGCGATTTGCATGCATCATTGAGCAACATAATTGAACTCTAAAAGACATGATAAGAAGTATAATATTTTTCTTCTTTACTGGAGTCTTTATAAGGTGAAACACTTAAGAATGTGGTTTACCTACTTAACAAAATACCTAGTAAAGCACTGACTAAAACCTCAAATGAGATATAGACAGGTAAGATGCTTAGCATTATGCATTTATACGTTTGAGATTGTCTAGCTAAGGTTAGGCCTAATAAAAAGAAATTAGACTCAATGTCTGTTAGCTACAATTTTAAGGATTACTCTGAAAAGTCTAAGGGCTATAAATTTTATAATCTCTGAAATAGAATCCTTTTCGAAACGAAAAATGTCAATTTATTGAGGGCGATGGGAGCACTAAAGTAAGGAACATATCTTTTGAGAAAAATATTAATAATCCTCCTATGGTCACTACTAGTGAATAAGTAATGGTGTGATTTATATACCATATATAATGGATATTACACATCAGTGAGAGTAGTGAATGTACCATCTCCAATGCACTTGAAGGAACCATCCACTAAGTTTGAGATATTGCCTCATATTAATGAGCACGTATCTTAACCACCTCAAGCATAAGTGTCTTTAAGGCGATCCAGTAGAGATTGGAGATCCATGATTTCTCGAGATTATGTTTATCTCTAAGAGCATGAGTTTGACATAGTGTTAGAAAAATGATCCTACCTCTAACACGACACCAACAATCCTAATAGAACCCAAGAACAAATGATGGATAGAATCCGAAAAACTAGAAGACAAGAGTTTGAGCCTTGACCCATAACTAAGAGCTAGAATCAACCAAGACTACGGAGTAAGTGTTAGGATGTATACTAAAAGTCTTGCTTTTGGTTAAAGAACATCTACATTTTGAAAAGAGAATCGCAAAATCACATGGTGCATATTTATATTAGTATGAGCACAAAATGTCTTATACTTTACATTGTAGATAACATGGTGCGTGGTGACGCACAGAAGATCATGTTATCAGTTCCTTGCAAAAGTATAAGAAAGAGGCTCACAACTGAGATAGAATTGGACAAACCATCGGGATGGTTGTAGTGTAATTAGGTGTGGTTTGTCTTAACCATAGAATTACACTAGTGCGCTTTGTGTGCATTAAGTAGGACCAAAAGAGAGGTCATCCAATTTTGTACTGACTTCATAAATTGGATTAGACCTTGGTTTATATTATGGAGTACGATCTCTAAATCCCAAAATAATAATGGCACATGTATTTAATTATTATTACTTTGATTTACCAATGGGCGAGATATATTCTGTTAGATCGATAGACCCGGTAAGTTGGGTAATAATATTATCTACGTGGTGTGTCATTGATTATTGACGGAATTCGTGTCCTAGTGAGTCAGGATGATGATGCCCTCTTGATGAGCTCATAAGGATCGTCATGTTAAATCTTGCAAGTGGACTATGGTCCAACATGATGAAAAGGTTGAGTAGTACTAATCAAGGATCAAGAGGATAATTAATTAAAATTGTCAGTAATTTAAATTAATTATCGGGCATTCGATATCTTAAACACGGGGAGATGGATGACTCATAATAGGTGGAGCTCATATGAAAATATGAGGGTTGGTGAGGAAGTTTAATGGGGATCCTTTAGTGAAATAGATCCTCATTAATGGATCGGATTTAGATCCATTAGCGGGTCAAGACCCAACTCCTCCTCATGGTCCCTACCATAGCCCTATATATGCCCCATAGGAGTCATGAAACAAAGGTGAATTAATCCACAATTAATCATCCAATTAACCCATCTTCTTTTCTCTACCTTCCATCTCTCTCCTAGGGTTCTCAAGCCGCCAACGATAGAGAAGGAGAAGAGAGTCTTCTTCTCCTCTCATCTCCTCTCTAATCTTTTCCTAGGGCCCGGGCGAGAAAGAGCAGAGACTCATCTTCATCTCCCTTTGGCCGGAGTGAGCTCGCGAGGAAGAAGAAGAACCGGCGGTGACCCTTTCATCCTATGCTTGGCCCGCAGCAAAAGGAGAAGAAGAAGTCATCTTCTTCTTCCAAGGTGGTCGGCGGCTGTTACAAGCACAGAGAAGGAGAGAGCGTCTTCTTCCTAGGTCGTCGGCGAGGGTAGCTCATCCTTGCTTGGTCGGCGGCGCAAAAGAAGAAGAAGGTGTATTTCTTCCAAGGTGGCCGGCGGTGGTCCATCCCTTCGGGTGGGCGGCGGCGCAAGGTGAAGAAAGGGAAGGGAGGCATCTTCTCAGGCAGTCGGCGGTGACTCATCTCCTCGGATGATTGACAGCGCAAGGTGAAGAAGAAGAAGAAGGAAGAGCTTTTCAAGGTGGTCAGCGGCAATCTCCACTTGGTGGTCGGTCGACGGTGAGCTTGGGAAGAGCTAGGGTTTCGGCTAGGGTGTACGTGAGGGAGAAGAGTTCTTCTCCTTCACCCTATCTCCTTCTTCCTTGAAGGGTGGTCGGCGGGAGCTAAACCCTAACCCTAGGGTTTTGCGTTGGCACAAAGAGAGGAAGAAGAAAGGTGATTAATTTCAATCCTTGATGACTCCGCGTCTTGGTAGCTCATCGCCCACACGACGTCCAAGAGGGGAGGGTCATATGGTAGAAGACTGCGAGGTAAAAGACGATGTATATCTCTTCTTTGGCTCCTTCGTTGTTCTTGTTATTTTATATGATTTTATCATCGCATGCATGTGTTCATAATTAGTTATCAAAGTTTAATTATGTGTTAATTAATATTGATAATTAATTATGTCATGGACCTCGATAATAAACACAAAAATCGACGATCCATTCGTCGTCTTTTCCACGGTCGATTGATTCGGAAAGTTACAAGGCCTTAACTTTGGTTTTGGCTAAGTTGTGACTTGAATCAATTGATACGACGACGAGACGGTCGTTTGGGAGATGGGTCTCTATTCGAATTAAATTTTTAATCCGTAAACATAGAGAGGTCTCTCATGTTCGACCTCGTGGTTGCTTAGGAAGCCCACCAAGCCATACCTCGGGTAGCTATACCCAACCATGAGAAAGGAAATGTCACACCACATGAATTATAAGTTTCGGAGGATTGAACGCCATGAGACAAACTCGATAAGCTTTGAAGTTCTTTCAATAATTAAGAAATCACACACATAAGAGCTTCACCAAAACTTGTCTTCCTTCCATAAACTTGCTCCCTCTATTATATAGTGGGAAGAAGTAATTAAGATTATAAAACATCCATAAAAGTCATTAAGAGTACAAATACATGCATGCAAGCGATTAAGAGTACAAATACATGCATGCAATTAAACAATTTAGCAACCCAAAAATAAAGAAGTCCCCATACCCATTTATTGTAAGAATGAGTCCTTCTATCATCATGCAAGATAAGTCACCAATGGATAAGCCTAATCACATGGATGAACCCTTGATCGATACTTGGACTTATCTTGATCTCTCCTTTTTCATAATTAGCCAAATGTTCTTCTAAAGTTCATTGGTTCTTGCTTGAATCGCTTTGCCTGAAATCTTGTAATTGGGTAATTGGGGACCTTCTGAAAGTGACAAATGATCACTTGTTCAATGTGCATTATTCTTCCCCTCTTGCAAAGGATTTGCCCTCAAATCAACACATGACAAATCAAGTTTGTAAGCATTATCATTGTTGCTCTTCACCACTTCAAAGGGGTCATTGCCTTAAGGTAGATGTTTAGAATGTCGTCTTTCTCGAAATTGATCCTTCCTTCGGAGCAACCAGACCCACTTGCTTGGTTCAAATACAACTCTCTCTCTCTCTTTCTCTCTCTCTTTGTAGAATCTTTTTTTCCTTCGTAGAATCTCTTGTTTTCGCTAATTTTATTTTTGAAGAATGGCAAAAAAAGATAGATTATCACTTGCCTTTGAACCAAGGCTCTGGTACCAGATGACACGAACCACACGAACAATCCTGATGGAACCCGGGAACAAATGATGGATAGAACCCCAAGAACTAGAAGATAAGAGTTTGAGCCTTAACCCATAACCAAGAGCTAAAACCAACCAAGACTACGGAAAAAGGAAACGCCACACCACAAGGATGATAAGTTTTGGAGGATTGAACGTCACGAGACAAACTCGATAAGTTCTTTCAAGAACTAAGAGATCACACACATAAGAGTCTCACCAAAAATTATCTTTCTTCCCTAAACTTGCTCTCCCTTATATAGTGGGAAGAAGTAATTAAGATTACAAAGCATCCATAAAAGCCATGAAGAGTATAAATACATGCATGCAAACAATTAAGAGTACAAATACATGCATGCAATTAAACAATTTAGCAACCCAAAAATAAACAGGGTCCCCATACTCATGTATTGTAAGAATGAGTCCCCATACCATTTTGCTAGATAAGTCACCAATGGATAAGTCCAATCACATTGATGAACCCTTGATCGATACTTGGACTTATCTTGATCTCTCCTTTCTCATAATTAGCCAAATGTTCTAAAGTTCATTTCGTGCTTGCTTGAATTGCTTTGCCCGAAGTCCTGTAATTGGGGACCTTTTGGAAATAACAAATGATCACTCGTTCAATGTGCATCACCTTTTTCCTAGAAGTCAAACAATGCTTAGATCCATAAAGGTGGATTAACACCATGTAAGAAGAGTTGAAGTTTATAGCAGAGAATGACATTTTATAACATGTCAAATTGTCTGAAGATACGAAACTTGTTATTTATATATGGATATTTAAAACCAAACAAGATTGAAGAGGCAATGCCAAAAAGTATAAACTTTGCATTTTTACCAAGAGATTCACTCAGAAAGAGGACACTAATTACAATGAGACTTTCTCACCGAATCATTGAAAGACTCCCTTAGGGTAATTATGTTACTTGTAGTTCATTATGATTTAGAGTTATGCCAAATGAGTGTAAAGGTTGCATTTCTCAATGGAGAAATTAATGAGACTATATACATGGTGCAATTTAGAACTTTAAGTTTGAGACTCAAAAACACCTAGTATTTAGATTGAAGAAAGCCCATTTATGGCTTAAAGTAAGCATCCTGTTAGTAATACAGGAAATTTGATCAAATTGCTACCTCATTTGGCTTTAAGGAAAATCCTATTGATCAATATATATATATTAAGTTCAATGGAAGCAAATTTGTTATATTTGTCCTGTATCTGGATGACATATTGTCGGCTAGCAATAATAAAGGTCTGTTGTATACAACCAAGTCATTTCTTATTAGGTAACTTTGAAATGAATGATCTTGATGAAACATCATTTGTTTTAGGCATACATATATATCATGATCATTCAAGAATCATTCTTGGACTTTCACAAAAGACTTATTTTGAAAATGTGCTTATACAGTATGACATGCAAAATTACACACCTGATGACATACTTGTGCCTAAAGGTGACAAATTTTATTACAACAAAGTCCACTGTTAGAACTTAAAATAAGGAAATATAGAAGTTCCTTTATACACATGTTGTGGTGAGTCTTATATATGTACAAGTCTTTATACATCTGGATATAGCATATATACTAGAGATGTTGTTCAGATATTTAAGTAACCCTGAAATAAAGTACTAAAAAGGAGTGAAGAGAGTAATGTAGTATTTGTAGAGAACTAAGCACTTGCACTCATGTATCAGAGGTCTAATCACCTAAAAGTGATTGAATATTCAAACTTCGATTTTTGCTGGATGTTTGGATAGCAGAAGATCCACTTCAGACTATGTTTTTATACTAAATGGAAAGATTATATCATGGAAAACGTCTAGAAGACACTAATAGTCACTTCTACTATAGAGATATAATTAATAGTTTATTATGCATCCAATCACGGGATTTAACTATGGAACAGTATCACATCGTTATAGATTGTTGATGGCATTGATAGGTCATTAAAGATCAACTGTGATAATGAACAATTGCAAGTTGTTGAAGTCAAAGCACATCAATATAAAGTATCTAGCGGTAAAAGAAACAGCTCAAAGTAGTCAAGTATTTGTAAAGCATATTCAGACAGACTCTATGCTGACGGATATATTTACCAAGGTGTTGCCGCCTAAACTCTTTCATCTATAGGATGAGTATGGGGTTCTTCATATGGATGAAATAACCAGTAATGGGAGTCTATTTATTGTTGATGCTCTATGTTGATATTTATCATTCGAACTTAAGTTTTATTGGAGCAAAAGTGATATCCCTCACTATAAGCGATCCTGTTTCGCCGATCCCATGGTAAGATAGAGGCAGGTATATCACAGGGAGTATTTTTACCCTAGCGCAATGATTATTTACATGGGGGAGGTCAGACATCCAATGAGGCATTTTGCACCCATTGAAAATTGACCCCAAGACCTATATATCAAAACAAATACCCATGCATGTACCAACTATGCCAACCCGTGAGGGCACAAACTTAAGTTTTATGATACATGTATAGATTTCATTTGACATTTTGAATAAAGTCATCATGATTTACTAATGCAGTTTACCATATAGTGTTTTGTAAATATAATGTTCGAATCTATTTAGAGTCATAAACTATTGTCCTAATTTACCGCTAATGTTTAATGTATAGTGTTTGTAAATATGATATTGAATTCCTTTTGAAATCAATCATGATTTACTACTGTAGTTAAGCATAAAGTGTTTGCGAATATGATTAGAACCCTTTGGTTCATCAAGAGGACAGGTTGAGAATTGACATGTATATATCACATTTCATGCAATTCTGATGCTACACATTCATATCCACATCTGATCTATGTTATTAATAACATTGGTATTGTTAGAATTTGATGACCTGAATTCAGTTTGATGCGTTAATTTATTATTAGATATTTTTTATTAATATGTTAATTAACAGATTCTTTATAAATCTGTTAATTAACAGTTTCGTTATTAATTTTTTATTTGACTAATATCCTAAGGTCTCTATAAATTGTGTATCTCATGGACAAGTTTAATATATTAAGAAAGTTATTTGGTTACCTCTTCTTTCTTTCTCTCTACCTCTCTTTTCTCTCTACTTCTCTTTATTTTATCAGAGCCGCCGACTTTGTATTCCACCGTTCATAGTAATTTTTCCTCCTCTGCCCGTGGTTTTTCCCGTCAAGGGTTTTCCACGTAAATCTGATGTGTTCTCTATTGTTCCTATTGTCATTTTTCATATTAATCTCGTTTCAAGTGGTATCAGAGCCAGGTTGGTTTAAGGATTTCAACCGGGATTAATGACAACGGCAAGCATGAAGTATGATATTCCTCTTTTGGATCGCAACACCAGGTTTACGTTGTGGCAAGTTAAGATGCGAGCGGTGCTAGCGCATCTAGACTTGGATGATGCACTATTCGGGATAGACAACATGCCTTTGACATGGACAAAGGAGGAAAAGGAACGTAAGGATCGAAAAACCCTATCTCAAATCTACCTTCACCTATCGAATGAGATTTTACAAGATGTTTTGAAGGAGAAATCCGCTGCTTCACTATGGCTAAAACTGGAGCAGTTGTGCATGAGAAAAAGTCTTACGAGCAAACTGGGTCTGAAACAACGTTTGTATTCTTATCGCATGGCAGAAGGTATGTCGTTAAGAGATCACTTGACCGTGTTTAAGAAAATCGTCTCTGACCTAGAGGCTTTGGAGGTCAAATATGACGATGAAGATTTAGCATTGATCTTACTGTGTTCTTTACCCTATTCATATACGGCTTTTAGAGATACTATTTTATATAGTCGTGATACTCTTACTTTGAATGAAGTTTATGATTCATTATTTTCAAAAGAGAAAATGAAACAGCTTGTCGAAGGATCTGAGGCTCAGGGTGAGGGTCTTATTATTCGAGGAAGGACTCAGGAGGAAGACTCTGATGGTAATATCATGGGCAGGTCGAAATCCAGAAACAGCGATAAGATTTGTAATTATTGTAAGAAGAAGGGTCACATCAAATCAGAATGTTACAAGCTGCAGAATAAGAATAAAAGGGCAGGTGAAAATTGAGTGGAAAACAATCAGAGAAGTCTGGTGAGGCTAATGTTGCCGAAAATCACAGTGATGGTGAACTTCTCATTGCATCTAATGCTGATTTAAAGCAGAGTGAGGAATGGATTCTTAATTCTGGCTGTACATTTCATATGTGTCCCAATCGGGACTAGTTTTCAACATATGAAACGGTTTTAAGTGGTGCTGTCTTGATGGGCAATAATGCATCATGCAGAATCGCTGGCATTGGTACGGTCAGAATTAAGATGTTTGATGGTACCATTCGGACACTTGGTGATGTGAGGCACGTCCCTGATTTGAAGAGAAATATGATCTCTTTGAGTATTCTTGATTCTAAAGTGTATAAGTACACTGGTGAAGGTGGAGCTGTGAAGGTTAGTAAAGGGTCTCTTGTTGTGATGAAGGGACTAAGGAGAACCGTCAGTTTATATGTTCTGCAGGGATCCACAGTAATAGGTGATGTTACCGTCACAAGGTGACATTGATAAAAGAAGATCACTTACGAGAAGCTTGTAAAGAAGCTATTTGGTTGAAAAGACTCTTCAGTGAGCTTAGCGAAGACTTGCAGATTACTACAGTCTTTTATGATAGTCAGAGTGTCATTTTCCTCACGAAGGATCAGATGTTTCATGAGAGGACAAAGCACATTGATATGAGGCACTCCCTATAGACAAGTTTAAGCATTGCTTGGACTTGGTTGGTTCTAGAAGCTGAGATTTGCCTGTAGGGCTTTTGTGGAAGAGGTGGAGAATGTTCTTTTTGAAGATTTGTGGAATTCGCGTCAAGGTAGAGATTGTTAGAATTTGGTGACCCGAATTCAGTTTGATGCGTTGATTTATTATTAGATATTTTCTTATTAATATGTTAATTAACAGATTCTTTATAAATCTGTTAATTAACAGTTTCGTTATTAATTTTTTATTTGATTAAGTATCCTAAGGTCTCTATAAATTGTGTATCTCATGGGCAAGTTTAATATATTAAAAAGTTATTTGGTTACCTCTTCTTTCTTTCTCTCTACCTCTCTTTTCTCTCTAGTTCTCTTTACTTTATCAGAGCCGCCGACTTTGTATTCCACCGTTCATAGTGATTTTTCCTCCTCTGCCCGTGGTTTTTCCCGTCAAGGGTTTTCCACATAAATCTGGTGTGTTCTCTATTGTTCCTGTTGTCGTTTTTCGTATTAATCTTGTTTCAGGTATTATAATTATTCTTGTGTCATGTTATTGATTATACGAGAGTAACTATGATCTCTTTAGTCATATACCAATGAAATTAATGGACTAGATTGTTTTATAGCTTATGGCATTTTTAAGCTCAACTATGGAATTTAGTTTGTGTGTTATATATAGAATTACATGTAAAAAATGATGAACCAGGCAACAGACAAATTGAATCTGGGGTGATCGGCCCGGCCCCACGGAAGTTTCCCACCGGTCACCAGGGTAAATCGGGAAGCGCTCGCAGTGGCTAGTCTAGAAGCCCAGCGTCCCAGGGTTCGCGCCCCATTTGGAGTAAAAATTCCTACAAAATGCGTCGTAACTGGGGATCGAACCGTGGATGCCTGGGTTAACAACTAGTTCAAGTGGGAGATTGTTGAATTGGGCTTACATGTTGATTTAATAGCATGGATATTACCATAAGGAACCAACCCGATAAGGTGATCTAATCAAGGTATTCACGGGTTTGGATTATTGAATGTGAGTTCATATATGTAGAATCCTTGAACTCAAATATGTTATTAATGATGGGTTGATAACAGATCTGGTCCCACCATGTAAAATAACATGGTCCCGGTAAGGTTGGGTATTCTAACAAATCTCTTCGTATCCCATTAACGTGGAGAATTGATGCCGGACCAACCCAACGTGACCCCTTGAACTCGAAAGGGGCATAACTTTTGACTTGGGACTCAGAACTTGGAATCAAGCTCAGTCGGTGGCCACACATGCATAATTCAAAATTTTATATTTGTTATCTGGATACCCATTATTGCTAACTTTCAGTCCTAAAATCCACCATTTGGCTCTTTTCCGAGCCTCCAAAATGTTATTACTATTTTTAGTCATGTTTGTTTTTATGATATTTAGGGGGTTTTTGATATTTCTGGTATATATAGGTTAAAGTTTGTTTATGTCAGCATTCTGTTTTATTAATTTCAATTTCTATGAAACTATTTCCTTTTCTGATAAGAAATTTTCTTTTCTTTAAAAGATAGGAATTGAACTCCATAAATTGAAATTTTTTTCTTTCTTGGTCTTAGGGTCCATGTTTTAGCCATATGAAATTAATTCTCTATTCTTAATAAAAGTGTCTTTCTCCTCAATTTCAACTTCACGTCAGCCAACATGATAATTACTATCCCGTTTGGCATCAAGAATACAACGTCATCACCCTAACACCCTATGGAAGATTCGTCCACTGTTTCTTCGTAAGATCACAGGATTTCATTGACGACGGAATGATGACAACATTTCCACTGCAATCAGGTTCTATCTTGTCATTGTTCGCTTTATGTTGACATTGTTATATTCTCGATAAAACTAGATCTTGATGCATGAATCTATATTGTATTCATATGGATTAGAATACTATGTTGTAGATTCTTGTTTGCTTCAACAGCTCGACCAATTTGGATGCAATTGCAAAATTTTTCAATACATGATAAGTTATGTATATCCATTTGGTGCAAGCCTAGGCCACCTTCTTCCTTATTCCATGGCACGATAGTTTCCCATTGAATTGTATGTTCCTTTAGTTATTATTATTTCTACAAATGAAATCTCTACTCTTTTCTCTATCTAATTGTTGATTCTACATCCTAACATTCCGTATATGTCGGGACGGATACTAAAATCAAATGAGCAAGTGTAGTCCTACCAATTAATGAGAGGTTTTTCCTCAGTTAACCCAACAATCTTTTCGACACTTTCTCTAGGATGCCACGAGAAGTGAAATTTTGGTATCCTTTCGACATTAAAATTCACACCTAGATACCTGCCTAAAGCCTTTTAAGTTGAAAATTTCAAAGACTACTACTAATTTCTTCTTAAGGTTTTTGTCAACATTCCTATATAAGCAAATTGAAGATTTCTCAACATTCACCTTTAGTCCCCAAACTACTTTAGGATTCCCAATTCAATGTACGTCCATTAGAGACCTTCATAATCAAGATGAGATTCTTTATAAACATAGGTGAGTAAGCTTTGGACCCTCTCTACCAATATACCATTTGTTTCCCTTCATCACTACTGTTTGCCTTGTCTATTATGAGTTACACATCTCAAGATCTACTTCAAGTAATTAATGGGTATCCTTTCTTTCCTTTTTGATGTTTAGATAGTGTATCATCTCAACTATTAAGAGAAATGAGACTATACCTAGCTAAGAGTTAAGAGTCATTGCACAATCACTTTTTGAGATATGATTTATGTTGATCAAGCTTGCTTTGTGTTCAAAAGCATTTCTCACCAACGTCATGGCCGGCTTCATCATCACCCACATCCTAGTTATTTTGATAGAAATTTTGGTGTTGGTCATTTAGTCTGTTAGTGCAATAATGCTTCTAAGTGGCTTGGGGAGATTGTTGGCATGACAATGCTCATAAATGGTTGATCCAACTGTGTTATTTTGTAAAAATTTTGATGTGTCACAAAGAATTTTAGTTAGGTTACTTGTGTTACTGATTTATATGCAAGAACTTGACAAGAGATTTATGGGGTCAAATTGTTTAGTGCACTCTTAGCAAGCCAAACAGCCTTCGTGGCTTACATAGCAAAAGCCTCAAAGGCTCTATTTTGCTTGCCTAAAGTTGACTAATTAAGCATAACTAAGCGTTTCACAGTCAATGACTAGTTGACCAATCGATTGAAATTCCTATCTAATTGACTCAACATTTAGTCAGTTGGAGCCCAAACAGAAACTTTCTATTCTCTAAATTCAGTTGACTTAACACTCCAATCGAATAAGACTCACCTTCAATAATTGAATTTGCTAAAAGATTCCAACTTGACTTGACTTACACCCTCATAAGTTTATGCAAATCTCTAGATTGAACTTAACTGCCAACTGCAACTAAGAATCTAATACCTTTTGGCTTTTGATCAAAGGCTTCCTACAATCCACTTGGTAGTTTAGGTTTCTACTTAGTCATACATATCAACTCTATTTATGCTATCTAAAAGTGTAAGCCCAAGATTACACTTCATGTAATCTCTCACAAATTAAGCCTAAACACTTGGTAGTTTAGGCTTTTGATCACTTGTAATCTCTCACAAATTAAGCTTCCAAGTCGTCAACGTCGCATCATCCCTTGATGATGTTGTTTGATGCCCTTACGGGTGTAGCTGAGTTGATACTCGGGTGACAGAGTTGCTTCATTGATGATGTTGTTGGATGATTCAAATCAAAGATTACATATCATTAGTTATCTTTCACAACTCTCATGCTTCCACACATATTCAAACTTGTTGATATTTTTCGTTCCTCTTGATTTCTCTTGTATCAAATCCTCAGTACGTTTGATGCATCAAACTCTCAAAGCTGTCTTCCTTTGTGATTCACTTATGAAGTTCATCTCTTGTTGAATTTCCCTCGAGTACGCCTCACTAAAAATTTCTAAGCCCTTAGAAGACTTATACCATTTATCACCAATCACCTATAAGTTTACCTTGTTGTAGACCGATAAACCAACAATTAATCACGCATGTTCCTTGTCCTATACTTCACTTTGCTTTAAAAAAAAAATCTCTTGAACATACCACACCATCCTTCGTGAATCAGTACCTTTGAGTCCACCTCATTACAAACTCTTGATTCATAGAACATGTCCATACAACTAACTTGATTGCTTCAAGTTATCCACCACAATGAACACGTCGTTGAGCCATAAACTCTTCAAACTTCATGTCCACTCCGCAAAGTCCTTGCACACTCGATACACACATCAATATCAAAACATAAACCTAACTTAAACTCCTTACTAAATACATCAAAACAACCACTTCGGAGTAATATTGTTGCATCAACAATTCTCCAACACTAATATGTTGTATAGTTAAGCTATAAGAACTTATATCGTTTTTAGAATTATCTCAAAATTTATTCTTAGGGACTAGAAAAGTACATGAAGTATAAGAATGGTTGAGCTGAAGTTCTTAATGAGCACAAATTAAAGTCCTTATATATAGTAGTATATTAATAATGCATCCTTCGAGAATTCACCTTAAGTACTATAACTGGGAGGCCAAAATATTGGAGGTCTAAGCAACTTCCTAAAGTACTTATGAAATAAGTTTCAATTACATAGTGAAGATCACATGCGATATGTTATTTTCAGTAGATTTTCATAAATAAAATATTCAAATTTAAGACATATATAGTTCGTTTTTAACTTATTAGAAAATATGGTAGACTTAGTTAAAGATCAACCTTGATCAAGTTGCTTTATTGAAAGTATCTTACATTAAACCTTAATAATGTTTTATTTCTTCTACATTTGGTTTAGTTGAAATTATTGGAATTATTATAAAATTCAATGAAAGGAATAAAACTAATAAGCTTCTTATTTAATGAATAAATAAATATTTTTTATCTTGTAACTTTTTCATGATTATTTTTTATTGGGCCCATTTCAAGGTTGGATAAACATTATTGGATGGATACTAGGTTTGTTCAATCTAAATAAATTTATGTTTTATGTATATAAATAGATTTGATGAACCTAAATAAAAGTACTTTGTGAATACTTTTAAGTAGGTAATTTTTATGAAAACCTAAAAAATTCATTACCTATTAGTTAAATGTTTTCTAAATTTATGAAGAACACATTACTGATTCTTTATTGTGTGTTTCTTGAGGCCGACATTTAGTATAATCAAATATATATTAATAAAAGAGAAAAAAAAATATCTTATCTCTAGACTTAACTATCCAATATCGATTGCACAAGTGTTACTTCCACAAGTGTGCCATTAATTAACATCATTCTCAACTTGCACAAGTGTTACTTCCATACTAGTTCCATTGGAGAGAAGTAATATCCAAATGGTTTGCATATTTTTTTTTCTAATTAAGAGGTATTAAAACTCCTTTCATTTCATAATTAGTTTCATCTAAGCTACATATTTATATCAATTTAACTAACACTTTGTGAAAATTGACCTTAATTTTTTTTTTTGTCCTTTAATTAATTACTCATTCCAAAGCAAAAGACAAACATATGCATCATTCACATGCATGCATGCCTAGACCAACACTCTCCCATTCTTTGTCCCTTTACAACTCCCCTATCTGCAAGTCCTCTAAAAATGATCATGGCATCATTGTTCAGTGCTCAGAAGGTCAATGCACAACAAGCCAATTAATTAAACCTTATTTTTCCAAATAACATACATCCAATTACCTAGTTAATCACTCAGTTTTGCACTAGGAATTAGCTTAATTAAAACTACAGCATAATTAATTAAGTCTTCACGTACCCAAACCATATGATTCATGTTGCTATAATAATTAACTATGCATAGTACATCAATCACTTGAAGCCTGTGAAGTCCTTACCAGCATCTGAGACAGTAGGGTTAGGGTTACAATTCCACCACTCCCACAGCTTCTCTGAGATCATGGGCAAGGACAAGTACTGGTTGAGGGGAGGCAGTACTATTTGCTCATGAAGCGGCTGCAGCACCGTCGTCGACAAGCTTTCGCCGTTGTTGCGGTAGCCTATTGCCCCGTCGAGCTGATCAGCGGAAGCGAGGAGAGGGAATGGTGGCTTAATGGCATGGTACTGAGCTAGTGAGCTGGTGTCTTCCTCCATGGATGCAGTCGAGCTCAGCGAGTTTGCTACTGAGGCGGTGGCGGCGGTCATCGACCCGTATACGATGGGTAGCGATGGCAAGTCGCTGCAAATTTCTGGCGGTTTTGGCGCCGCCGCCGGCTGAGGAGGAGGAGGGTGCTTTTTGTTGGGGTTTAGGGTTCCAGGAAGTTGGCAATGGTCTTCCACTCCAGCTCTTTTGTACACTCGACAGAGTGAAATTTCAGTCTGCAAATTCAATTAGTCTTTTCCACTTTTAGTTAATTTGTTCATAGATATGCTGATCGGTACGTTTCCAATTTTAATTCCAGAGGGAAAAAAATCTAGCAATTAATTAAATTGTTGAGATCTTGAAATAAAATAAATTACCTTGTGAATGTGATAGAAGTGATGAGGATGATCGGCAGCGGTGTGCGGCAAGCGGTACTCGTTCATGATCCAGCTGCTCCGGAGTCCCTTGGGCGCCTTCCCTCTGTAGAACACCAGCGTCTTCTTCAGCCCGATCGGGCGCTGTCCGGCCTCCCCCTTGACCATCCGGTCGGCGCCGGTGGCCTTCCAGTAGCCCGACCGGGTCACCCTGTTCGGCCGGTCGCCGTTCCGGTACTTGCGGTCCCGCGGCACGTAGAAGTACCACTCCTTCTCCCCGATCCTCGCCATCACTGCCACACCCACGCATGCATGATATATATATATGGAAATTATGGAAGCAGATCGCATAGATGTGTCGATCGAGAATTGAAACCGGGGAGTTCCCATGGGTCGTAGCTGTAGAGGTCCAGGAAGGCGATGAGCTCGACGTTGAAGCGCCTCCCCTCGACTTTCCTCCTGAGGTAGAACTCGATGAGCTCCTCCTCCGTCGGGTGGAACCGGAACCCTGGCATCACCAGGTCGTGCTCGTGCCCGTCGCCTTCTCCGGCCCGCATATCTACCGCCGAGCACAGTTCCTGATCGCGGAGAAGCTTCATTTTGTTATGAAATCGAAGCTGTGTGATGCATGGGTAGAGTAGTAGAAATTTCTAATTAAATGGAGGATGGAGGGGGAGAAGTTGAATTAATCTTGCTCTGTGTGTGTGTGTGTGTGTGTGTGTGGGGTGAAGTGGAGGAGGTGATGCTGCTAGCTGCATGTTGATGATGGCACGTACATGCATTATTAGAGAGTGGTGAGCTAGGGGAGATGGAGGAGGAGGAGGAGGGCCTACACGGAAAAAGGTACTGGAGGCGTGTTTAATTAATGGCAGTGGCTAGCTAGGTTAGCTAGTGGAAGATGATCAAGATGGGGACGTACGGCGATAGAAGACGACGTGAAGCTGCAGTTAGGGCTCATCGTCAGATTCCAGCATCATTTTTTTTTTTTTGTCTTTTGATAATTCAAATACACCCGAATAGTATCGGAGGTGAGGGCCCTCTACCGGATCAAATCGAAAGCGCTATCAGCCGACCTCCATGGATCATCTATCACGGTAAGAATTTTTTCGTGTTAATTTTGAGACAAATTGACGAGACAAATTGACGAGAACGAATAAATCATTTTTTAATCATCTCAAATCATGGATCATCGAACATATATAATATTTTTTTTTCTAATTAAGTATTCATGTATATCCCAGTCAGCGATGGAGTCAAGCTGAGGCCGATGGCGGTGGCACTCCTCCACTCAATTTTTTTTAGTGCTAAGGATATAAAATTAGGGATGGTAATGACTTCTTGAAATACATGTTTTTTTATCCCTTGAATATGAAATTCATGACTTCGTCCTTATCACAACTAAGGTGTTCTAGAAATCCACCTTACCACTGCGTACCATCTTCTCTATCTTACTTATACAAGCAAATCAGAAAGATAAATGATGTGCTAGCACGCGCGGAAGAAATATATATGGAGATTAATTAATGGGAGTGTAATGAGTTATTTATAGGTGTTTTGATTAATTTAAAATATTACCTACGTACAGTTACATCAAAAAAAAATATATATATATATATATATAGGAGTGATCTCCTGAGCGATAAAATCTGCGTGCCCATGCACGACAGCACTTGCCTGATCGGTCACCAGACCGATCAGGCAAGTGCTTGATCGGTCTGGTGACCGATCAGACAAGTGCTTAATCGGTCTGGTGACTGATCAGGCACTCTCTGAGGGCGACAAGTGCCTCCGGCCACCGTCCCGAACACCGTATTATAACTAAGAGGGGCACGTGAACCCGTCGGACTTGCTGACGGCGGCCTCCGGTCGCCGCCCCGAACACCATACTATAACCAAAAGGGACACGTGAACCCGTCGAGCTTGTTGCACCCTCCTCGAGCCCTCGGAGAGTGCCTGATCGGTCTGGTGATCGATCAGGAAAGTGCCTGATCGGTCTAGTGACCGATCAGGAAGCTTGTCGCGCATGGGCACGTAGCTTTGTCGCTCAGGAGATCAAATCCTTTTATATATATATATATATATATATATATATATATATATATATATATATATATCAATTCTGTTTTATCCAAAATTCGAAATGACTATCGATAATTGCCTAGATAACGGTGGGGATAGAAGCTAATGTACTAAGAATGTGAATTTATAAATGACAGGATCAAAATTGTAAAAAAAAAAATACAACTTAAGAGACTAAAAATGTAATTTTTTCCCAAAATAGGTATGTAAGTAAAGGATACGGAAGGCATGTAAGTTTCATTTAAACTTGATTAGCAGGAAAAAAAAACAGCACTCTTTATGAACTACAATTATAATTAGGGTATGAATCCTGGGACGCTGAGTTTCTAGATCACTCATCGCGAGCACTTACCAATTTACCCTGGTGATCGATGAAAAATTTTCGTGGGACCGGGTCGATCATCCCAAGTTCGTCTGCTACCTGATTCAACATTTTTTACAATTATAATTGGGAGTAAATAAAATATCGATTAAATTGAAATAACCAATCAAATTCGGAATTTCAGTTAATTTAGAAATTTATATATATCTATTTTTCTAAGAGGTAAGTCAATCAGATCCCAAGCCTCATTCTTGAGCTTATTGCTATATAGCTAGGGTTAAGAATAGTGATCTTAAAATTCATGTAAAATTATATGAATTCTGAGTCAATAAAATTATCAATATGATCAGATACAGATGGAACATCTCGTGAAGATTTATTATCCTCAACAACTTTATTAGCCACTACAGTGATCGTGTTGTTTGAGTGTTAAATTTCTTCTACATTAACAAAGTTAGAAAAAAAAAATATTTTTAAAAAATGTAGATGTTGGTAAAGAATCCTGTTCCACATTGAACAAATTAACTATTATTTTATGTGTAGGACTATTTATTTCTATGTGGATTATTTATCCTTAGTATTTTATCAAATAGTGCACGGGTTCATATCAATTTAATTTTCTTCAAGCTAAATATATCTATTATTGATATTTAGATAGTGTATAGTACATAACACATTGACAATAATTATGCAATTAAGTCTTTAAAAAAAATAAAAGTGACACTAAAATCTGTCAATGTACAATAGACGCTAATATAATCTAAAAACATGCATGAATGTTTCTTTTCAGTGTTATATATATATAATATTTTATAGATTAGGTAAGATGTCATACAGTGATAAGTTTAGAATTCGAAACTCAGTTATTATTATCGAGAATTTTTCCCCTTCATGAATAGCGGATTTGAGAATATTAATTGTCATAAGTAATTTTCATATATATTTTTTTGAGTTACTGTAATGACCAATAGAAAATTTTCGTGAGCCAAATCGATCACTTTAAATTTGGTGTTACCTGACTGATTAATTATTTTTAATATATATATGATTTTTTATTTTTTTTATATAGTTTTTTATAATAACAACACTATTTTTTATAAAAATAAAATTTTGTAGCATGCAATTATTCCAAGAACTCTAAGTTACACTATTCTTCCTCTCAATACTAAAAAAATTAATCAAACTTTCTTGATGATCCACAATTAATATTTGTTGCAAGAGGATAACAACTCTCTTGATGACCGACATTTCTATTACTTGAGGTATGATTTTCTTAATCACGAAAGTATTTATTTAAGTAATATAATAGTCTTCGATTTTCTTCTGCTCTCAAATATCTTCAAAAGTTATATATCTATAACAAATTAAAGGCAAGAATTTCATTTCCGAAAGCTTAACGAACAGCTAATTCATCTCTTGAATTGGTGTTGTTTCGAAAGTGAATGACGGGGATGATGAGTCATCAAAGCGTAACCCATGACGACGGTGACAGGGAGAAGATGTCCACGTCCTGCGAGATTAACACGAGCGTTAAAGGAAACGCATCGGGAGATTTTCTAGTGGAGCCCTCTCCGACGCTCAAGTTAGGAATCTTATCTTTTTTTGGAGGACAACGAGGAATCAAGTTTTCTATTAATTCGGAAAGCTTCCCCTTTTACCTGGATACCGAGGCATCTTATATACCTGAGGTCTTTATCACACGCATCCCCACGTTCTCTTCCACGTTTCTTAATCATCGGTTACTTGATAGATATTCTATCTTTTGGTAATGGTCACTACGATCATTAAGGCTTTAATTACCGTACGTTGCGGATAATAATTATTCGATGACTTTCCTGTTATGGAAGGATAAATGAATACTTGAAGTCGGGCTTTCTGACTCCTATGTTTGATCTTTGGGCTCCATTCTCCCGAGTTAATCTCAGAGTCTCATCTCCCGAGCTGACCTTAAGACCTTCATCCATTTTCCCGAGATAGTATCGAAAGTCTGATTCCTGATATGACCTCGGGGGGTTTCTTCCATTCTCCCGAGATAGTCTCGGGAGCCCGATTGCCGGTCTGACATCGGGGCTCTGGTTCGGCGGGCTCTGCTACGTAACTTCCCCGTGCCATGTGTCCATCTCGGGACACTCATCCCTATCAGGTGTGTAGCTAATGCATGTGGTGATTGCCCTTCGTTCTATACATTCAACCTCAATGCCCTATCACCCCCACTCTAGCAAACAGAGGTGAATCGAATATTTTATTCCCTTTCATTTTATCTAAGTCAACTATAATCATTCGACTCAAGTGCCTCAATCGACATGTATCAACAATTAAAATCACTTCTAAACTCTTTGCACAAATACATTCAACTCAATCGTCTGCTATGTTGTGAGCGTTCATAAATGTTGTTGTCTGGTATTAAAATAGGTAGACTCGAGCTCGCGTGTTACAACACTAAAAGGAAAAAAAAAATGATGAACCAGGCACAAATTGAACCTGGAGTGATCGGCCCGGTCCCACGAAAGTTTCCCACTGGTCACCAGGATAAATCGGGAAGCGCTTGCGGTGGACAGTCTAAAAGCCCAACGTCCCAGGGTTCGCGGCGCCCCATTTGGAGGAAAAATTCCTGCAAAATGCATCATAGCTGGGGATCGAACTGTGGATGCCTGGGTTAACGACTAATTACCCTACCGTTGCACCATAGCCCCGGTGGCATGTTACAACACTAAAAGGCTAATTAATTTGGTCTCTCCAATCTTTGATAGCTTGTTATACCTTAATTTGTCACATACCAATGTGCACCATGTGTTCAAAAATTGCATATCCATCATTGTATTATATATCCCGATTAAATCAAATGCCAAAAGTCCTATCGAATCGAAGCATTCTACAATAGAGAAACCTAGGTGTGTCCCCTTCGTGATAGATCAACATATAACATTCTCGTGAATCTTAAACATGCAGAAGCGAGACCTCTTTAAATTCGCTCTCAAAGTGTCATCAATTAGATCGACTAGTAATTTACCACCAAGTAACTATTCAAAGTGACAAGGATACGCCTCTTTTCATGTCATATCAGTTAACTATTTATCGACGTCCCATACGGTGTTGTTTGATGACACTTTTTAAAATTCTATTGTGGCACTTTGATAATGTGAATTTGATTAGTCGAGCACTAAAAGATAGCATTATCAGTACTGTTCTAGTGACAACATTATTGGGCATTTGTAGGTCCTCATTTTCAACTCTATGAATCAACTATTCTATCCAAACTGATTCAATTAACCTATTGATGCATGCAATCTTGTCTCTTTCTATCTACAACAATTATCTACAGCTTGCAAATTAAGAGGTAGCAATATATCTTTGTCCTCACCTGTAAAAGCTTTGGATCAACTAGAGAATATGTATATATAACAAATAAAGAAGATTGCAATATATTTAGACATGTGGCTAATTATATATACACATACCTAATTATTGTCTTCTCTATCTATATCTGTAATATTTGTATATTATGGAGGTTGACCTCTGAGTGTCTCTATATAAGTTGTGCTCTAAATTTATTTGGTAGGCGAATTAGGAGAAAGGTATTCTATCTCTATAATTAATCAATCGAATTTTGGACACCTGAATTATCAAAAATAAATAACATAACATTAATTCTCATCCATGCTATATGATTAAGGACATTTAAACAAGCAATGAAATTATTAGGTGCACATATATATATGTTGATTTGTCTTTCACTATGTAATTTGAGTAGAATGGTAGAATTCATGACATTTACTCTTCCTTTTCCCTCTTCTTGTTGGAAATGAATAATTCTCATCCACCGATTTCCTATAGTCAACAATGAGGAAGAATATCGACGGAGAACGGTACCTATCAACAATAAATTCCACCTCTCGACGCCAGTAGCTTCTCGACAAGATCTTAATCGACATATGAAACAAAGGAGCATACGTCGTGAACTAAACGCAACTAGATAGGACCATCAAATCGTCATGTCTTTATACCATAAATTGATGGATTAAACGACACCGATATTACATATCCATCATATTCATGCATGGAACCTAGCCACACTTAAGATACATATCAAAAGTGAAAAAAAAGAGGATTTTGTCAATTAATATTTAGTACCAACTTGATGGATGTGCTAAACTACCTTGAATTTCTTCTATAAGGACAGTATTTAGCATTAAAACAGTGGAAATTTTCCAATGAAATTAAAGCAATTAAATATATTACACTGAACAACAAAGCTACAATTTGACCTTCACCCATTATTCAGCATTCAAATCCTTCGGTGGAATATATATATATTTATATATATATTTGTCTTTCTTCGTGGTGGAGGAGGTGCGGCGGTTGTCCAACCGCCCGGTGGTCGACGTCGGAAAATTAAGTAGCGGTGGATGTCGTTGACACAGCCGCCCATGCTGTTAATGCATGAGAGGAAGAGAAAGGAAGACTACGTACCGTCATGAGACGTCCATTCATTATTGGATCTGGATCTGAATCCTTAAATTTAAATCCGACACCGCTGGACGTGCCATGGGTTGCAGGTTTGACCGTTGCCATTTGGCTTGTTTGTCTACTTTTTGAACAATAATAGTGGGGAAAAAACTAATTTAATTTAATGATGAACTTTTACTATGAAAAATTTCATCGCAAATTAACCATGAACTTGATGATTAAAAAAAATCGTTAATCTGTAATTAAATTTGTGACAATATTTTTCCTAAATTAGTATAACATGTGAATATATAAGTATAGATAAATAGATTAAACAAAGTATATTTTAAAATTTACTATATTAAAAATTTTGTTTCATTCATCATAATCTCGATGTAATACATATTGAGAAAATATTTTTGATATGTGACAAATGCAGTGATTGATATCTCTAGAAAAATAAAAGACGATCTGAATGCAAGGAAAAATATGTAACTCCTTTATAAACGATCTATTCTTGATGTCGATGAAAGTAATAGGAAACCAAAGTCAAAGACAGTTTATACATTGAATAAGGTCAGAGACATATTATTTGTGAATGATTGAAATTATTAAGATTATGTTTTTAATCTTAGGATAGGCGGCTTTTTACCAAAGAGCGTACCCAAGATTTGGTAATTACCAAAACGAGTAGCATGCTTTATTTTTTACCAAAGAGCGCATCCCATATAGTGAATTTTATACTCATCCCGCCAAGTGATGCACCATTCGAGACTTCTAAACCACTTTATGAGTAAAATATTATTGTGTGGTTCGGATGGACATGGAGTCAAATTTTTTTCAGCCATCAGCACAAAAACGTTAATGGTATCGTCGAAGGTGGCAGACATTGTGCTATCGTCGTGACCTCATCCCCCGAATCCGTCCTCCCAACCAAAACCTAGGGAAGTCTCGTAAGAGTGTGTGTGTGTCCCAGAGGCAGCTGTAAGTGTTAACGTTGAAGTACAGATTGCTCGACACTATCCAAAGTAGTGGTTAGGGTTTGTGGAAGGCTTATATTTTTGACAATGGCAAGAGAAAGGTCTGTGGCTGGTTCAGCGTCTTCTTCCTTAGCATTATCCAGCAAAGTATGTTAGCGATAGTCTTAGGTCAAAACAACAGAGTTTATGCACATGGTTAAACTTATTTTTGCTGAATCACTTTGTAATGTATAAAAACTGTAGACTTCAGATGACTTTGGAAAAAAAAACTACATTGGTGCAGTGTTTTAGGGCATTTTAAACAATTTTTTGAAGCATTTCAATTTTTAAATGATAGACACATTGCGAAGATCAAAGAGTCGTCCTTCAGTGTTTTCTTGGACATACAAGAATTGCAACATATCCGTGAAATTTTGGTGAATATATTCGAAAGTTGGGATTCAACCTCGCAAGTTTTTAAATTCTCAGGTAATAGTTTTAGTTATGAATTATAAACAATATCTATAGTAAGATAAAACAGGGATAAAGATGACCTGAAATGATTTAATTTTGATACATTTCACACATTTCATTTCAGGCCTACCGAGGACCTGAAGTGATTTCACTTCAGGCCCTCGGTAGGCCTGAAGTGATTTCATTTCAGGCCCAACGTGGGCCTGAAGTGAAAAAATTTCAGGCCCAAAGTGAAATCATTTGAAGGGTATATTCTTGATGATAAATAAATATTTACAATGTTTCAGATATACCGGTTGCGTTCACCAGACTAGATGTTGTGTTGTTACTGGGTATAGTGGACCGTGGTGTTTCGGTCCCTATTAATTCAACTAAAGCATCAGGTGACCTCTATCTTACATACTTCTCAAAAGAAAAACCTACCAAAACAAGAATTGAGGAGTTACTTAAATATTATGCAAAAAGTGTTAAATCAGAGGATGATGTTTTATTAGTGTATAAATTCTATATTTTGTATATATTTGTGTGTGTTTTATTTTCGTCTAATATATATAAGATCCCTCTAGGTCTTGTAGATATAGTAGATGATTATGAGAATCTTGCTAGATTCAACTGGGTGGAAGCTATCCATCAATTTTTGTCTCCACAATTACCTAAGATTGGGGACTTATTTTCATCAACTTAGGGATATCAGACCAGCACCAACCTCCCTTACCTAAAGGGGGTTGCTGGGCTTTTGGCAGTGAGTAGAATTTTCTTGTTAAATTTTATAATATTTTGTTGTCAATAATGTATTTGGCTGGAAAACTTGGTGTAGGCATGGTTTTTGGAGTATATACCAATTCAAAAATCATACAATGTTGAAGGACCCCGAATAAATAAGTGAAGGAATATTCCTTCGCATATTAGTCGGGTGCGGGCCCTTGTTCACCGACTATCGCCGGAAGAGGTAATTATTCGAAACTATGATCTATGTTAGTTTGATATAGAAGCAGTAACATTTGTGTACTTGTTAATTGACAGGTCGTTGTAGAAATAATTCCTAACCTACATGAGAACAATTTGTTTGAGAACCTTGCTATCGGTGATGACATTCCACGGCCAATGGAGACATCGCAACGAGATGACACAGAAGATGTAAGGCTATGTGGTGAATGTATTCTTAAAGACAAGCAAATCAAAAAGCTAACAGAGGAGAATATTTGTTTGAATGAAAGGGTTAAGGAATTACTTTCAATAATTGAAATAAAGGGCATGGAGGCTGAGAAAAGCTATCCTATAGTCGATCCTCTTTCTGATCCAGTATATTGTAGAACAAGGAGAGGACGTGACCGAACTCGATATGACTACAGGGATACTCCAATTGACAGTCCACTATGGCACCAGCTATTACCAAAGGGGAAGCGGAGCAAGAAACAAATATCAAATGTCATGGACAAGGGAAAAAGGAGAATTAGTGAGGAGGATTGATCGGCCCAAACTATACTGTCACGAATGTGGGTCTCAAATTTAAATGTATATGAATGCTGGAAACCCTTTTTGCAATGGAAATATAAAAATGTAGCAAAGGGGCCACAGGTCGTATTTTTCTCGGGGCTAGTTGTAGTGTTTGTTTGATTCGAACTTGTATTTTAGGTGTCGTTTGTGAATTTCGGGTTTCAAATCAATTTTGGATTTTGGGTTGCAATTAGAAATTAAACCACAAGGAAAAGGGGATAAACTTAATGAAGCAACTTAAGCTATATAAATGCAATGGAAGACTCAACCAATTAGAACTCAATCAAACCAAAGTAGATTTCAGATTTGGAAATTCAAACATGATAACAAGTTCTATATCAATTGCATTCCAAATACTAAGTAATTGAATCAAAACAATGCAGCCATTATGATTGAAACTGATGTAGGATTATAACTATAATTTCGGGCATGCAGACTTGATATCGAGTGAGAAAGTGAAGCAATTTGATACCAAGAATAAGATCTGATGTGCCAAAGCTGATATTAAATGCAGAGAATTGCTTTCGGATTAACCACTCATAACTAACCAAATGCAAAGCAATCCATCAACAAACTGATACAAAACAAGTGCCAAAGCTTAACTTGATACAAAGTGCTAGCACTTAACAATTTGACACAAAGATGAGAGAAGCTAATGTGCCACAGATTTAGATTGACTGCAGACTTTTCAATGGCTCAATGCAGCTTAGAAAGGCATGCTGTCAATGAAGAAGTACACAGGTATGAACATATTCAGAAACTCGTGATTAGTCAACCGAAAAACAAACCATTGCAGAAATTTAATGTGCAGGATTGCATGTTCAGTTCAGATGCAGAAATGCATGCAGCTGGATGCAGAGTTGATTGTGCAGAATTTCAGAGATGATATGAATGCAGAATTGTGAGTGGCACGCAAGGAAAAGTTTATACCATTTCAGAGAGAATCACTTAGGTTTGCTGAACTGACTTAATGGCAGGTTTGAGATCGAATTTCAGAAAGGAAATTGCTGTGTTTACAGAAATAAACTGATACGAATCACTGAAACAACATGCAGAAATTAAGGTCAACTTCAAAAATCGAATGCATGCAACATAATGGATGAAAAATCCAACCAGCACTGAAATCCAATACTTGACACTAGATTCAGAAGCAATGAATTCAGAATTACAGAATTTAAACTGACAAACAATTCAAAACTGTTTAATGCAGAGGTGGTGTGCGGAAATGGCTGTACAATTCATGTGCAGAACAAACTCAAAGCAAGCCAAATTCGAATGCATAATCAATAAGAATCGGAAAAAAAACTGAAATTCAGTTGATTCAAACTTCAGAAATTGTAACCAAAACAACTGACAAAAATTTAAAACTGAAAACTGCTGAAATTGACACTGATACCCAGGAATGCAGATGAAACCAAATGCATAAATGAATACCAAGGTCTTTGAAGATGCAACAAGCTACAATCTGACTTCAGAGAATGAAACTAAATCTAACTAGCTACGAAATTCAGAGCTAAGGTAAGAAACTGATACAAAAGGAAAAAAAACATGATACGCAGAAAAACAGGCTTAGGAAACTGATACGCAAGTAAAGGAAATGGCACGCAACAATTAATCATCAAAGAAACCGAAACTAGAAGCTATTGTCCACTAAACTAACTCACTAGCTAATTTACTTGCCAAATTGAAACTTAACTACTGCAAAAACCATTCAAAACGAAAATTACAGAAACTGAATATAAATCAGAAACAGAATCTAGATGCAGAAATGAAATTACAACTGCAACACAATGAAATTTAACTATCTAAGCTACTCCTCAAACATTCTCCAACTCAAGAGCTCCTTGGTCGTCAATCAAGGGAGAACCTCAGACCCGCAAGCTCAACAAATCAGTAAGGAGCTATCTCTGCTACCGAATCAGATCAAATCCTGCTCAAGCTGAAATTTGCTTCCGAATTCTTCAAACTCACTGTGGTGACTTGCGATTGAGATTAGGGAATGACCGAAACCTTCCAGGGAACCCCTCTGGATAGGTCGGATGCAGTGGCGATGGAACACAGCTGAGCTTGCTGAATTCGAGTAACAAGGCTGCTGAAACCTCACGCAGCCTTGCTATTGAGCAAAACCAATCCGAAAACTTCACTGAGACTCTCTTCACTAACCTAGCCCTTGCTTTGATGATGGATTGAGGGATCACGCCTTCGATTGGATGAAAAAAAGGAAGAAAACGATGAAGAACTGAAAAATCTACTGTTGCAGCGAAGACGCGATGAAGGGGAAGAAGCTGCGCATTTCTGATTAAATAGGAACCAATGGACGGCTCAGATTGATCGGATGAAATCCAACGGCTGATCTTGCTCTGATTTGAGCCAAACTTTGAGGATGTTGATCTGGGGTCAGGATCTGCCTCGTGGTAGCTCGGATCCTCCAGATATGCAACGGATGGTCCAGATCAACTTAGTCTTTGAATGGACGATCTAGAGCCCTCCGAGCTTGATCCAACGGTTGATTTAGCTCTGATTGGAATGAAACCTTCAGATCTTGATCAGAATGCTTGATCAACCCTAACCCTAGCTCGGATTGCTTCAGATGGTCCCAGATGGCTCAGATCTAGCCGCTCTTGAATTGGACGGCCCAGATTTAATCGTAAGCTTGATAGTTCGATCCGGTTCACTTCCGACTCAAGTTTGACCCAATATGCTCTAGGTCCAGGATCCTTTCATGCCTACAAAAATATATCAGAAAATTAGTGGCCAAATAATCCAAAAATGTGTAAATTTACAATTAAGTCCAAAATAAGAGGAAATCCTAAAACCTAGGATAATTTCACAATTAAGCAATAAAAACATGGGTCAAACATGGATTTTAGCAATTAAAATAATCAATAAAATGGTGCTTATCAAGGATATGGATGAAGTAAGAGAAACCATAACTGTAATGGAAGTCATGTCGGAAGAAGACACAGAAGAGAAAACAAGAAGGACCTCCGAACTATACGAAATGAGGCAACAAGGCATTGATGTATGTGATTTACTTTCATATAAAATATCTAAAATTTTATTGAATTTGGTCATTAATTAGTTTTTTGAAAATGTATCGATGTAGTTTGTAAAGAAGCATTTTATGAATTCAAAGATGGAAATCAAGATAAAGAAGTGACCTACCTGATAAATAAATTAGAGAACCTAAAGTAAATTACGAAATATGGTATAATTAATATATCTTGTTCTTTAATATATAATCTTATCAATTTACTTGCCAGGTTGGCATCTGAATTTATTTGGGAGAATGCACCCTTTGCTTTGAAATTGTATTCATTCTTACAAATCCTCAATGGAGAGATTTTTACAAAAGGCGAGATAATTGATGTCTTTTGTAAAATTCTATTTAGAGGAGCATTCGCATGTGGTAGGTCATACAACAAGTCAATATATTGTTCAACCTTCTTCACAGTAAGTGATGTAAATGAATTTACAAGATAGATTGTAGAAGACCTAATATTATGATTTGGCTATTAATAATTTTTCTGTATGCATTTTTTTAGGCATCAATATGATCGTCAAAAAAGTTTTCCCTGCAACAAGTGATGAAGACTGATATGATAGAACAAGGGATCAGATATATTTTAATATCTTTGTGCAGTGATAATACACACTTTCACATGTTGGCGGTGGATACAGAAGTCATGACTTTCAATCATTTAAATTCTCTTGCTAGTGGTCGTAAATATAAGAATGATTTTAATTCAGCGGTGAGCAACCTTTATTCATATATATGTTAATCTTTGTGTCTAAAACATCATTCATGGTGATTATTAAAATCATGATATATTTTACAGGTAAAAGAACTTAAACAATATAGTCACGAGGAACTTACGGCTATTCATCCATATCTACAAAGTCATCATCCCTTGGACAATTGGCCCTCCGTCAGTCAAAAATGCCCCCAACAAAAACATAGGTAAGTACACTTGGGGTTGAGTTTAAAAATATGAAAGTCTTTTATATACCCACATATTGAAATAAAAAATACTCTATTGTTATTTTTAGTGTGGACTGTGCCTTTTTTGTGATGCAATACGTTCGATGTCTCCTACATGATGAGAAGATGAATTTCAAACAAGGAGACATGAAGAAAATGAGATTTGATCTGACAGTTAATATTCTGAGGGACATGTTTTGTAAAACATGAGAGTAAATATCGATGTATTCTTGTAAAAAAAATCATTTGCTCTTGATTGAGCTCCATTTGTAGCTCCATTTGTATGAAAAATTCTGATTATGTAGATGTTGTCATACGAATATAAATGATTGTCAAGAAAAACAAAACAAATGTGTGATGTTATTTCACCTCCAGTTTCTGCAATGTTGTGTGCCAACTGATACGGTAAGATAACATAACTGATAATGATTAGAACTAAGGTTGGTCAACAGAAATAACATCTCTTTGGTTAACTCTAACTTGTGATCTCAATTATGGAGTTACAACACTCGTATTGCAACAACAACTGAAAATATGACTTGATGATGTGCAAGGAACCAAAATTTGTATGCATTTTGTATTAAGGTAGTATCCAGATTTTGTCTACGATACAATTCAATAAACTTGTTATATCTTTAATAAACTATAAGATAATGTGATAAAATTAGAGGATTTAAATAAAATTAGAGAATTTGGTCACATCTTGTAGCTATATATTGAATTTTATTATATAAATCAATATATATAATATATAATTATAAAATTATTTTAAATAAAATTTGGAATCCAAGTAGGGGCTGAAATAACTTAAATTCAGGCCCACTGTGGGCCTGAAATCAAGTGATATCAGACCCACGGTGGGCCTGAAATCAAGCTATTTCAGGCCCACGCTGGGCCTGAAATCACATGATTTCAGGCCCACGCTGGGCCTGAAATCACATGATTTCAGACCCACCGTGGGCCTAAATTGAGTTGATTTCAGGCCCACAGTGGGCCAAAAATATCTTCATTTCAGGCCCAACTAGGGCCTGAAATAACTTGTTATCAAGCTCACTATTAGAAGGTTGGTCACCAAAAATATAATCTCCTAGTTCTACTCTAACTATTGGTATAGGGTTTTCAGAAATCCAAATATCTTAGGTCCATCAGTGGATTTTGGTTGAAACTCACTGATAGACCTACAGAGTATGGTTTTGCAACATAATATGGTAAAATTAGAGGGTTGATCACCAAAAATACAATCTCCTAGCTCTACTCTAACTTTTGGTATAGGATTTTCAGAAATCCAAATATCCTAGGGCCATCACTGGGTTTTGATTGAAACTCACTGATAGACCTACAGAGTATGATTTCGCAACATAATGTAGTAAAATTAGAGGGTTGGTCACCAAAAATACAATCTCCTAGCTCTACTCTAACTATTGGTATAGGGTTTTAAGAAATCCAAATATCATAGGGCTATCAGTGGGTTTTGGTTGAAACTCACTGATAGATCTACAGAGTATGGTTTTGCAACATAATGTGGTAAAATTATAGGGTTGGTCACCAAAAATACAATCTCCTAGCTCTACTCTAACTATTGGTATAGGGTTTCAAAAATTCAAATATCTTAGGTTCATCAGTGAGTTTTGGTTAAAACTCACTGATAAACCTACAGAGTATGGTTTCACAACATAATGTGGTAAAATTAGAGGGTTGGTCACCAAAAATACAATCTCCTAGCTCTACTCTAACTATTGGTATAGGGTTTTAAGAAATCCAAATATCATAGGGTCATCAGTGGGTTTTGGTTGAAACTCACTGATAGACCAATAGAGTATGATTTTGCAACATAATGTGGTAAAATTATAGGGTTGGTCACCAAAAATACAATCTCCTAGCTCTACTCTAACTATTGGTATAGGGTTTTCAGAAATCCAAATACCCTAGGTCCATCAGTGGGTTTTGGTTGAAACTCACTGATAGACCTACAGAGTATGGTTTCACAACATAATGTGGTAAAATTAGAGGGTTGGTCACCAAAAATACAATCTCCTAGCTCTACTCTAACTATTGATATAGGGTTTTCATAAATCTAAATATCCTAGGTCCATAAGTGGGTTTTGGTTGAAACTCACTGATAGACCTATAGAGTATGGTTTTGCAACATAATGTGGTAAAATTATGTGAGGTGGGGTTAGATGTAAGTAAATTAGCAAGTTGTTTTGTTATTTTTTTCTAGGATTTAGTCGACTAACACTTCGTTTTTAATAAAAATAGGAACTGTTTGAGGTTATTCACGCAGCAGCATTTGAACAAACAATTACTACTGATACAGATAAGCCAATTAGATATATCATCTGTCCTCTAAATAATGCAGATAATCATTGGCATCTATTGATTATTGACCTCGAGGAAGGTATTATCCATCATTATAATTCTCTTGGCGTCACAGAAGAGTACACAGCCAAATTTGAAAAAACTGTAAGTTTTCTATTTCATATATATACCTCTACAAAAACTTTCAATGCAATAAATTGTTACTAATGTAATATCTGTGTAGGTGGCGTTTTTCAAAAATTTGAACTGGTCATATTACAAGATATGAAATAAAGGATTGTCTTCCATATCGGGGACAGACTTTAATACAATTGTAGTACAAGGACCCACCCAAAGTAGATCGTAAGATGATGTTTTTTTTTTGTTAAACATAACAATTGATTTCATGGTTGAATTTATAAGAGGAGAACAATGACAATATTGGTTTTTTCATGTTGGATTGTACTTTTTTCATTATGCGATATGCTGAAAGTCTGGTCTTTCAAAAATCTATAGAGTTTAGCCAAAAGTAAATGCAAGCTTATCGATTTCAGGTGGGATATAAAATAATGAGAGACAAGTTCTGGAAGATAAATATGTAAAAATTACTTTTGTTAATACAATGCATATGTAAGTGTTTTTGAGTAATATATAAGCTATAATCTGGACAATGTATGTAATCCTTTTGAAATTATATGGACAATGTATGTAATCCTTTTGAAATCAATGAAACATTGCTTTCGATCCTTGTTTTTGTGTAATATATAAGCTATAATATGTAATTGTTGTCGATACCATCAGTAATATTGAACCTTGCTTATGCTGTAATCATTTGAAACAAACTCATTCAGGCCCACTTAGGGCCTGAAACAAACTCATTCAGGCCCACGCTGGGCCTGAAATAATTTCATTTCAGGCCTAGCGTGGGCCTGAAACAAACTGATTTAGGGCCACGCTGGGCCTGAAATAATCTCATTTCAGGCCCAGTATGGGCCTGAAACAAACTGATTCAGGCCCAGCGTGGGTCTGAAATCAGATTGCAAAAAATTTAATAAAACCTGTTTACAAGTATTATTAAATACTTATACGGCTATCTTTTATATAATTGTATATGTTCTGACAAGAAGGTTGCAAATCAAGAGTACATAAATACAAGTCATTGCATACCACAATTGGATTCCATGCGAATCATGAGCTCATATTTTGAGAATTTGGCACACAAGGAGACTTTTTAGATGGACCTAGGATATTTGAAGTTTTCAAAACTAATTATCAGTAGTTAGAGTTTAGCTAGCAGATGGAATTAGAGGGTTTCCAAACGTAGTTGTAATGAGTACTTCACGACTTCACTACTTCAGGACCTGAAATAACAATCTTGTGGTTAAGAAATCTAAGGACTGATCTTTTCTACTTGCATTGAATTAAACAAGGCATTGATATGTATGATAATATTAAAATACTTCTTCAAGTGACAACATTAAGAACAACTAGTATTTTGACAATACTATGGGTATACAATATACAAAATATATACATTTATTTATCCTGCATCCAAAATATACACTTCAATCAGAATATTCCTACAATACATATACCAATTAACTCAAGACCTTGGTGCTGGCGGCATTCTACATGTTCTTCTATTATGGCCAAGTTATTTGCATCGGCTGCATTTTAGTTTCACCTTGCCATTGTGTCTGGACTCAATATGTGTCTTCTTTTGTCTACCAGGCTGTACAAGGCTACGGGGAGTGAGAACTATAATGGCATTTACACCCATAGGCCAAAACTGCTTGCTTCTACATGGGAAAATACGATCCATGTAAACCCACTTCCAAGTTTCTGAATAAAAATAATGCTCATAATATGGCAGTGTTTCCATTTTCCTGTGAATGATTACGGCAATAGCATGTGAGCAAGGGAGTCCTGAAATTTGAAACTCCCTACAATGACAAAAAAAATTCCAAATCAACAATGTATGAAGTGCTCCATGTTTCTACTTCCATTTCTGATTGAGAGTAAGGGTGAACCTTATAAGCTCTAGCTTTCTCTTTCCTTGAATCCATTTCTTTTGTAGCATGAGGTGTCAAAGCAACATGTCATTTGGAAACTTCCTCTCTACGGTTAAAGAACGATTGAGCTACTTTTCTTCCGGTAGTATCAATTAACATGTTTATGAGAAGCTCACGTGTGGAATTGAACAAATCATTTAAGCTCTCCACACAATTTGTGGTAAGCATTCTGTACCTTCTCCTAGTAAAATGTGCATTTGCCCACCATTTAAGGTCAATGTTCTGAAGCCACTTATGGGCATCTGGATGTTTTTCAAGTATTGTCTGCATTGTCATATCATATTGGAGTGTTGTGTTGGCTCGTGCCGCTGCCCAAAACAAACCTAAAGCAGCCCTACTTACAGTATCAGTTACCATATTACAAGACATGTGGTGGCAACAAAAAGCATGATGTGCATTTGTGTAGACTTTTCTAACTGCTGATATAATGCCCCGATGTCTATCTGATACTATGGTGATTGAGTGATCATCAACAGCAAAGTACCTCTTTGTATGCTCCAAAAACCACTCCCATGCAGACCCACATTCAACTTCAGCAATTGCAAAGGCAACTGGGAGAACATTGTCATTACCATCAATTGCCGTAGCAATCAACAATACACCCGGATACTTTCCTCTTATGTGGGTGGCATCAATCCCGATAAGTCTACGCAAATAAGACCTGAACACCCTTCTGTAAGCATCAAAACCCCAAAAACACCGCTGGAACTGATTGTCACCATTCCTGCATAGTGTCATATAAGTTTCAGGATCTCTAGCTCTTAACTCACGCAGATATTGTGGAAGATCTCTATATGCCTCATCATAATCTCCGACAACCTTTTTCAATGCTTTCTTCCCAGCTATGTATGCTTTTCTGTATGATATGGTCACTCCAAATCTAGCTTTAATATATGATATAATCATACTTGGTTTGTATTGTTCATTATGAAGAAATTACTCTTCAACAAAAGAAGCAACAAATGATGAAGAACATGCATGATGATCAGCACTTTCCTTAACAGTTCCACATTGATGTTCCCCTTGCTACTACTCTCCATGTACATGGTTGGTTGAAGCACACTGCTTTAACTCTATTTTTTCTAGTGTCAACTGGGTTATATCTCATATGCTTAACCATGACATATTTGACAAGTGCATTCTTAAATTCTTCTCTAGATGGAAATATCTGCCCCACAAAAAATTCATGCTCATCTCTTGCCTCTACCTCTCCAATTGGGCCAGCAAGCAATCGAGAATTCAAAATATAAGAATCTTCAGCTAATGGAAACTCCTCCTCTAAGTCACTGTACTGATCTGGGGGAATTCATATTGCTCAATCTGCATATCATCAGCATGGAATTCTAGTACACTTATACTAGGTTGTAATTCATCTGTATTTCGGATTTCAATTTCTTCCTCCCCACTCCAGGATGGCTCAAAGAATTCAACAACTCTGGTAGAAGAACTCAGACTCTCATCTTTTAGATTAGTTGCTTCTTCATTTAGATCAAATGTCAAATTCCTTGTAATTCTATTATCACCACACTGGGAAGATAATGGAATATTATTATTGGCTATTTATGCTCCATTCCCTATGACAGCATTATCATCAAGAGTATTCCATATTTCAGAGAGAATTTCGTCAACAACATTATCATCCCTGAAAAATAAATTACAATTACATTTCTTTGACAATCATAATCAAGGGCCTGAAATATATTGATTTCAGGCCCTGGGAGGGCCTGAAATCCCCAGGGCCTGAAATCGAAAGATTATGATTTCAGGCCCTGGGAGGGCCTGAATTCATAAGATTTTAGGCCCTCCTAGGGCCTGAATCTTTTGATTTCATGCACTCCCAGAGCCTGAAATCCTTTAACTTCAGACCCTCGTAGGGCCTGAAATCGTTTTATTCAGCACCACCTAGGGCCTGAAATTCTTTTATTTCAGGTCCTCCTATCATTTGATTTTAGTCCCTCCTAGCCTAATATGGTAAGATATCACCCTCTAGGTCGAATTCAAGCATTATTTTATCCTAAGTTTAAAAAATTTCAAAGAACCCTAATTATATAATGCATGACACCCTTAGAGTTTATCATAAAATTTCAAAGAACCCTAATTTTACATAAAAATTGTAAAAAGAGTTTATCATGTATAAAACAAGGTCAGATACCATATCAAAGATGACAATTATACGTACATTACTATTTCCATTTGTTATCAAACTGTTGTTTGCTTTTTCTCCTTCAACACCTATTTTCCTCAGGTGCCTTGGTGATAAATCTAATTGTGCAACGTAGAAATATATATGTACCTTCGTGATGAATCGACTTGTGCAAGGTATAAATATATATATATATGCTGAAAAACAATTGACTCCATGTCCATCCGACCCACAAATTAATATTATACTGATAAAGTAGTTCGGAAGTCTCGAAATGTGAATCCAGAAGGCCTTCACTTGGCGGTATGGGCATAATTGGAAGTTCACTATATGGGATGCGCCCTTTGGTAAAAAAGAAACCATGGTACTCCTTTTAGTAATTACCAAATCTTGGGTACGCCCTTTATATATATATATATATATATATATATATATATATATATATATATATATATATATATATATATATATATATCATGACTTTCATGTATTCATGGAGAGGCTAATTTATATTATTTTTAAAGAACTCTTACCAAATTTTATATGAGGTATCATTACGGAGTACTTAAGCATTTTTTCTTTGTGATATTTGCTCAACAGTTTGAGACATTCACACATGAAGACATTAGAGAGAGACATTCCAATTATTACGTGTAATTTAGAAAAGATAATTTCACCCTCATTTTTTGAATCTATGGAACATCATTTGGTTCACCATTCACTTATCATATGAGGCCAAAGTTAGAGGTCCAATATATTTTTGATTGATGTATCTATTTGAAAGGTTAAAATGTTGTCTTCTATACTTCGTTATTAATACATAAAAAGTACTAATTTTATATATTAATAGCTATTACAATTTATATTATTACCATCAGATTCCTATATTATTTGAAGAAAAATTAAAAAAATAAAATGCATGTTAAAGTCTCTATTGATAATGTATACATTATGGAGGACATAATAACTTTGTATCATATTATTTTGAGTCTCACGTTCAGAAAAAAAGGCAAAGAACGAGAAAAAATAATAAAAGTCCTGTTGATCCCAATTTGAAGTCATTTTCAATTTTTAACTACTTTAGTCGACCAAGTGGACCATATAAGCGTAGATATTTAATTGTTCAAGAATGATAGGTATCCCACACATATATTTTACAAAATTCTCTAGAAATCAAGACATATTTTGAATTAGTATATATTTCCTATTTTTTATATGTCTTATGTCGTAAATTGTTTGTAGGATTTTTCAAAATTTATATTTTGAAATGTCAACACAAGAGTTTGATCGCTTCTGCGATAAAGACATTGCACCATGGTTAGACAATCTAAGTTTGGTTTACACTTAACTTAATCTTCATATATTTATTTGACTTTAGGTTCATGATAAACAAGCTAACGTTGAGAAAGAATTGTTAATCCATTTGTCATGGGACCAAAATCAAGCATACAAACTTAGCTAGCATATTTTATAAACGGATAGCATTTTATACTCAAGGATATGAAATGGGAAAAACTAAATTGAATAGTAGGGTTTATGTTCAGTCATTCAATGATGGAAGTGCAAGTAATGATTTTTATGATTTATTGGATGAAATTATAGAGGTAAAATACTTTAGCCCAAAAATGTGAGTTATTTTATTTATGTGTGGTCGGTTTGACCATGTCAGAAAGATGAAGGTGCATCTATGGTATAATTTGGTTGAAATAAATATTTGTGTTGGCACAAGCAGCGATTCAAGTATTTTATGTTTTATATCCTAGTTTAAAACATGACAAAATTGATTGGTGGGTTGTTTGTGAAATGAAAACACGAAAAAAAATTAAGGAATGTTAAGAGGGCATTGCATATCAACAAGAGAAAGTTGCGAATATATTTCAGACCGAAAAATATATTATTCCAATGTTATGAGATTCTATGGAGTAGTGATAAACATAGATGCAAATCAAATTCAGAATGATGATGATGGATAAGTTTTGTTATCTTAAGATAACAAAATATGATATTCTATTTTTATATATGGTAGGAGTGACTTTAGTTTTAATTTGCAAATTTATGAAACTCGTAGATCAATTAGTTGTCTATAATATGTCTGATTCTTATATTTATATATTTTATTTGTTAATGCATTGTATTTTTTCTTATAAGTTATTAGAAGTGACATCCTAGTGTTTTATTTCGCGCACTCTTTGATATGTTATTAAATATGATAAGTTTTTCATGTCTTCATTATGTATCAAAATTTTATTTACTTTATCCTAACAATCTTAGTTGGCAATCTCGACGTGGTGGCCATAGACAAAGTATTGTTGGCTAGTTTGCCTCAACACGAGGCACTGTAGCTACACCCCCCTTAGTTGCAGGACTTTTCCATGGACCTTCGCTAATACCTTCCTGTTCCGGAAGGAATCGATGTCGATAGCCAGTCACCGAGGTTCAGTCCACGTGGATGTTGACGAGAGGGGAGGAACTCTACTCGCTGCGAGATCAACACGAGCGTTAGGGGAACACCCCGAAGGTTGTCCGGCGGAGCTCACTCCGACGCTCAAGTCAGTGCCTCGATGGAGAGGAGAAGTAATAAGCAGAAAGAAGTATGAGTAGCAGAGAAGATATAACCCCCCTTACTGGAGGAGTTGGACTACCATTTATACCTGCGGCAGCTGCCTTGGCGCGTCCCATGATCTATGCCATGTCCCCCCCTTCGTCGGTTACAGGATAGTCTTTGAAACGGTCCACGCCGCCATTAAGTGAGACCCGTTGTGATATTTAAGGGTCATGATGACTCCGCGCCAGTGGGGATACTTATCCATAGATCCGAGAAAAAAGTGGGGGATCGTTACTTGAGGTTGAATGTTGCGTGGGCTCCGCTTCCTCGAGGTGATCTCGGGGTCTTCTAGCCCGAGCGATCGCGGGCGCTCCACTTCCCCGAGGTGGTCTCGAGACCTGACTTCGCAGAGTGATCCCGGGAGGGGTTTTCTGATCTGATCTTCCAGGGCGTGTTTACCGCTGGGGGGCCATGGAGGCTCCTCTTCCCGAGAGTGTCCCGAGAGCTCTGAAAGGGGAGTCGCTCAGACTCGTCACATCTTGCCACGCAACTTCTTCATCTCACATGCCCGCCACGGGCTATTCAACCCCATCACAAGTCCCTCCCTTCAAGTCTGATCGAAAAAAGTGTGACTGACTAATCGGACTAGTGTGGTGGTGAAGAAGCTGTATCCCAGTGGGTCCTTGCACCCGTTACTGCTCCCTTAGTAGTTATACGGGGTCCTAGGATTGTAGAGGTTGCCCCGGGTCCCTAGGAAATCCCCTTTTTGGGTTTGTCCTTCCCAAAAGGTTTCTATGGCTTTCGAGGTACCACAATGATAACTGTTCATCCGTTATAAAGGTGCATGGCGCTCTTTGATGGCGACAAGGTCCTTTCACGAATGCCCTATCGCCACGTGCATCAACGACTCTCTTCACGACCTCTTACTGACGTGCGCCGCTATAGCTGGCTCACGTCAAACGACTGCTCTCTAGTGCTGCCCCGATGTGGCAGTTTCTTGCTTTACACGTGTCTTGCCCCTATTGCATTCATACAGGCGGCTTCCTCCGTATAAGAAGGGAAGGCGAAGACGTTCGGCCAACTTCTGGCTCCGTGGCTGGGTGCACCTCGTCTCCCTCTTCTTCTCTAAGGACTCTTTTGAACGTAAGTAGTTTGCCTCCTCCTTGTCTTTTCCCTTAGGAACCATGGAAGGTTACCGGGCGGAGTGGTACGAGTGTGCTTCTTCGAGGGTGAGATCGGAGGCTCTGCAGGCGGCCACTGAGGTCTACGACATCCCGGCTGAGATGGAGGTGGTTATCCCCAGGGTAGACCAGACGCCAGTGGAGCCTCCCGCATACTTTTCTACCTTCTTCTTGGGGCAGGTAGAGTCAGGGCTCCATTTCCCCATTCCCCCTTTCTTCATAAATATAGTCTCTTATTTCGATATCCCCCTTCACCAGATGGCTCCCAATGCCTTTGCTCAAATTGGGGGGGGGGGCATATATTATCTTCAAGCTCTTCGACCTCCCCCTGACTCCTCGTCTCTTTCATTCTTTCTTCGTTCCGATCGGCTCCAGAGGGGTCTTTAGCTTTTCGGCGCGTCCAGGCTATAGGTTCTTAGGAGGGTTCCCTTCCTCACACAAAGGGTGGAAGGAGAAGTTTTTCTTCATCCAACTGCCTGTGTTGCCCTTCAGTCCTCTTCGTTGGATAGAGACTCTACCAACTACTCCCTCTCAAGGGGGGTTTCTCCAGAGTCCTGCGTACCAGCATGCTAGGAACGTACTCTCCGTCATGAAGTTCAGTGGCCCTGGACTGGTGCAGAGTGAGGAGCTCATGTACCGGGCAGGCATTAGCCCCAAAGTGACCCGAATCAGCCCCAGCCTCGGTATGTTCGTCTTTTTCATCAATGTCTGTTAGTTCTAACTGATATTTCCTTGTCTGGCTATTGCAGAGGAAGTCATGTTCTCTAGGGTGATAGGCCGACTTATCAAGTGGGAGGAGGCCAACCAGGAGGCGCTGACTCCTCCTCCGGCCGCTCCTGATGCACCCCCTGTGTCTGCCGAGGCCAACCAGGAGGCGCTGAGTCCTCGGAGGGGACCACTGAATCGTCCCGCGGGCCTGCTTTGCCCGGGAGGGCAGAGGCTACTGTCGTGCCTCCGCTCGTGGCGAGCCAATGGCCTTCCGGTCCATCGGTTGATCCTCAGGCAGATCTTCCTTCAAGGGGTGACCTTCCCACGGCTGCTGTTCATCCGGAGGGGGTTAGTGAGGGGTCCTCCCCCCCGACTACCCCCTCAACCGTACCATTTGCTGGTCGGCAGAAGAGGCGAATTCCGGACGGCTCGAGCCCCAGATGGAAAAGGCTGCGCTCCGATGGCCCCAACCCCCTTCCCGCTGTCCTTGAGGAGGTTGTTTCTCCTTCCAAGGGGGGGAGTATGTTCCCCTATCTTCCCCCATTCCTCCAACTGCTGTTTCAGAGGCAGGTGTCCTGGCCTCCGGCTCTCCTTTAATTGACCCTGCCGAGGCTTCGAAGGATAAGGAGGTATTGCACGCCCAATATCGAATGAAACTCAACCGCCTTCAAAAGAGGTTGGATGCAGCATTCGAGGCTACCATGCAATCTTTCCCCCAGTGCAATTGAAGGAGGTTCCTGCCGAGGGGCTCTTATCCGAGGGGACTTCCAGCTCTGAGAAGGGTGATTCCTGTTAGGACCTTTCCGTTTAGCTAAAGGCAGATCTTCCACCCCACCAACAGTAAGGACATAAAAAAATAACTTGATTGAAGAAATTAGCCATTTGAAGGGGATAATATTACAAAGGGATCAGAAATGAGGAAAGATCAAAAAATTAGCGATTTGCGTCAACAACATAACTTCATTATGCAACATCTTCACTAAGCTCCGCTCCAAGTCAGATTCCTCCTAGTTTTGGTGATGATGGTGATGATGACGATAATGATAGTGGTGATGATTCTTCATGAATTTAGTGTGTATAAATGTTATTTGTCTCAGAATTAATATTTTTGAATATTTGTTATTTGATTAAGTTTGTGAATCTTTCATTTTAGTTTTTTTTATTACTACTATTAATTTGTTTCGAACAAGATCGATAAAGCCAAGGAAGGCAATAAAAATTGAAAATTCATGTATCAATAAGCAAATCTTTACATGTTTAATTTTGTGTTAATTTATAAGATTTTATATTTTTTAAAGAATAATTCTTTTTATTTGATTGCTTTCCCACGAAAGAAAAGAATAAGAGGAGGAACGTCTACTGAGAATAATGATATCTTTTTTTTTTTGTTTTTTTTATCTTTCCTTCGATTTGAGACTTTTTATTATGACATATTTTGGATACGATGACTTGCTGAAGACTGTTAGATTGGAACTTGCATGTGCTTGAAATTATTTAAGTTTGTTTTGTAGTTGTATCTTTGTTAAATCTGAATTTTTATATGTTATTTGATGACTTGAGAAAGTTATTGTGTAATTGACAGGTTCCGTGAAAAAAATTGAATTTTGTGATAAATTTTATAATAAAAAATTTTGGTCGCAGAATTATCATAAATATAACAATATATCGCAATTCTGTGATGAAACAGATTTTCGTCGTAAATTTAAAATGAATTCATTTTCATCGCAAATCTACATTTAACTTTTTTCGTCATAGATTTGCGTTTGAAACGAGTTGAATTTCGATGTGAATTGTGTGACAGATATTGTTTTCGTCACAAAATTGTAACAAATTTTGTGACAAAAAAAGTGTTATAAAATTTACGACAAATTTTTATTATTTCATCGTAGAATTTGGCGATGACTTATTTCTGTAAGTACACTAGGTTAGTTTTAATGTGATCAACCAAATCAAGTTAGGTCCTATGTGTTATTGATCCTTGTGTCTAAGTGTGTAGGATCTTAGGAGCACAAAAAGTCAAGCAGAAGATGCAACAGACAAGAAAAATGATACGGGGAAGGGAGTCGACAGGCTCGATACATCCGAACGATGCAGAGACTGCGGAAGAATACACCGATAGACAAGAAGAGTGTGCACGACATCCAAGGGCCAAGAAACTAGGGAGGAAGCTTGATCGAGGTGAAGACTAGAGTCAGGTTCGAGTGAGTCTAACTCTAGTTGGCCGGAAATCACCCAAGCAGACGAAGACGGAGAAAAATCAATACAAATATTAACTTTGACCAAAAGGGCAACTAAGGCGCCTCAGTTGCCCCTGGAGGCGCCTCAATTGAAAGAATCAATTCTGCGCAAAAACAGTACTGCGACGTCTCAAGTCAGAACTGAGGCGCCTCAAATCAAGAGTTATCGTTGAGTGATCGTTGATGCCGTGGATAAAGTCTTATCCATCTGAGACGCCTCAGATCACAATTGAGACGCCTCAAGTCCACGTTAACACAACGTTCACTTTCTATTTTGGGCTATAAATAGTCCCCTAGAGCTAAGAAAACATAACAACTTGTATTGAATTTCTTACTCTTTCTCTGTGCTTTCTAAGTTTGTAAGAGGTTTCTCCACCTACACCAAAGAAGACTTTTAGGGGAGTTTTTCAAACGTCTTATATTAGCAACCACTCTGGTTGCAACCAAGTAAACAGTGACCTCTTCTTTTATAGTTGTTTATGCTTGAATTATTTATTTTAACTACTTAACTAACCTGCCCATTTTTGCTTAGAGAATAGTAAAAGATTCAGTTTTAATTTCAGGGCTATTCACACCCCCCTAGCTGGTTTGCACAGGGCCTACAATTAATATCATAGCTGAACCGCTTCAAGAGAACCAACTGTCGCCTAAAGCAACCAGACGAGGTTCAGACCGACAATCCGTCCACTAAAGTTTGAGGGGGAGTTCACGATGTAGAAACGTCGAATGGATGTCTTTTTCAAAACTGACTTTGATTTATTATTAATAATGAAAAATAATTTTATAGTACCTAAAGATAAAGAAGAACACCTGTAGACGAAGAAGAAGCAAGCTGATTTCGTAGCCAATGAAAAAGCAGGGTTCCATCTGCTAATTGTGTTACCGACTCAAAAAGTCAATCGAATCAGCAATTATGCAACGACAAATGAATTCTGGGAGAAGTTCCTGGAGCTTCACAAAGGTACATCAGAAGCTAAGCTAGCAAAACGAGACATCCTCCGAAACCAACTAACAAACCTCCGAATGAAAGGAGACATGGTGGCCCAACTTCACGCGAAGATCAAGGAGTTGAGCACCGGGCTCACCAACCTCAACGAATCGATAACGAATCGAAACTCAGTTCGATATACACTCAATGCTTTTCCTAGAACCCAAAAATGGACATCGATAGTAGATGTCTACTACATATCTAAAGACTTGGGGGTAAATTTTCTTAAACTCCCCACTTCCAAACTTACATTTGCATGCAATCCCTACCCAAACTTTTATTTGCATGCAGTCCCTGATGGGATTGACAAGACAGCTTTGTGAGTATTATTTGAAGAAAGTTGAATATAAAAGTTAGAAAATTGAGTATATAAGGTTCCATCCACTATATCAAGAAACTGCATACTCAATTTTCACTCTTTTATACTCACTTTTCACTCTTTTATACTCATTTTTCACTGATGTATACTCAATTTTCACTCTTTTATACTTAATCCATTAGGGAGTTAACACAAAGAAAAACTCAAATGGGGACTGAATGCAAAGTTTGACTTGCCATTAGGGATTTAAAGCAAATTTACCGAAGACTTGGAGGTAAGTACTTTAGAAGATTTATTTTCTACTTTAGAAATTCACAAGTCTCGATGTACAAGAAAAATTTAAAAAAATAAACAATATTACCCTAAACTCAAGGAAGATCAAACCAAAAGCAAAATCTTCAGCTGATGAAGAGAAAACGGCCTACATGATAAGAAAGGTAAATAAATATTCGAAATCTAATAAATTCAAAATGCAGGGCAAGAAATGTTCTCCGGAAAAAAAGAAAGTCAGATACTACAATTGTGGTAAAGAAGGACATATCAAAGAAAACTGTTAAAAGCTGAAAAAAAGGACCGAGAATGACAAGCACAAGAACCTAAAAGTCACATGGGCCAACACATCATCATCAGAGTCCAAACTCGAGGAATATACCAGACTAGCACTTATGGCGAGTCACCAAGAGAGCATTGATGAAGGGGAGCTACTTCAGAATAAAGCAACGATGAAGGGGCAGCTTCCAACTTCAAACGCGATATAGTAAGTGAGGTATATCTGCTATCTCTTGATCAATTATAACATGACATCAAACAATTGACTAGATCTTTATTTAAGTTAAAATTTAAATGTGTAGATCTGAAAAAGAAGTTATCCACTGTATGTCCACTAGATTTATATGACAAATTGCAAATAGAAAAATACAAATTTGAAACAACAAATAGAATTGTTAAAAAAATTCATGTTTGTTCAAATGTTGCTAACTCAAAAGTTAAATATTTTAGAGGACTAAATTGATATTTGAAAAAAAAATGACCAAATTACAAAAATGTCAAAATTATATTCCAATTAAATTTTTGATTAATTCAGTAGGTAGGAATCCTTATTGGATCCCCACAACTTTATTAAACTACAAAATTATTATTTTTTATAAATACTTAGAAATTAGAAATAAATTACTTTAAAAATTCATAAGTCTTTCGAAAATATGTTTAATCTTTTTGAATTTTTTTTTATATAGGTGATCATGTCTGCAAAAATTTCTCAAAATTCTTTTTTACTATTGGACGATTTTTAAACTACTAGATTTTTTTTTTCTTTCGAAGAGCATGTTCCCGGATCAGAAAATACAAAGTAAAAAAAAAGTTTTGTTTTATGTGTTTTCATTCATAAGAGTATAGTATGGTAGGGAAGTACTTCTAGGAGTTTAACAGTTTTTTTTTAGAATTTTGTAATTGGATTTTCTATATATATATAGTTTCTTCAAATTGGAGCCTTTGGGAGGCACACAATTCTCCCATGCTATTTTAATAAAATTTGGTCTGCTGATTCCAAGTCTGAGATTTTGTCCTAATTTTGGAGAAATTATTGATAAATTGTTTTAGGTTACTGAACAGGAGAAATGCAGGAGAAGATAGCAGAAAAAATAATCTGCTTATAAAAATTTTTTTCAGTATCTATAAAGACAGAATAACTAGGAAGGCTTTCTTAAACAAACTCACAACAGTTAATACAAACAAGTGAAGGTAAAAATATAATAAAATATATACTGAAGCCTTTCTACTCAATTTTAGTCAAGATAAAAAAAACAAATCTGGATAGAAGAATAACAGAAGAAGCCAAAGCAAGAGCTAACCTTTCCATAAATAAATAGCATAACCTCTATCATGACCCTGTTGCTGATTTCCACACCTTGTTTGGAATTCAGTGAATTTGCTCCATAACCACATTTACTGACTATTCGAAGTTTGGAATTATGCAAATGCAATAACTTAATATCAGTAAGGGCTAAGGTAGTAAATTTGCATAAACTAATTAATATCAGTAAGGGCTTACGGCCTCATGAGCTGCTTTGTTGGTGGTACTACCTGAATGGATCAGTTTTTTGACTTACCATATAGCATCATTATGGTGCAAAACTCAATATGATTATCTTTTTTAGGTACAGACAAAAACCAAACTCAATAAGGGTCTCAAGACAGTTCCTCTTTGTATTACACAAAAACTCACTATAATTGGTAGTGACTGTGTAGGTAATAATTACACAAAAACTGAATTTTTGCATGTTCTCCTACTTCCAGAAAAATGACTTATCAACAATGAAAAAACAGCCTAATTATTTAACACTATTCATTTTGGAAAAGGAAAACAATTTGCTTAGAAATTTAATGCAAGGATACTTGTGTATAATTCGCATTAAAAAATCATTCTACATTCTAGCATTTGCATCACATTAACATACAAATTTTAATCAGAGTGGAAAACATGAATGCAGAAATTGCACCTCCTTTTCAATCCAAGAATCAGCAAGTGTCACATGAGTATACTATATCAACCCTGCTCCATTATAAACTTACATGTCAGGTATAGCATTAGAAGATTCTTAAAATTATATTATAATGAAGAAACCATATTTCGACTACATTGTCCTAAACATGTGTATCTATAGAAAATTGATGGCAATTCACATTCACTAGTTCACTTTCATGAAAAAGGTAGAAAAAGGAAACATACTTGGAAGCTATCTTAGATAAGATGAAAAAGGTACCAAGTAATTGTGTGAGAACTTAGATAAGATGAAAAAGGTAGAAAAAGGAAACATACTTGGAAGCTACACAATCCAATACCATGACATCACAACTTCTGCAGCATGCTCAACCAGTGCGAAGATAACAGACAGAGATGGAAGAATGACATATAGGAATATCTCATCCAATATGCACATTTGAGGTACCAAGTAATTAGGATCACAAAAACACAATCCCAACAGTTTGAGATCAACTTCAGCCATAAAGGTCCTGCATTTGAGCCAATCAGAAGGTTAAGGCACACAAATTTCTCAAACTTTTAGAGAATTTTAAAAAGAAATGGCTCTTCTGAGACATAAAACAATCGAATTAGTTGGTGCCACCAATAGCAATACTAAAGAACAACAATGATGAGACATTTGTTTGTCATGACAGATTCTACCTTTCAAAAGGGATTGTAAAAGCTCAATTAACTTAAATAATCTCTGGAAATGTGCGCAACCATGATTGAATAAACTTACCCTCCAAAGTTTTCCTTATGAGTTGGAAGTCCAGACTTCGTAGCATCAAACACAACAACCACCTTTACTTTTGTAGAACTTGAGAAGGCAATGGAATAAGGCAAAAAAAAGATGTTGCCAGTTTTATCAATAAGTAAACTTGATAGGAAAAAAATGATAATGGGATATTTCAACTATATTAGATATATGAATCTTCAAATAAGATGGCTATATATAAGAAAGTATTAATTTTAATTATCCCATCATGCGCTGTGGCACAATCGAAATGTACCCTTCCAATAAATTATCAAGAGTGTATACCAGGCGGCACATTTAGTTTTTCTTATACCACTCATGCCAACAATGCAAATGAGTATTGTAGAATGTTGACACTCAAAAAGCACATGATAAGATGAATTCAAGTAATATTTGTTATTTTTCTATATCTTATTTCTCAAAAATTAATATTCAATTGATTATTTAATTGTTACAAACATTATTATTAGAAGTAAACAAGTTAAATGAAAGAAAATTAAAGAGTAGAGCTTATATAAATTATGTCAGCGAATTAAAAATTATTTTTAGGTTAACACATAGTCTTATTAAAAGTAGAAAATCAAAGTAAAAAAGGATTAAATAAGTAAATCGAATTGAATTCATTTCACCCTAGTTTAATTCATACCCTGATGTGTGGAGTATCAAGACAACTAGTACAATAAAATTTAAATCCAGTTGGTTATCTAATTATTATAATCAAAGTAAATAAACTAAATAAAGAATATTAAATAAGTAAATAAATAAAGAATATTAAAAGCATGTCAAAGTGTGCTTAGTGTTGAAAACACTACTGTACCAAAACTATACAGTTTTGGCTGAAGACTGAACTATGGCACAAAACGAGGTTTAAACCTTGGTATTAATGTCAAGTTTTGTAATGCTGTATTAAAATAGAATTTCTTGAAAAACAAAATTGTATCTTTCTGTCCTTTATCACCATATAGAAATTCATAAAGTTTAATAGCAGTAACATAGTAGCATAGGTTACCAACTTCCCGACCTGGTTTTGGCAATTAGATTATTGCCATCATCACATCCAGCTTTATGGACATGCAAATTGGAATCATTTAAAGGGGCCAAAATTCTAAGATTAATTCTAAGGTAAATGATTGGAGTTGCAGCATAAAGAGAATAACGGACAGCTCAAGAATAGCCACAGCATGCTAGGTTCTGCATTTGACTTATGTCCTGTAGTTCCACTCAGCAGTTTTTGCTACTTATTGAGAATTGCCTTTTGATTATTCTGTTTAAACTGGGTTTTTTTTCCTTCTAAATCTCAGCATAAAAAACCTAGTTCCAAACACCAACTCACTCATAATGGCCATATAATCTGCTAAAACTGAGAACCTTTCTTTTCTAAACAGAATAATGTGTTACTGATTTTGTCTGTCATTCCAACTACAATGGCAAGCATCATTATATGTCTTTCAGGAAGAAGCAAAGAGACCACAAGTTTTCAAGATCTTATTGATATCATACAAATATATGAACAAACAGGAAAAAAGAAAGAGGAGAAATCTACACTGCCAGAAACAAATCTTTGATTGCACTAAAAGTTATCAACTCATCAATCAGCTTCTAGCGAGCAATATCAAGCTTTCCCTTATAAAATGATTCTTCAATTTTGGCCTACCCACATACATTGTACCCATCCACAAGAACTGGAACAGCAGTTTGTAAACCCTGGTTTGTACTGGACAAAAAGTTAAGAAATCAGACTCACGGGCAATGTTTCTGTGCCTGGTCATAAGTGTGACTGCATTAAATTTTATATCCAAATAATTAGTATGAGTCCTACTGATAAAGATTCATAGTTGTAGTTATAGAGCTCTATGTCTTTTGGAATTTCTTCTTTAATTACCTTCTTTTTTTGATAGGTCCTGTCTTTGAATGTCCAGCAGTCAGGCATAAGTTATTAAGTAATAACTATTTTGGTGCAGTAGGAGGGATATGCAATGTTGGCTCTTGTCTCATTCAAAATGTCAATTTATAAATGGCTCCTAAGTAGAATCTACCCACCATTAACCTTGAACATGGAAGAAAATGATTGAAATGCGGCTAATGCAGCTTATGTATGATATGTTGTATTCATAAGATTACCTAATTCAAATCTATGCAGTTTGGTGAGTGTGAGAAATGTGGAAGGGAAGCTAATGTGGCTGATGCTGACATGGATGGGGAAGATTTTATGAACAAGTATACAAGCCTCACTCTCATAACAGTCATAAGACATAAGAGAAGTCATCATTTAAATTGCATGACCATGGCCATCTAATAAGCATGTCATAGGTGTTCTACTAGCTGCATCATTCAAATTTCATAACCAATTCTATCAAATTAGCATATTTTAGATGTTCTGTTGGCTGCACTAGAGGTTTAGCATTCCAAGCACTGAAGCGCATAGTTATACATATATAAACTTTTTGTTGTTTCCTGTTGTAGTCTTCATGTCCTTGATTAGGTCCTTGGTTTATGCAAATATGTACATCCGCAAAAGCATGAAGGGAAGGGCAGTTTGCATATAAAATAAATAACTTTTCCAGTTTTGGTGTTCTAGCTGTTCTATATTTCTCACAATACAACTATTACAATAGGCTGCAAGAAGAAAGTGTAGGTCTCATATAGTCCGGCTAAGGGGGGTCGAGCATTGCAAGTTAAAACTAGATCATTTGCAATATCTTAGCAAAGATAACCAATTAGTTAAGCAGTTAATTTAAACATGAACAACAGTACAAAAATTAGTAAGAGATACCAGAATTACTTGGTTACAACCAGAATGGTTGCTAATCCAAGGCAATTAAAAAGCTTCACTAAGAATCTCCTTTGTTGCAGGCAGAGAAGTCTCTTACAAACTCTTGAAAGCTCAGAAATAGACTAAGAATTGTATTACAGTTGTTGTCTTTAATTCCTAGCTCTTGGGGGCTATTTATAGCCCAACGGTCACTTTGACCGTTTGCTGACGTGACACTTAGGGCGCCTCCAAGTGGATAGAACTTTATCCATGCAAACGGCTATCTTATCCTGGCTGGAAACATCTTGGTTCCAACCGAGGCCGCCTTGGGTCTAACTCAGGGCGCCTTCGCTCCTTTTCATAGGAGGCTCCCTGGTTCCAATCCAGGGCGCCCTCAGTCACTTTGAGGTCACCTTAGCGCTTCAAGATCAACTTTCAAGTTGATTTTTTTCTGCTCCCACTTGCTTGGTGATGCTCCGAGCATCCAGAGTTAGAGCTCACCTGAACCTATCTCCGACCTTCTCCTCGAACGAGTTTCCTCCCCGGCTTCTCGCCCTCGAGCATCGCACACGCCCTTCTCGTCCACCAGTGTACTCTTCCGCACTTATCATCCCTCGGATGCACCGAGCCCATCGGCTCCCTTCTCGTGTCATCCTTCTCGTTCACCACATCTTCCGCTCGACTTCTTGTGTTCCTAAGCTCTTATATACTTAGACACAAGGATCAAACTACACAAGACCTAACTTGACTTGGTTGACTACATCAAAACCAACCTGAGATACTTACAATCACCCCCTTTTATATGCATCAATACGAGTTAAGTTAGAGTAAACCAAAACAAAAAATAACAAAAAATAAGAAAGCATATTATGCACTTTAGTACACGAAATATTGCAATTAAGAAAATTATGTATTAACCTCCCCCCTAACTTAACCCTCAAAAGTCCCCCCCCCCCCTTTGATCGCATAAAAAAACGGAGTTTTTGTTAAAATATCGCAAAGATTCTGAAAATTTTCTAAGGGGTAAAAAATCATAAATTTTTCTTTTCAGAGAAAGTAATTATGCTTTAAATATAGTTATTTACGAAAGTAAACTCTAAGAAATAATTTTCTTTGTCAAAAATAAGTGATTATTTTTCTAAGTATGTAGAATTTAACAAAGAGTTATCGAAAATTTTGAGTCATAAAAAATTTATCTCCAAAATTTTTAAATATTTAAAATATGATTTTGAAAAAAAAATCATAAAAATTCATCTATTTGTTAGAAAATTTCCAAAATTTTTATTAAAGTGTCAAAACAGTAAGCCTAACTTTGTAAAATTTTCAAGATTAAATAAATTTTCTAAGTATCGAAAAATAATTTTCCTTATAGAATTGAGCAATTTTTGAAAAATAATTTTCAAAATTCAATTTTGACTTTAAAAAATTCTGATAATTTTTCTTAACCGTCAAAATATAACGACTAAATTTGAAAAATCTGATTTTCCAAAAATAATGTTTTAAGTACTTATAAAAATTAAAAATATGATTTTCAAAAAAATCACAAAAATTCGTCTAACGTTCGAAAAAAATTTTAAAAATTTTCTGTGGATAGATATGAATTGTGTCTATCATAGAAAAATTAAAAACAAAATAAATCAAAAGATAAATCGTTGAATTGATTTTTACAGCAATCAAGAATTTCTATGGCATTTATTCAATTTAACTACTAAGCCTGCAAAAAAAAAAATTTAACAATTTAAAATGGATTTCGGAACCCAATAAAGTTTTTACCTACTAGATTGATCAAGAATTTGGATAGAATGTAATTTTTTAGCACTTTTGCAATTTGACCCCTATGATTTCGCAAATACAAATTTAACCTTCCAGTATATCTAACATTCAAATTTTGAGATAATTTTGATTTTAGAATGCATTATTATTTTCCAATTTTTCTATCTGTTCTTTCAATTTGTATTTTCAATTTTTTAATTTATCACAAAATTCAAGTAGACATGTTGTTGCTAATTTCCTTTTCAGATCAATGTATTTAAATATAAGTTTGCAAAAAGATTTAATCATCAACTTTATACCGTTATGCAGCTTATCTGGAGAAAATTTGCATACCTCACTTACTATTTAGTCATGTTCGAAGCTGGATGCTCTTCCTTTATTGCTGCTTCTTCAGAAGTATCACCCCCTTCATCGATGCTCATCTCGGAGGTTGTTTTGTAATCCGATTCTTTGAGACTTGCCATTAGTGCAAGTCTAGCGTATGCCTCGATCTCGGACTCTAATGACGACGTTTCGTCCCACGTTGCCTTCAAGTTCTTGTGCTTGGACTTGTTTGACCATTTATTCTTTAACTTTGGGTAGTTATCTTTGATATGTCCTTTAGCATAGTTGTAGCATCAAACTTTCCTTCCTCCCGGAGAATATTTCTTGCCTTGCTTTTTATTAAATTTATTAGACTTAAAAATTTTATTTAACGTTTTACCATATAGGTCATTTCCTCTTCGTCGGTTAAAGAATCCACTTCTGGTTCGACTTTCCTCATGTTTAGGGTAATATTATCCATCATTGTTTTTCTTCCTGCATATCGAGACATGTGAAGTTCGAAAGTCGAAAATAAATTTTTCAATGTACTTACCTCGAGGTCCTTGGAAATATAGTAGGAATCAACTAACGACATCCACGCTGGTGTTCTCGGAAATGCATTCAAGGCATACCTTAACGAATCTCGATTTGTTACTGTTTCTCCGAGATTCGAGAGTCCGATGATCAGCTCCTTAATTTTTGCATATAGTTCAGTTATCGTTTCTCCTTCCTTCGTTCGGAGATTAGCTAGCTCATTTCGGAGCAGATCTCATCGTGCAAGCTTTGCTTCCGAGGTCCCTTCGTGTAGCTCCAGGAACTTCTCCTACAACTCATTTGCTGATGCGTATGTGCCGATCCGATTGACTTCCTGAGCCGATAATACGGTTAGCAGATGGAATTCCGCTTTTCCGTTGGCCAAGAAGTTGACTTGTTCCTTCTTCGTCTAGAGGTGCTCTTCTTTGTCTTCAGGTGCTACAAAATCAAGATTCATTATTAAAAATAATTCAAAGTTGATTTTAAATAATACCTCCATCCGACGTTTCCACATCGCAAACTCACCCTTAAATTTTGGTGGGTGGATAGTCGGTCTGGCCATCATTTTGTTATTTAATCTAGCGGTTAGTCCTTCAAAAGCGAACCTGGCTTTGATACTAATTGTTGGTCCCGTGAAGGCCGACTGAGGGGGTGAATAGTCCTACAAGTTAAAACTAGATATTTTGTAATATCTTAGCAAAGATAATCAATTAGTTAAGCAGTTAATTTAAACATGAACAACAGTACAAAAATTAGTAAGAGACATCAGAATTACTTAGTTGCAAGCAGGATAGTTGCTAATCTAAGGCAATTGAAAAGCTTCACTAAGAATCTCCTTTGTTGCAGGCAAAGAAGTCTTTTACAAACTCTTGAAAGCTCAGAAATAGATTAGAAAATTGTATTACGGTTGTTGTCTTTAATTCCTAGCTCTAAGAGACTATTTATAGCCCAACAGTCAAAGTGACTGTTTGTTAACGTGACACTTAGGGCACCTTCAAAGTCATCTAGGGTGCCTCCAAGTGGATAGAACTTTATCCATGCAAACATCTACCTTATCCTAGCTGGAGGCACCCAGGTTCCAACCGAGGGCACCTTGGGTCCAACCCAGGGCGCCTTCGTGCCTTTTCATGGGAGGCACCCTAGTTCCAATCCAGGGCGCCCTCAGTAATTTTGAGGGCACCTTAGCGCTTCAAGATCAACTTTCAAGTTGATCTTTTTCGCTCCCACTTGCTTGGGTAATGCCCCGGTCGTCCAGGGTTAAGTTCACCCAAATCCAACTCTGACCTTCTCCTCGAACGACCTTCTTCCCCGATTTCTCGTCCCTCGAACGTCACGCACGTCCTGCTCGTCCACCATTGTACTCTTCATCCCTTGGATGCACCGAGCCTGTCGACTCTCTTCCCCGTGCCATCCTTCTCGTTCGCTGCGTCTTCCACTCAACTTCTTATGCTCCTAAGCTTCTGCATACTTAGACACAAGGATCAAATCACACAGGGTCTAACTTGACTCGGTTGACCAAATTAAAACCAACCCAGGATACTTATAGAAAGGTTGCATGAATCAGCTACTTCCACACTAACCGACAGCACATCTTCAACCTTAAAGATCTCAGAGTTCAGCCTGTGGACCTGGGCTCAACCATGAACTTCTGACATTCAATGAAATGCATGTGAATTGTGAAATTTATTGCGCAGGAATCTATCTGTGCATGAAAAAAAAGTAACATTGTTGGTCCAATTTCTCACTGTTATTATTATTCCTAGCATACTTGTAATAATACTAATGTTCAGGTATGATCCACCACTGAAACCTTATCATCCCTTATAAAATTTAGCATTTGAATGAAATTCTAACTACTATAAATTGGACAAAAAAACCTCAGATCTTTGCATACATTGAACTATGCTGTTCATTCAAACAAGCATTCCACACTGAACATTCATATTGAACAAATGTAGCAGGTTACCATGTATGCACCATAAAAGACCCATGCCTTCTCATAGGAGCCTTCCCTCAAAATGTTGAATACAGGGTGGTAGTCTTAACAAAACAGTCTAGTACATGATTGAGAAGCAACAAGTACTTTAAGGGTGTCAATCAAATAACTAATATGCAGGGGGGTATTTGTAAAAGACCAACCCTTTAATTTATCCCCTTTGCCCTAAGGCAGATTCCGATTTCCCCCTTTCCGCTTCTTCCTTTTCTTCCCCTCACGCGCCGCAACCACGCCAACTCCTTTCTTCCTCTCCTTCTCTCGACCAGCGCCGCCAAGCAACGATTCTTCTTCTTCCTCGCGCGCCATGGACCGCAGCCAAGCGCCGATCTCTTCTCCTCCTCTTCATTCACTCGCAGCCTCCGCCCGATGCCCCGCCGTGAGTACGAGCCCTAGATCGCAGCCGCGCCACCCCTTTTCCTCTCTTTTTATCTCTGCGAACCCTAGCCGCGGTTGAAGGCTGAGACAGGTTGGGAACCGGCGCCGATCCGGGTAAGAATCTTGATTCTGCGACTTGGGATTTGATGATGTGGATGGCTAGGTCTCGATTCCTTTGGATCAAATTGTTCTTGTTGTTTTGGATAATTCTTGGATGTTGTTGTTTTGGATCAGATTAGTTTTGTATTAGTTTCAGGTTATTTTGTTCTGAGATCTTGAGCTGCCATGGGTTCTGTGGTGAGGATTCGATTGGTTGTTTTGGAAAGTTCTGTGTTGGCTGGGAGATTGATGAAGAAGACTAGGTCTTTAGGGTTGAGATTTTTGTTCGGGAGTTTGGTAAGTGTTTGTGTGCTTGTGGTGTTGTGTCCCTGCCGAGAGCAACATGGGATTGGGGATTAGCTTTAAGTTGCTTAATTTTCTTATGAATCTTGAGACTTCGGCTAATCGAGTAGTTAATTATTTAATTTAATGTTAATTAAATGATTACGATGATTAGATCACCACTAATATGAATTAGTGGGTGATTAGTTACTTTGCGTATATAGCTGAGTAATATTTTTGATGCAGGGCATTGACGTAGTTCACGCTTCGTGGATATTATTTTGGACGGGATTCTCGTCGCTCCGACTTCTTTGTATCGAGGCGGGTACCTCTGTTTATGCATAGCTAGACATAGTTAGCAGTAGGGATATCTGATATCTTTATCTCTGTATTCTTGCTTCGATAGCTGTACCTGTTAGCTTTACTGCTTACTGTTTCTGTATGGATTGATGATGCACAGTTTACCTTATACCTTACGTTAGGATTTAGGTATTGGTGCATACCGGTTATCTGGACTACTGCATATCATGTAGACGACAGCAGGGATAGATAGTGGATGATGCATGGGATAGTGACATGCACCATTGTTGCACGTAGCATAGGGGACGACCTTTGACTCCCTGGAGGTTGAGATGGGCCGTCGTACTTGCTACTCATGTAGGGGCATATGTAGGCGACCTTTGACTCCCCTAGTGGTTGAGATGGGTCGTCAGACCTGCCACATGACCTGTCGTGCAGCCCCGTTGGCGGTACCCGGCGCTGCAGCAGGTCCCCTACCTATCCGATGATAGTGAGGGGCGTTTAGGACGTTACTCCACTCGATGGCGGGGTACGTTCATGGTCTCCGACCCTACCCATTCGGTCCCGCGTGTGCATTATTGACCGTCTGTTCGTGCAGGGAAGACCAGGTCAGAGCCCTACCCATATGGTCCCGCGTGTGCATTATTGACCGAGGCGTCAGGGGTGACCCATACTGCATCATGAGCATACTGTGCATTGATGCATATGATTGTGATTGTTGCACTTGATTGTTGCACTTGGTTGACATGCATACTACTGGGTTTTAGATCGACGCAGGTAGGTATGTAGTGCCTTTACAGCTTATGGTTCAGTTTTGCACTTCTGTTTACTGCAGTTATCTTCAGTATTATGATAGATAGATAGACGGTGACTTACTGCTATTATTTTCTTCCTGTGCATATCAGACTGTATTCGCTGAGTTCTTAGGACTCACCCCGTTAGCTCCCTGTTTTTATTTCAGGATGATTGTCTGGAGTGCCCGGCAGCCTGTCCCAGTTCACGTGTCTCCGAGACGATTTCCGCGGGTGTTCGGTGTTTCTGTTGTGGTACATGTTGGTACCCTTTTCTTTTACTCGTTTTTGTTTCTTTTCACTTCCGCTGTCATATGTTGTGCTCTGTTGTGTCGTCCATTTTGTGGCAGTATAGTTGTACTTTTATGTGTCATGGAGGCCTCGATTCCGTTTCGGTTTTGTCGTAAGTCGTACCGGTACGCAACTTTGTCGTCGTTTTCGTTTTCGTTCTTTACAGTCGCTTGTTCCAGCCCTATAGGCTGCGGTACAAGCAGGATGAGGTAGTCGTGGTGGTCTGGTTTTTGAATTGTCCACTGGGACGAGGGAGTAGCTGTCCGGTCGGTATCGGACGAGCGGCTCCTCGGGGCGTGACAGTTATTATTATTCCTAGCATACTTGTAATAATACTAATGTTCAGGTATGATCCACCACTGAAACCTTATCATCCCTTATAAAATTTAGCATTTGAATGAAATTCTAACTACTATAAATTGGACAAAAAAACCTCAGATCTTTGCATACATTGAACTATGCTGTTCATTCAAACAAGCATTCCACACTGAACATTCATATTGAACAAATGTAGCAGGTTACCATGTATGCACCATAAAAGACCCATGCCTTCTCATAGGAGCCTTCCCTCAAAATGTTGAATATAGGGTGGTAGTCTTAACAAAACAGTCTAGTACATGATTGAGAAGCAACAAGTAGTTACAGGGATATTTGTATGAGAGAAGAGAAAAAGATTGGTATACCTTCCATATCTTTAAAAATTGTAAGTTTTGCTTGACACTAGATGCAATCCTTGTGGAGCTTGAACAGGACTCTAGAAGAACAGAATGATACTATGCAACTGAGAAAACAAAACGATGATAGGAAATGTAAAACGAGACTTGAAAAACAAGTAGCTAAATTTAATGCACTGGAACTCTTGAAGAGTATTCAAACTACTCCAAACCTATTTATGACATTATGATAGCTAAAAAGTGTGTTCTTCTATCATCAAAAAAAGAATCAACTTAATCTCCTTGAGTACCTCAAATATGAGTCAGAAAGATTTAAAAAAAAAAACTCCAAAAACCTAGAGCAGGCTATGTCAATATATCGAAGGAAGAAAAATGGTCGCTTTCATCGCACATTTCCACTCTTCCCTTTAAAAATGTCGGATCTTCTGTGACAAGGGGAAAGCCAATCGATATGCATGAAATCGAAAAGGATAAAATCTCATCAAATAAAGTGGCATTCTTCAGCAAACCAGAACTTCGAACAAAAGTTGTGCGTTAATCTTAGCAAGGACCGAACAAACATATAGCAAGAAATGAAAACAGCCCAGATCCAACAACAGCTGAATCATTATTGTTCTACTGCTTTGGATTGCGACTTCTTGCTACGGACCATGGCGACGATGCGGAGACACGAAAGGGAAAGGGAGCAAAGCTCATCGCCATCCAACTCCCTTCTTCTTTGGCGTCTCTCTCTCCCCTCGATCTGGTTCTTCGTAGAGTGCGACAAGAACAGCGCGGTCGTGGTTAGCAAGCGACGTCGTGCTTGCGAGTTGCGACTTGGGGCTGGAAGATAAAAGGAGAAACAAATTTTTTATTCCACTAATTTGTTATTTCAATTTTGAAGTTATTAAAATATCTTTTAAATTTTATTAAAAAATATTATTTTAACCACAATTACTAAACCTTTTGGAATTATTTAAGAATTATCTTCTCGAAAAGATAATTTAAATATTTTGTTTATTCAAATTTAAATAGTATTTTTGTTATTATTTGGTTTATTAGAAAAAAACGATTCATCCTCTTTATTTATATTATTTAAAAATTTAATTGAAATCATTGATAATCAATGTTGTCTTATTTATACAAAATAGTAAAGCAATATATGGTAGAAATAATGAAAAATATTGTAATAATGAATATGATAATCGGACATGCAGCATATTATGAAATCAATTTATAATTATTTATTTTATTATTATTATTATTATTATTATCATTACTCCTAATAAACTCATAGAATGTTAAGTTTGATCGTCAGTGTATTAAAATATTATCTAGATAATGATTTAATCAAGATGTAGACATGCATAAAACTTGGAGAACTCGTGACTAAGTAGGTTGATTGATGTTATACTAATTTGGCATGACCAAGGTAACATATTCAATGGTTTAAGGTGTGTTTGGTTTGTATTTTTCAGTCTATTTTTTATTTTCATTTTCTGTAGAAAATACGGTCTGGAAAATATGTTTGGTTTGCATTTTCCAGCTTTGTTTTTCAGAAAAAAACATAGCATTTTCTGGAAAACTGGAGAATGAAATAAAATCATTTTCCAGAAAACGAGAAAATACGATTTTCTAAAAAATAAAAATAAAAAATGGAACAAATCAAATGCCCCCTTAAGTTCTTTGGAGATTAGAAAAGGTTGCACGAGGTAAGGGTACGTAAGATGAGAAACATTTAGGTGGCATTGGAGCAATTCGTTGAGCATGACTTGGAATAGCCAAATTGACAACTCAGTGTGGCTCGAGGTGCATAGAAATTTGAGAAAAATGATATGAGACATCCGAAGAATCACAGGACCAAAAATAGTAAGGGGTGCTTGGTAAACGAGTTTAGAAGGCGGGAATGAAAATGAAATTAATCTATTTCATTCCCATTTATGATGCTTGGTATATAGAAATCGGAATCAAAATATGGATATGGTACCCTTGATTTTGTAATCCAACCGCCACTAGGTAAACTCATAAACCTCTCAATCAAAACTCATTACCATTCTCATTGTCGAATATATACCAAGCACCCCCTAAACGTAACATTGACGACCTTTAGAGGAGGCCAACTATAAAGATGTACATGAAATGAGTTGAGGGATTGGTGCATCTAAGTGATGACTAATTTAACAAGAGGAGACCATAATGACAAAGTCAAGCTGTGGAACATAAGTTCTTATATTTGAGCTGAGATATTGAAGAGAATGTATTCTTAGGGAAGAATAGATCTTAATTTAAGTAAGATCGATCATTAAAATAATTATAATCAGGTTTCAATTGGATGGAATTGAGTCTAGTTGATTGGAGCGTTAAGTTGACTAAGGAGTCAACTCATGGTGATCAGGTAGTAAAAAGAACGGCAATTTACCAAAAGGCGTACCCAAGAATAGGTATTTACCAAACACAGTACCATGATTTCATTTTCACCAAAAGGCGCACATAATAATAGTGAACTTCCTCTTATACCCCTCTTGTCATTTACTGTCTTTCTCCTTCTCTCTCTCAGTAACAAATTTCGAGACAACTGCAGATACTTTTTCAGACTTTTATTTTAAAATAATATAATATGAAATCGGCGCTGAAAACGTTGTAAGGTAAATATCAAAAAAATATTTCAGTTAACAAATATCTCATCCAACGTGATTTAAAAATATAAATAAATAATTTTTATATTTGATTAATAAAAATTAATATATTAAATAATATTTAATATATATATTAATATATATAAAAAATATTAATAAATATATTAATATCTCATCCCACGATATTTATTAATAAATATAAATATAAATATATAAATATATTAATAAATATATTAATATATAAAAAAAATTGAAAAAAAAACGTTAGCTGAAAATTAAAAAAAAGAGTGTGTATTGATTTCAGGCCCACGCTGGGCCTGAAATCAATACATTCAGGCCCAGCGTGGGCCTGAAATATTTTTATTTCAGGCCCACGCTGGGCCTGAAATAAAAATATTTCAGGCCCAGCGTGGGCCTGAAATTTTTTATTTCAGGCCCACGTTGGGCCTGAAATATTTTGATTCAGGCCCGACGTGAACTCAAACTTTTTTCTATTTTAAAAATATATTAATATATAAAAAAATCTATCAAAACACTTAATTTAAGATTCAAACACAGGGCCTGAAATCATCCCAGGAGAATCTGAAGTCAAATAACTTCAGATCGTATAAATAATTAATTTAATAAATAATAATTAAGTATAAAAAATTATTTTTAAAATTAAATTTTTTTTTGTGCCCTGGGCCTGAAGTCTGATGACTTCAGGCCCAAGGAGGGCCTGAAGTCTGATGACTTCAGGCCCAAGGAGGGCCTGAAGTCTAATGACTTCAGGCCCAAGGAGGGCCTGAAGTCATCAGACTTCAGGCCCTCCATCATTCAAATAAAAAAATATAAAATTTTTTTTTATAAAAATGTTTAATATATAATTACATATTATATATGAGTGGTTTAGGTATATCAGTGAGTTTGGGTGCCGAAACATCTAATAGGAGTGGTCTAGGAGATGAGATTTTAGGTGCCGAAACATCTAATCTTGCTGTATCACCAATGCTATAGGAGTGGTTTAGGTATATCAGTGAGTTTTGAGCAAAACTCACTGATGGACCTACCATATTTGGAATTCTGAAAACTCTATATCAGTAGACAGGGTTGAGCTTGGAGATGAGGTTTTGGGTGCCGAAACCTCTAATCTTGTTGTATCACCAATGCTATAGGAGTGGTTTAGGTATATCAGTGAGTTTTGAGCAAAACTCACTGATGGACCTACGATATTTAATATATATATTAATATATATAAAAAATATTAATAAATATATTAATATCTCATCCCACGATATTTATTAATAAATATATTAATAAATATATATATAAATATATAAATATATTAATAAATATATTAATATATAAAAAAATTTGAAAAAAAAACGTTGGCTGAAAATTAAAAAAAAAAGTGTGTATTGATTTCAGGCCCACGCTGGGCCTGAAATCAATACATTCAGGCCCAGCGTGGGCCTGAAATAAAAATATTTCAGGCCCACGTTGGGCCTGAAATATTTTGATTCAGGCCCGACGTGAACTCAAAATTTTTTCTATTTTAAAAATATATTAATATATAAAAAAAACCTATCAAAACACTTAATTTAAGATTCAAACACAGGGCCTGAAATCATCCCAGGAGAATCTGAAGTCAAATAACTTCATATCGTATAAATAATTAATTTAATAAATAATAATAAGTATAAAAAAATATTTTTAAAATTAATTTTTTTTTTTGTGCCCTGGGCCTGAAGTCTGATGACTTCAGGCCCTCCATCATTCAAATAAAAAAATATAAAAAAATTTTTTATAAAAAGGTTTAATATATAATTACATATTATATATGAGTGGTTTAGGTATATCAGTGAGTTTGGGTGCCGAAACATCTAATAGGAGTGGTCTAGGAGATGAGATTCTAGGTGCCGAAACATCTAATCTTGCTGTATCACCAATGCTATAGGAGTGGTTTAGGTATATCAGTGAGTTTTGAGCAAAACTCACTGATGGACTTACCATATTTGGAATTCTGAAAACTCTATATCAGTAGACAGGGTTGAGCTAGGAGATGAGATTTTGGGTGCCGAAACCTCTAATCCTGTTGTATCACCAATGCTATAGGAGTTGTTTAGGTATATCAGTGAGTTTTGAGCAAAACTCACTGATGGACCTACCATATTTGCATTCTGAAATCTATATCGGTGACAGGGTTGAGCTAGGAGATGAGATTTTGGTGCGAATCTTTTTTTATATGCTTAATGTTTTTTTAGTTTTGAGCAACTCACTGATGACTAATATTTGGAATTCTGAAACCCTATATCAGTGGACAGGGTTGAGCTAGGAGATGACATTTTGGGTGCCGAAACCTCTAATCTTGTTGTATCACCAATGCTATAGGAGTGTTTAGGTATATCAGTGAGTTTTGAGCAAAACTCACTGATGGACCTACCATATTTGAATTCTGAAATCCCTATATCAGTGACAGGGTTGATCTAGGAGATGAGATTTTAGGTGCTGAAACTTCTAATCTTGTAGTATCACCAATGCTATAGGAGTGGTTTAGGTATATATGAGTTTTGAGCAAAACTCACTGATGGACCTACATATTTGGAATTCTGAAAACCCTATATCAGTGGACAGGGTTGAGCTAGGAGATGACATTTTGGGTGCCGAAACCTCTAATCTTGTTGTATCACCAATGCTATAGGAGTGGTTTAGGTATATCAGTGAGTTTTGAGCAAAACTCACTGATGGACCTACCATATTTGGAATTCTGAAATCCCTATATCAGTAGACAGGGTTGATCTAGGAGATGAGATTTTAGGTGCTGAAACTTCTAATCTTGTAGTATCACCAATGCTATAGGAGTGGTTTAGGTATATGAGTGAGTTTTGAGCAAAACTCACTGATGGACCTACCATATTTGGAATTCTGAAAACCCTATATCAGTGGACAGGGTTGAGCTAGGAGATGACATTTTGGGTGCCGAAACCTCTAATCTTGTTGTATCACCAATGCTATAGGAGTGGTTTAGGTATATCAGTGAGTTTTGAGCAAAACTCACTGATGGGCCTACCATATTTGGAATTCTGAAAACCCTATATCAGTAGATAGGGTTGATCTAGGAGATGAGATTTTAGGTGCTGAAACCTCTAATCTTGTAGTATCACCAATGCTATAGGAGTGGTTTAGGTATATCAGTGAGTTTTGAGCAAAACTCACTGATGGACCTACCATATTTGGAATTCTGAAAACCCTATATCAGCGGACAGGGTTGAGCTAGGAGATGAGATTTTGGGTGCCGAAACCTCTAATCTTGCTGTATCACCAATGCTATAGGAGTGGTTTAGGTATATCAGTGAGTTTTGAGCAAAACTCACTGATGGACCTACCATATTTGGAATTCTGAAAATCCTATATCAGTGGACAGGGTTGAGCTAGGAGATGAGATTTTGGGTGCCGAAACCTATAATCTTGCTGTATCACCAATGCTATAGGAGTGGTTTAGGTATATCAGTGAGTTTTGAGCAAAACTCACTGATGGACCTACTATATTTGGAATTCTGAAAACTCTACATCAGTAGACAGGGTTGAGCTAGAAGATGAGATTTTGGGTGCCGAAACTTCTAATCTTGCTGTATCACCAATGCTATAGGAGTGGTTTAGGTATATCAGTGAGTTTTGAGCAAAACTCACTGATGGACCTACCATATTTGGAATTCTTAAAACCCTATATCAGTGGACAGGGTTGAGCTAGGAGATGAGATTTTGGATGCCGAAACCTCTAATCTTGCTATATCACCAATGCTATAGGAGTGGTTTAGGTATATCAGTGAGTTTTGAGCAAAACTCACTGATGGACCTACCATATTTGGAATTCTGAAAACCCTATATCAGTAGACAGGGTTGAGCTAGGAGATGAGATTTTAGGTGTCGAAACCTCTAATCTTGTAGTATCACCAATGCTATAGGAGTGGTTTAGGTATATCAGTGAGTTTTGAGCAAAACTCACTGATGGACCTACCATATTTGGAATTCTGAAAACCCTATATCAGTGGACAGGGTTGAGCTAGGAGATGAGATTTTGGGTGCCGAATCTTCTAATCTTGCTGTATCACCAATGCTATAGGAGTGGTTTAGGTATATCAGTGAGTTTTGAGCAAAACTCACTGATGGACCTACCATATTTGGAATTCTGAAAACTCTATATCAGTAGACAGGGTTGAGCTAGGAGATGAGATTTTGGGTGATACAAAATCTGTCCACTGATATAGGGTTTTCAGAATTCCAAATATGGTAGGTCCATCAGTGAGTTTTGCTCAAAACTCACTGATATACCTAAACCACTCCAATAGCATTGGTGATACAACAAGATTAGAGGTTTCGGCACCCAAAACCTCATCTCCAAGCTCAACCCTGTCTACTGATATAGAGTTTTCAGAATTCCAAATATGGTAGGTCCATCAGTGAGTTTTGCTCAAAACTCACTGATATACCTAAACCACTCCTATAGCATTGGTGATACAGCAAGATTAGATGTTTCGACACCTAAAATCTCATCTCCTAGACCACTCCTATTAGATGTTTCGGCACCCAAACTCACTGATATACCTAAACCACTCATATATAATATGTAATTATATATTAAACATTTTTATAAAAAAATTTTTTATATTTTTTTATTTGAATGATGGAGGGCCTGAAGTCTGATGACTTCAGGCCCTCCTTGGGCCTGAAGTCATCAGACTTCAGGCCCAGGGCACAAAAAAAAAAATTTAATTTTAAAAATATTTTTTTATACTTAATTATTATTTATTAAATTAATTATTTATACGATCTGAAGTTATTTGACTTCAGATTCTCCTGGGATGATTTCAGGCCCTGTGTTTGAATCTTAAATTAAGTGTTTTGATAGATTTTTTTATATATTAATATATTTTTAAAATAGAAAAAATTTTGAGTTCACGTCGGGCCTGAATCAAAATATTTCAGGCCCACACTGGGCCTGAATGTATTGATTTCAGGCCCAGCGTGGGCCTGAAATCAATACACACTCTTTTTTTTAATTTTCAGTCAACGTTTTTTTTTCAATTTTTTTTATATATTAATATATTTATTAATATATTTATATATTTATATTTATATTTATTAATAAATATCGTGGGATGAGATATTAATATTTTTTATATATATTAATATATATATTAAATATTATTTAATATATTAATTTTTATTAATCAAATATAAAAATTATTTATTTATATTTTTAAATCACGTTGGATGAGATATTTGTTAACTGAAATATTTTTTTGATATTTACCTTACAACGTTTTCAGCGCCGATTTCATATTATATTTTTTAAAATAAAAGTCTGAAAAAGTATCTGCAGTTGTCTCGAAATTTGTTACTGAGAGAGAGAGAAGGAGAAAGACAGTAGATGACAGGAGGGGTATAAGAGGAAGTTCACTATTATTATGTGCGCCTTTTGGTGAAAATGAAACCATGGTACTGTATTTGGTAAATACCTATTCTTGGGTACGCCTTTTGGTAAATTGCCGTAAAAAGAATGTTTCTAGTCATGACTGAGTGCATGAGACGATCTAGTTAGCTGATCCTATGATAGAAAAACAGGAAGAAGATGTTCATATGGCAAAGTTGCACTATAACAATCCGATGACCTAACAATTCCTATAGGTGGCCAATATAGAAAAGCTAAATGGGTTACTAGATCGGATATTGTAGCTAGCATGTAGAAAGGGCAGGCACATTGCTTTATCAGATTTTGACTTCTAAATCTCAAGGAGACAACACCATGCATATTAACCATTAGTTCATCTTGTAGGGACACCTATTATAAAATAATTGATTAATTATGGAATCTAATTGATTAAGTTGTCGTTGAAAAATTCAAACTAAAGTTGTTAAAGAAGATAGTCAATTGATGGTGGATCCAGTCGATGAATCAATGACAGATCAACTGAACAAGTGAAGATTTTATAGCATGTGTAATAGAGATTGGTTAAATCTTATTAGCTCTTGTACTCTTAGCTTTCCTCTTCTAAGCACTTATAATTATTTATAATATTGTAATAGGTTTTTCTATCTCTTGAGATTATTCGAAGGATAATAAGATTTCCTGGAATGACTCATTGACAAATCATACATCATGAAATAAGAATAAGAGTTTCAAACCAAGTTACATGAATTGAATTTGTTAGAGATTTGTACGTAATTGTTTTTATGTTTCTTATTTTTATTATGCTAATTATTATATGACCTTATTAAGGTATTTTCAAGAGAAGATATATTTATAATTATATGTATAATCATTATTCACCCACTCTATCTCATTCGACCATCCATACACATTTGGTCGCTAGGTTGACGAGGACGTTGGGTTGAGCATTTCGTCTTTTGGTAGATTGAGCATTTCGTCTTTTGGTAGATTGTCACATTTGGTCGCTGACACTTACTCTCAAAGGATAACAAGTAAATTTAAAAAGGCTAAATTGTCAAATGTATTAACTCTCAAAGGGCCTGTCCACTAACTTTAAAGAGTATATCGAATAATTCAGAAGGACATATCAATTAATCGAAGATAAGTCTATTAAATGAAATGATGTTTTTTTTTCTTAATTTAGATATTTAATTTTTTAAATAAATTAATCTTACAGATGACCTATCCGGTCTTAAAAAAAATTTATTGGCCATCAATTAAATCAGAAAGTATTCCCTAATTCAAATAATTTAATAATTATTATAAACCATAATGTTTGAACCCCGTTAAAACAAATTTTAATATATATATATATATATTTAGACACTTTACATTGGGATTAGCTGTGAGTCCAGAAACACCATTTGCGATTCGGCTTTTTTTACATTTTTTGAATTGATAAAAAGCACATGTTACTTTTATATTTATCAAATATCATACTCAATTATATATTTTTCTTATTCTACCCTTCCTAACAAAATTAACTTTTTTTTCTCTCTCCTTCCCTTTTTTTTCATATATAAATACGTGGACCCCCACAATATTTGGTGTTTAACTAAGTGTCTTAGCTTTGATAAAAAATCATGGGTCTAATATGCACCCAACGAGATTAAGCCTCGCAATTTTAATAAAAAGTCAAACATAATGATATTCTTTTCGATAATCAACGTCCTATACATTGAAGACTGCGATTGACATGGACCACCTTGTGATCGGCTCACCACTTTATAGGAATAGAGTATGGATGGTTAGAAGAAAATATCTCCCTTCCAACATAGAACTAAAAATAAGATCGGTTGATAGAGAAAGACTTCTAGTTTAATTGGTTGAAAAGAAAACTAGAGCGACATTCAACAAGAAGATTGGAAAAGACTAATTAAGATGGACGAACATATCTCATATATTCATTGACGATCGCCTGTAAATTAGAAATTATATCAATCTCAATGAACTTAATTGTGTCTACCTCTTTTGCCAACCATGATCACCCTAGCTTACCTTCATGAGCGAGTCTCCAAGTTAAACGAGAAAAGACGAGTCACTAAAGAATCCAACGTCCTTTTAAAAAAACAAGTCACTAAAGAGTCCAACGACCTTTTTAAAAGTGATGTTCTAAAATAAGGAAGAAAATTCAACGGGCTAGATCTAAATCTTTTCTTCAAAAAGCCATATTTAGAATGTCTTCTTCTTTCCTATGTTCACCTTACCGCTCTTAGGAATAAGTCTTCCTAATTCAGTAAAAATTTATCATTTTAATTATTCATTTCATTTTGCACCGGAGACTATTTTTGGAGAAGTTCGAATCTGTTCTATTCGAATATTGATCGGTCTTGATTTGTCATGGGTTACACGTTACTGATTCTCAAAAGAGTCAATTTCTCCACATGGGCCTGCTATGGGAGTATATCAGGCTCAACGTGAGTCTTATATGAATCATATCAGGTCCACGTTAAATTGATTATTTCGATACTATTATAACAGCTATAGAAAATCCAAAATAAGTAATGGATGATATCATTGAACTCCTTAATACTCATAAATCCATAGGACCTGAAATGGTTACAATCTGAGATCTCTTTGTCGATCAGTGGGTTTTGATCGAAACCCACTAATGAACATATACAAGTCCAATTAGACTCATTTCAGCTTCTGTGAATTTATGGGGTTGCAAGGAATCCAACAGTGTCGTCCATTGCTTATTTTGACTTCTCTAGATGTATTAAAATATTATGAGAAGAATTAGACATACATTGGGCCTAATATGGAACTATATCAAGCACACACTGATATGCTCTCATATCATGCCCACGTGGAAAAATTGACTCTTCTGGGAACCAGTAACACGTAAACCATGTCAAACCAAAACCTATCAATATCCAAACAGAACGGATTCGAACTTCTCCTAAAATAGGCTCCAGTGAGAAATAAAGTGAAATGAAATGAGTAATTAAAAGGATAAATTTTTGGTGAATTCGAAAACGTGGAAAAAAGAAGACTTATTCTTAAGAGCGGTAAGGTGAACGGGAAAAAAGAAGATAGTCTCGATATGACTTTTTGAAGAAAAGATTTAGAATTAGTCCATTGGATCTTCTTCCTTGTTTTGGAATATTACCTTTGAAAAAGATGTTGAACTCTTTAGTAACTCGTCTTTCCTTATATTTAACTTAGAGAGCTAATGTGAATGTACCTCACTTATGAAAGTAGAACTCTGGTGATCATGGTTGGCAAAAGGGGTAGGGCAATTAAGTTCATTGAGATTAATATAGATTTTTTCATAGATGATCGTCGATGTATATATGAGTCATGTTGATTCGCCCTGACTAGCTTTTTCCAATCTCCTTATTGAAGGTCGTTTTAGCTTCTTTTTCAACCAATTAAACTAGAATTCCTTCTCTCATCGACCAGTCGATCTTATCTTCATTCCGTACTGAAAAGGAGAGACTTTCTTCTAACCTGCTACATTCTATTTCTATAGAGCAATGAGCTAATCACAAGGTGATCCATGTCAATCACAGTCTTCAATATATACAACGTTGATTCTTAAAAATAATATTATTCTGTTTAACTTTTTACTAGAATAGCGAGACATAATCCAACATGGTGCATATAAGGCCCTAGGCTCAAGATTTTTATCATAACTAAGATATTTAATTAAATTTTAAGTACTGTGAGATATTATGTATGCACGCAGGTAACATGAAAGAAACCCTCACGGGCTAGATTGGATGGTAAGGCGCCTGGCTGATTTGGTCGAGGTCATAGGTTTGAGGGTCGCCAATTGTGCATGGAGATAAAACTCTGCTCTGCTGGCATTAATTCCCTCGACCCCAAACGGGTTTCAATTTTTTTTTTTTTTTTTGGCAGGTAACATGAAAGAAAAACACAAAGGTTTTTTTTTTGTTTTTTGTTTTTTTAGACCTACAAAAACCTACGGTTCGTTTGCGATTCGTCAGCCACACGAATAACGGCGGGGCAGGTGAGGCGACCAAGACCGAAACCGTAATTCGCAATCCAACGAAACATCGGGAGAGAGGCAATGGATTGGAACGGCGGCAGCGAGAAGGGACTGCTGTGGCGGCTCCCAACGCTGAAGATGAAAGAGCTGGGAAAGTTGGGTCCTGGTATAGGTTTCGGCGCCGGTTGTGGCGTTGGCTTCGGCATCGGCCTAATGGGAGGTGATGAATATCTTAGTTTCTGATTATTTTGTTTTGTTTGGCTTTGGTCCTCGATTAATCTTATTATTCGTGAAAACTTGAATCTTTATACATCTTGAAACTGTGAGCTTCTCTCATTCGAGCCACAGCTAGTATTTTTTTTTTTCTAATTGGCAAAGGGGCTTAGAATATACGCAGCAGCATGAATTGGGTTGCGTTCATGTTCTTTTGGTAGATGTCGAACTCGAGTTGCGCATATACAAACAAGACGAACTCTTAGCGCTCACTGTTTGAAATTTTGACGCAAAAGTTGTATTTTTGTGTTTTTTGGTTGCGGTGTTGTCTCGATTGAGTGATGCCGTCTCATGTATGTCTGCAATGAGTTCACTAACCTGCCATCTTAGGAACATGTTGCCTAAATTACCCACCCAAAGAAGTGGGTGATTCTGAGCATGACCACTATGCTTGAACCCAAGTGGTATTATCCGATTTGCTATCAGAGTAATCCAAGTTTTGCTGATACCGAAATCACACCGGGCGAATGGATTGACTGTCATGATTTGAGATTAGGTCCTTCATTGTCATACAGTTTGATCAGCCCCTGTAACTTCCATCTCATTTTACAGGTGCTGGATTGGGAGCTGGATTTCCTGGTATGCAGCTTGGATTTGGATTTGGAGCTGGATGTGGAATAGGTTTAGGTTTTGGATATGGCGTTGGGAGAGGAGTTGCATATGACGAGTTCCGAAGACATTCAAATGTTGGAAAGCTGTTTCGTGGTGTCCGAAACAATCCATCTGAGTAAGTTACTCCTATTTCTGTTTTAGCTGGGTTTTTCTTTCTCCCTTTACCTTCTAATTCTGTCGCACTGCATTTTCCCTACAAAATGAAAATGTCAAAGGAGTTATATAAACATCCCCTGTGGGCATTGTAACTAGTTCTATTGCTTTTACCTACCCTGCCGTTGACCCTGATGGCTTGACTTTCTTGCCTTCTTACCCGGCCCTATTTTCCCTGCTAAGGACCTTAAAGTGGATGGAACAGAATGCCAATGGAAAAAGGAGTGGAGTTGGATGTAAAAAAAACTCCTAGCAAGATGAGAAACAATGAACTAGAGTGGTGAAGAGAAGACAGTAAATGTCTTTAGCACTTTAAAAGCAAAGGTTTAACTTATCAGATCAAGCAAGAAAACACTTACTCCTATGATTCGAATACACAACAATTCTCGAGCTCAATGGGTATCTGCTACATTCAGAAATGTTTAAATGAGATGGATCTTGGAAGTCTATTTTTTACTGGATAATTGATCCCAGGAATGAGTGGTTGTTCTTCTTCATGGTGCCATGAATGGCCATGGAAAGGATATATATATTTTTTTCATATTTGAGATTGAGAAGATTGTACGAAGGATCATTGTGGTTTGAATAATAGTTCTAGAATATCTATATTCAAAAATAGTTCAGTTCCCAATTCTATAGTGTAATAAGACAGCTTGAAGAAAATTTAGTTTACAAATTGATCCAGTTTTAATATGTCTAAGTAGTTATTGCATTGTGTTGGCACTTGGCCTTGGTTACCCTTGTTCTCAAAATGTAAATCCTTCCTTGTGATCGTTAAGAGTAAGAAGGAATTGTTTTGGGTCTGTGAGTGTTACTGGAATAACTGACTTAGGATTCCCGTTTCCCTTTTTCCTTGCATTATTCACAACTCCATATTACAAATAGATTCTTGACTATTGTAGTATTTACATTATACTTCCTATGCTATTTATATATGGGTGGGTATCTAATACTTCCTTTCACGTTGGTTCAAATATATTGTGACAACTTAGCTGTTATAACATATAACTATAGTCAAACATGGGACCTCTTAAAGGATCGGTGAGTAAATTTGCTAATTGTTTATTGAAGCTAATTCATGTAGGGAAAATCTCAATGGATTTCACTTTCTCAATGATGAAGTGAGAATCAAACTTGTTCTCTCATGAAACACTAGATTAGAAGGTACGTGCATAGCAATTTGGTTATTATGAAAAATTTCATCGAATGCACATGTCCACGGCATAACTCAGTCAATAATGATCTAAATAAGTTCATGCGTTGCTAACACCATTGCTCTATATTCTGCCTCATCATTTGATTGAGCACTATATCTTGCTTCTTGTTTTTAATTGGAAATTAAGTTGCCAGCTAGGAGAACACAATAGGCTGGAGTAGATCATCTATTTGTAGGTGAGGTTCCCTTTCTACATTATGTATCCTACAATCTGTAGGTGACTTTGATTGTGGAATAAGAGCCCTTTTCCAGAAGCTATTAAGAAGTTGCTCTTTAATGATCAGAACATGGAGCCTCTAAAAAGTGATTGAATATGCAAGGTCTTGACTTTTGTGACTAAGATAATTTAGTTTTCCCATTTATGTTTTTAATTTTACATGATATATTAGTGATCCTCCTATCTAATTACCATTTTGAAATTAGGATTCATAGGAGTATTAGCTGGTCTGGTACCTAATATGTTAGTCTCCTCGAGCATGCATTTCTTGAGAGTTGTAGATATCTCCCTTATACATGCCACCTCTATACCAACAAAGTACTTGAGGTCGCCTAAGTTCTTATTTTGAAAATGCTGATGGAGATAATCTTTCAGTTATGCAATCCCAACTGCATCATCCTTGCTAATGATAATGTGGTCCACAAATAAGAAGAATAATGCATCTACTTGATTTAGAGATAAGGTGAAAAACCGAGTCATCTGTTGTGCTTATCATTACGAAATTATGGAGAAGAGTCGAATTAAAGTTGCCAAACCAAGCTCTATTTCTTTAGCTTGTAGATCAATTTCTTTAGTTTGCACACAAAGTTGATTTCTCTTAAGCAACAAATCTGAAGGTTGCGTCATATGTACTTCCTCAGTAAGATCGTTAGAAAGAAAAATACTCTTAGTATCTAGTTGGTGAAGAGGCTAGTGAAAAATAATTGCTAATGTGAAGAAGAGTCAGATTGAAGTACTTTTGACCATTGGAGAAAAAATCTCTTAGTCCACCTATAAAGTTGAGCTTGTACTTCAGCTGTCAAACGAGCCTTTAAGCAGTTCACGATACCATTGTGGGAGCATTTGTTTGTGAAGACCCAGTTGCAACCTACTATAGATTTTCCTAAAATAAGGCGTAATTAGTTCCCAAATGTCGTTAGAGTGGTGGACATTCATTTCCTTGAATATTGCTTGCCGCCAGTTGGGGTTTGGAAGAGCTTCCAGGTTTGTAGAGCTTCTTAGACACTCCATGAAATTGACTGTGAAACTATGGAAGACAAAAGGTAGAATGTTTGGGTTATATCGAAACATATGATAGGAATGAAGAAAGTGGATGTGAAGTAGAATACTTTTAAATACTTTTTCAGAAAGCAAGTAGATCTAAGTCAGAGGTCAGATTTGGGATGACAAGTGATTGGCAATTAACAGAGTCTCTTGTTAGGACCGAAGAATTTAGATATTTTCACAATGATATGATATTATCCATTTTTTAGCCCAAACGCTCATGGTTTTGTTCTTATACTCTACCTAAAAGGTCTTATACCAATAGAGATATCTTTCCCTTATAAGTCCATGATCCTTTTCATGTGTTTTCAATGTGAGATTTTGTTTGCAACCATTACAAACGAACAATCTCCTGTCAAACGAAGGACCGCCATTATTCCCATGGTCCGGGCCCCCCTTGAGCATCAGGTCACTTTTAACCTGCTCAGGACCTCCCCTCGAGCACTCTTGACCTGCTCAGGTATCCCCTACTTCGTTCAAGGTTTCACTCACATGATTCGATCTGGGTTATGGCTCTGGCTCATGCTTTTTCCAACAATATGGGATTTTGTTTGCAACCATTGCAATCCAACATCTCTATGGGTGTTGAAGTAGGCTTATGTCTCGTCCTATGTGTATGCTCGTGATAGAGGTGAATAAACCATCTGGAGCCCAGTCGTAGTGGGTGTAGAAGTGGCATATTACAATAGATCCATGACTATTATAGTATTTTATTATGCTCCCTACACTATTTAGGTATTGGTGTCTAAGAGTGTGTATAACGATCAATTCATCATATTCTTATGGTTACTGGTATTTAACTTCTGATGATGTAGATGAAGAAATATCTATGTTTTTTGTGGGTAATAAGCAGTCCCTTGGATTCTAACTGAAATTTTAATTTGTTTGAATTGTATGCACCAGCTGTTGCTGATTACAACCGTGATCATATGGAAATAGGCATGCTCGCCAACGTTGCACCACGTATCTAGCCCTATCATTAACACGGCCTAAACCGATAATTAGACACCTAAAACATGTTTTTATCCTTCATCTCACTGGCAGAATGTTCCGCAGGGGCCAGGCACCTTATGTCACCTGTTTGATTCCACACGATTGAAACAAGTAAATATTAGGTAGAATTTAAAACGTCCTCAAACCTCATGCTACTTCGCCCTTGTACATGAAACATACACTAACGTATTTGCATAATCATACTCCACTTAGTTGCTTCATGATCTATACTTTCGTTTGGAACCTTTTCTGTTTGTAATTAGGAATTATGGACATTAAATTTCCTTAAGCTACTCAAGAATCGTCTCAAACCAATCATCAAATTCACACTTGTTTTCTTATCTTTTTTTGTAGGAATTATGCCGAGGCTCTGTTTGATGAACTTGTAGAAAGTACAAGGAAACTGATAAAAGCAACTTCCAGAGAGATTGAAAAATGGAGATAAAGATGGCAAATATGTTGCTCTTCTGACATCTCCAGGTAAAGGCGTACAGAACTATCCCACCTTTAATTTCTTACGTTGTTAAGAAACAATAATTGAATATTAAAGATTGTTAAAGTCAGACTAGTTAGTGGCACGTTTTTTGTGTTTTTTTTTATCGTCTCTCTTTTCTTTGATTTGGTTGTGGTGCAACTTTAAATCATTTCTTATTCTCCACGTTGTATTATTGAAATGGTTGGACTGAATTTGATGGCGATGCGCCCTCAACCTCAACTGAGATGGGAAAAAAAATGTTATAACAAGGCTTTTCACAGTTTATGCAGTTGCCTTGCTCGAGTTCTAGATTGTGACAAGATTTCTTACTGTTTGCCACGGGCGAGATTAGTCGACATTTGATTGTGTTTTATAGTCTGCATCTAGAGGTCTCAATCGGCAAGATTTAGGCACGACAATGGCTGGGTCAGGATTGTTTAAAAAAATCAGCCTTCTTTCTTTATTTTGAATTTCTATGCATTTTGATCAAAATTTATTAATAATTTAAATAATTTTGAAACTTTGGATTGGAGGACAAGATTATGAAAGTGTAAAAAAGTTGGTGTTCTAAATAAATCAAAAATATCTAAATTCATATATGACACTATATCAAAATAAATAAGGTTGAAATTTTTAAATATTTTTTTTTAATTGATTGGAGGTATGAATCAAAAGTTTTGGGACATGGTGAGATTTAAGAGAGTGAAAGAAATTGATCGGATGAGGTTGGGATTAAATTTGATTTATCTAGATTTTTTAAAACTTGAAACTTTAGCATGGATAAGAGAGTGTAAGAAAGTTATTGGTGCTATCCTAGAGTATATCAGAAATAAAGAAGGCTGAACTTTATATATATATATATATATAATCAGATATTAAAAACGTATTTTATTTTTTAATTTTTTTATTAAGTTTCTTAAGTTTCAAAATTAAAAATACAAATATAGATAAATTTTGAGTATCTAGTTTTATTTTTTATATTCTGGCAATCAATTGTGCATATGTTTCGCCTTCAATTTCTTTCTAAGTTTGCAAAAATTTTCTAATTTAGGACGTCATTATTTTAATCTCCAATATATCACCTCAATGTCACTTTCTCCGAAAATAAACTAAACCCTAAAACCTTCTTATAATTTTTTTATATACCCCCTATATTATCATTTTTTAAATATTATTGCAGAGAAGATCATTAGACCATACACCCAACAAAATATTTTATAGTATCGAAAATTAACTTCAATATCTATTGAAGTAATTATAAGGAACAACTTTTAGTAGTAGAATTGCTCTGGAATTATCATGGATTATCCAAATATATTAGAAAAATAATATTCAGAATGAAATAAAAAAAGGTATAGAAAAAGTTAATAAATAATCTTCTCAGTTAATTTCAAAAGTGTCAAAAAAAAATTTTAGTTGGTATCCAGAAAAAAGTATCCAATTTAATTTATGGACATAAAACATTAATAAATAAATCGAATGGACATGATTCTTAAAAATCCATGTCTATTTAATAATCAAAAAATGAAGTGATTTTTTTTAACCACTTTGTTCATCGGCGCAGTCGCCGGAGGGTTAGATATTTAGGAGCTGCATCCAATTGCCCAGCTGCATGGCGGCGTCTTGCCACGTCCATGCCTCCGCCACTTGGACGCTGCTCAGCAGCTCCCTGGCCTTCCTCGCGATGTCGCCGGCGGCGTCCCGGTTCCTCTTCGCTTGGACGGAGACGTTCTTGGGATGGCATTTCAAGAGCCGGATGTAGGCGTCCAAGTCATGCACACAAACCGGGTCCCGCACCTTGAAGAAGTCCAGGGCCAGCTCCACCCCGACGTGAGCGTAGCTGCTCAGGCCGCCGCCCACCGGATTCCTGAAATTCTCATTGAAAATGACCCCCGGCAACTTCGTCACCGGGTCGTTCACGTTCGCCACGCGCAGCACCTTGACGCCGAGCTCCTCGCACCGCTGCTTGAACCCGGCGTTGCCGACTCGCGGCCCGCCGTAGGAGTAGACCATGACTGGCGCCCCCTGGTTGAGGCCGAGCTCGGCGAGGTCGTAGCCGAGGAGCAGCGCGAGGGCGCTCCCCATGCTGTGGCCGGCCAGCGTGATGCTCACCTCCTCGCCCTTGTACTTTTGGATGAGGCGGGACACCTCGGCCAGGAGCTGCTCCCGGCAGCTTCCGCTGCCGAACTTGGTGGAGCTATCGCCGGAGGTGTAGAGGTTGAGGAAGCCCGAGGCGACCTTGACGTCCGGACGGGGGTCGTGCGGATCGAACCGCGCCGCCTCCAGGGAGCTCATCAGGTTGGCGATCCACTCGCTGCTAGTGACGGTGCCGCGGAAGGAGACGAGGATGTCGCGACGGCCGACGTCGGAAGAAGAGACGGCGACGTAGCCGATCCAGCGGCTGCAGCAGGTGCTGCCGCTCTGGGTCGGGATGGGGAGGCTGATGTCCGGAGTGGCATACACGTACTTGGTGACCTCGTAGCCGGCGTCCGGCATTCCCACCCCCCGGAGCATGTTCTTCTTGCCGTACTTACAGTTGAGGTAACGGTCAGAGGAAGGATCGAGGTCGAAGGCCTTGTAGCAGGCGGCAACCAGCTCGCCGTACCGGACGATCTCGTCTCTGAGAACGGGATGCAGGGGCGCCACCAGAGCCTCCCAATTATCCTCCTCCATCTCCTTCCTCATGTTCGCCTTAGCCGGCACCGGCGCCGGTGCGTGCTGCACAGAAATCCTGGGCGTCGCTACCGCGACCGACGCGGCGAGCTCCGCCGTCATGATCGACTGGGCGGCGGCGGCGGCCGAGACTCGCGTCCGCCGGCACTCAGTGATTGCGGCACAAGAATTGGAAGCCGGCAGGCGCGACGCCATGGCTCGAGCGCGAGGAGAGCAGTCGGTCGGTGGGTCGGTTGAGTCGAGGACAGCACTCCGAGATCGCATCGTATTTATAGGTGAACGCGGTTTCGGCGGTAGTCAAACTTGTTTACCAAAATAAGCGTTGAATTTCGAGTCACATCCAACACTTTGTTTTTTAGTTTTTGATTTTTAATTACCTGGTCTCACTTGATTGGTCGGTAGTATTCCACCCGCGTATTCATTAGAGTATACATTCGATCAGATATTTTATACTTATTAAAAATTAATTTTAAAATCTATTAAAATAAATATTCATACAATTATGTCAAATGCACATCAATTGTTATACAGATATCTTTATCAATTGATTAAGACGAAAGAGGAATAAAATAGGAAATATATATCTTTATCTGTTAAAAATGGATTTTATGTAAAAGAAAATCAAAATTTAAAAAAAAAAAAGTAAGAAAACAAATTTTGAATAAAAATTACAAAAAATAAATGGATAGTCGAATCATAAATAATAAATATTAATGTTAAAATCAACGTGGATATGTGTGATATTAATATAACGATAAATTACATAGAAAACTCTCCAATCTCTATTTGATCTTTGCATGTACTCTCTATTTGAGATTTTTTTGCATTCACTCTCTAATGGATTGAGTATAAAAGAGTGAAAATTAAGTATACATCAGTGAAAATTGAGTATAAAAGAGTGACATTTCAGTATAAAAGAACGAAAATTGAATACACAGTTTCTTGATAGGGTGGATATAATCTTATATACTCAAATTTCTAACTTTTATACTTAATTTTTTTTAAATAATATTCACAAAATTATCTTGTCAATTCTATCAGGGACTGTATGCAAAGAAAACTTTCAATAGAGATTATATGTAAAGAAAATTTTGAGATTGGAGAGTTTAAAAAAAAATTCCTTAATATAATAAGTATATTAATGTTAAAAATGGATACGGATATACTAACTACGTGTCGTAATTTTTATGCTATATTAGGCTCGACAACGATGACGTCGACGTCTGCTGGGCAGCGTTCACGTCAACGCGGGCCGAGTTAAATCAATAAAGTGAAATGGTGGAGCAGTGGGGTTTTACCAGTACTGCAGCACAATGGAAATGATTTAAAATAAAGGGGGTTTGGATTTCGTTTGAAACGTGGAGCGCGTACGTTTGACAATTTTTCTGATGGTGTTAGATATGTAATATGATTAAGGTCTTCTCCGTCCATGGGATAGATGTGCCAACGCAACAATTGGGACAGGGACGAGCTTGTACTCTTGTGGGATCGAATTCATTATATTGGAGGGGCTTAATTAATTTGTAAACCTGATATATGTGGGGAAATTAATTAATGTCCAAATTCAAGCTTCGACCAGGAAGGAATCTACGACCGTTGGATGGACGGAAGTGTGAACTCGAGCATCCACTGTGGCCCTCAATCGCCTCCCCTAGCAGTGGCTCTATTACTACGTGGCAGCTGAAGGTTGAACAATGGGAGTGTGAGGGGGACCAAAAGATTTCGGGAGATGGAGATGAGATCCTCTGTCCCAATGAGGATCCCTGTCCCTCTGTCTCAATCGTCGGCGATGATCGGCGAGTCGTTCGATCGTTGATCGGACATCATCGGTGGACCGCCGTCGCGAACAAAATTATACCTTAGGGATACTGTGAACCCGTCGGGGACCGCCGCAATTGCGATCTCGTCAAATTCACCGTCGAATCCGACGAGATTGTAATGTGACGATTTCGACCGATTCATCGTTATCCCAAGATATTGTTTGATTCGGAATGATAATCAAAAATTATTAATGATATCTAATTATCGATCAGATGATTCGTCGATCGTATATCATCGAGTAATGTGAAACAGGCGTCGCGGACAATGAGGGTCAGATTTCACATCCCCGCCTCCTCCCTATTTATTGTATACATTCTCTTCTCTGTCTTCGTCTCCACATATATTCAACTTTCATCCAATTTTCGGGACAATGTTATAATAATTAAGTCATTCATTAAATAATATATATATTTAACTTTTTTCCTATTCTATTACTATCTCTCATTTCCGTGAAGTAAAACATATTTATCAAATTCTTAAAAAAATAAATTAAAAAAAATAGTAGAAGCAATAATAAATTATTAAAAATAGTTTATCTCAGAACCATTATCCTAAAAAAATAATTTAATCGAATATTTAAATCGGATACGAATGAGATTTTATAAGACCCACTTTTATATAAGAATTTAAAATTTTTCATATCTAATTATCTGATTATTTAATTGAGTCAAAACAAAATCATTCCATATCCTTTTTCGTTCAGGTCGGATATCAAATTCTTTATGAAATTTAGAGAAAATTATCGCCTTTAATTTTGGAGACGAGTGAAATATTTAACTATGGAGCCCTGGGGCGAATCCAGCATAGGACCGAGGGGGCCACGACCCCTCCTCCCCTTTTTAATAATATTATTTTTATATAGAAATTTATTTATGTTTTAGTATATATATTATTTGACCCTTTTAAAAAAACATATGTATAGTTAGTCTAATAAATTTTATTTTTCATTTAATACACATCTAGTTATCTAGAGTAATCCTAGATCCGCCCTGGTGGAGCATTTTGAATCGAGTCAAGCTAAGTTCTATACCACCTTGGGCAAGTTCAAACACCTAAAGTGGAACTATTACAATCAAAGATGGATCTAGGATTTTAAGTTAGGGGCCGCATAGCTGAAATAAAAAATAATCATCCAAAGATTCGGACTCAAGATATGTGTTAAATAAAAAATAAAATTTACTAATAAACCAAGTATACATATTTATTTTATAAGAGACAAATAATATATATATATTTATATATATATATATATATATTAAGAAAATAAAAATATATATAAAAAAATATTATTAAAAATATGTCTCGACTACCTCCTAAACTAAAGTTGGTTGTATAGGTCTTAGATCTTGGAGCGATTGAGTTTCTAGTTACACTCAAGGAAAGAGTTACGTATTGTCGGGATGGTCTTGAGAAAAATGAGATCCTAGACGAAATTTTAGATTTGATCCTTTTGGACCTTCCTCTTGCATTAACTTGAAAAGTCAAATATATATTCAATAAATTAATTGAATATTATAATCAAAGTAAATCAAACAATATAATTGAAGAAACTAAATATTAGATAATATTTTATATAATTTCTCAAAATAACTTATTCAACAATTAATAACGTACTGAATAATGCAGAACAGAGGCTACAAACTCATCTGAAAAGCTAGAGTCCGCACTGAAACATGCAATATTTCCGCCGCCTTCCACACCAAGGGTGACGGTGAATGTTTCAGGGGGTAGAGAGCAATGTCGATGTGTGAATCATAGATAGAAGTTGTCCCGACGGCAGAATAAGATTTGCCCTAGCTTCACTTCGTAGGTCAACAAGAGAGAGAGAGAGAGAGGCATCACGGCTGATCGTGTCGACAAACAGAGAGGGGTCTCACTCGGGCAACGCAACAGGACGGACGAGTAGCAAGAGGACGAGCAAGAGAGGGGTGAAGAAGTTACAATGCAGCAAGAGCCAATCCCCTTCTCAGAGCATCAGGCGACCCTTATATAGGGTGGCGACCCTTATATAGGGTGGGCGACCCTTGTCTTGTCTTGGCTATCTTTTCTCATAAAAGCTCAATCTTATGGCAGACTCAATCTCGTGGCAGCTTTAGTTCTCTCGAGGGCCCGGTTGGGCCGCCAAACAGTCATTCACCTGTCTATGCTGTCAGCCTGTTATCAGCATTAATGCTTGATGTCATGGGAGAGCATGCTTACAACGAATGTCTCTTCCTCATAATAAGGGGATTTTGTGTATCTTTTCGTACCTAGTTGAATCTAATCGTCATTAAATGCTTTTGATCGTAGAACTACCTTCGTTCGCCTTATCATGCAACTCTGTAAATCTGTCCAGCTCGACTGACCGGCCGCAGGGGGTCATCCTGGGAGGCTCGATCGCCCGGCAACCGATCGCTCTTAAATGGGGCAAGCCACCCCTAGGTGGTTTCAGCCGTTCTCGGTGCCTGACCGTCCGGGTGCGCCTGACCGGATAGCCGATTACTAGGCCGCGAGTCGCTTCTTAGAACGGGCGAGTTATTCTAAGTACATGACTACCAGGTCGTCCGACCGGTTATGGCCGACCGGGCACTTCTGCCTGGCACCCAGATACCCGACTAAAAGTCGGCATTTTGGGGTGGGGAGAGGTTCTAAGTGCGTGACTTCCAGGTCGTCCGACCTGGTACGCCCGACCGGATACTTCCGACCGAAGCCCAGATACCCGAATGAAGAAGGTTGGCATCTCGGGGTGGGCCGAGTCGTGCTTAAGTGCCCGCCTGTCTAGTCAGCCAATGAATTTGACTGACTCACCCTCAATCACCTGCACAGAGGACGAGCCCGAGTGCCTCATCAAGCATCCTATGGCACCGAGCGAACTTATCCGGCTGGATCAACACCATACGCAACCGGGTACCTCTACCCGACTGGATCACCTACCCGTCCGGATCACAAGCCTCCCCCTCAAGTCTAGTCGAAGGAGGTGATTGGTCCGACTGACTAGGCTATCCGCCCGGTCTGACCTCTTTGTCGTTACCTTCTCCTATGCCCATTATGGCCCCAAATCGTGCTCATTATGGTCTGAATCCCCTGTCACATCATGATTTAATTTCCTCATCACGCGTCCTACTCTGACTGGGTCTCCCTGGCAACGAAGCGTCGTTTGTCAGCAGGCTCGTGCGGTGTCAGGGATAGGTTCTCAAAGCATCGGCATGGGCGGGAAACCAACGGTGACGATCTCCTCCCGCCCTTTTCTGATAAGCATCCAATGACCCTCCCAATCTTCACCTCAGTATAAATAGGCAGCACCCCGAGGCCCTTCTACTCTTTAGTTTCCTATTGCTTCCTCTACCTCTCCTTTCCTACCTCTCCTTTCCTACCTCTGCCTTCCAGCTACCGTGCTTTCTCGGCGTCCTGTTGTCTCCGGCGAGCTCCAACCGCCTGCGTTCCTTCGCTTCTGGCTATTCGGTCTCTAGGTACTCCCTTTCCCTGCCGACTGTAGAGTCTAGTTTATCATCGTTTCTGACCCTGACCTAATGGCCGAGTCCACCTCCTCAGTCGGCCTGTGGTACACTAGCACCATATCAACTTTGACTCGCAACCATCCGGACGGACTACCAAATTCCTGCCGACCACAAATTAGCCTTTCCTAATCGTCGTGACCGACCACATCTCCCTCCTCTTAGTTACTTCACTATCTTTAGAGACCATCTACTAGCTGGGCTAAGGTTCCCTCTTCACCCTTTCATAATGGAGATCTGTCGATATTTCCAAATCTCACTCTCCCAACTGGCCCCTAACTCCGTCCGGATACTCTGTGGGACTGTTGTTATCTTTTCTCTATACCACATCCCTTTGGAACCCCGGGTCTTTCACTTCTTCTATTATCCCAAGAAACAGGAGCCGGACAATTTTTTCTTCCAGGCTCAGGCCAAATCAACCTATCTAGATAAGGTCCCTTCTTCTAACAAGGGGTGGAAGACCCATTTCCTCATTGTTAACACTACCCCCACCTCGTCCTGGCCTACCGAATGGGTAGAGGATCTACCTACCCAACCACCCATGCCTAAGAACTATCTCAGACCCAGCATTTCAGCTGGCTTATTCTAAGATCGGGGGGTTTCACTTCCACGTCGGTCGCTTGTTGAACGAGGCAGTGTTGTATATCTTCTGGCTGAGTCAGATTCCTACCACTCTGTCTAACTCTTTCGGTAAGCTCTTACTTCGCATTCGAACCCTTTAGCTCTAACTAAGGTTTTTTCTATCTCGCAGCTCAAACCATGTGGAATGCGATGCTTGGTGAAGAGCTCGACCTAGATGAGGCTGAGTTGGAGGCCCGAGCGACGGAGGAGCTAGAACAAAGAGTTGTGCGACCAGTGCGCAATGTTGTTGCCTCTGACCTTCCTGAGGATGTAGGGGGCGACTCGGAGGTCCAACCATTAGACATGGACTCAGAGACTGAGCAACCTTCCTTGGAGAGGCCGACCAGAAAACGTCGTCGTGTCGTTGTGCCCCCGAACGTGCCCTTGGCTCAGGAATTGGTAAAAGAAGCTTATGATCTGAAAGCCCCCCATCCAGCCCCGAGTGGTCGTTTGCCTCCTAGAGCGCGCGCCCCCGCCTCAAGCTCGACACCACTCCGCCCTAACGCCTTGATCCCCCCTTCCAGCTCCTCCTTGTCCAACCCCCAGAGTCCTGACGTTCAGGCTCCTTCCTCGGCGCCCTGTCTCCTTCTAAGTATCCGATTAACTAAGAGTATCCTTCGGTAGTCGGCCTGAACCCGACCATCCATCCTCAACTATTAATCTGCACGGTCGGCTGGTCGAGTGCTGGGATCAAGGGGAGTTAACCACCCACGAGAAGAGTCCTTTGAGTCTGGCCAATAACTTCTTCATGGATGTGACTCAAGTTTAGCCTTCCACTCTTTACTATCCTTGCTTTACTCCTAACACTCATCATTGTGCAGTTTTGGGTGGCTTGTCAGGTGGTCACCCAATCCTTGTTTCACAATACCCGAGAGCGTCGAGTGGCTGAACAGAGGATACAAGCAATAGAGGCGCAGTTGGGCCACAACACCCTTCCTCCGGGCGAAGCGGGTATGGAGCTTCTTCCTTGAACACCACCCGACCTCCCCTTTCGTTCTCTCTTCCGCCGGTCACAAAGAAGAAGGAAGCTTCTTCCTTGTTTGCGCCCAAACCTGCTCTCCTTCTTGTATGTTACTCACGCCCAAGGGAAGAGGAGGAAGAGTGGAAGATGAGAAGAAGAAAAGCTTTCTTCTTCCTCCACAAAATCCCAGCCGAAACCTTCCTTGGGTCCCTTGATGCCGACGCAAGCCCTAGGAGAGAGAGAGAGGGAAGAGAGGGGAATTAGGCTATGTGTTGGATGTCTTGGTCTCATGGCTCATGAGGTATATATAGGCTACAATAGGGACTATGAGGAGGAGTTGGGTCTTGACTTTCTAATGGATCCAAAGCCCTATCCATTAATGATAATTCAATCTACTAAAGGATTATCATTGAACTACCTCACCAACCCCCATAATTAAATATGGGCTCCACCTATTATGTGTACATTATCTCCCTGTGTTTAAGATCTCGCATGTCCATTAATTAATTAAATTTTTGATATTTTAATTAATTAATATCTAACTCCATGAGTAGTAGCACTCAACTTTATCATCATGTCGGACCAAGTCCACCTACAGGATTTATATGATGAACTTTATTAGCTCCTTAAGGGGACATCATCATCCTAATATATAGGGCACGATTTCCTTCTATAATCAACGACACACCATGTAAATAATATTATTTCCCAATTTATTAGGTCTTTCAATTTAACAAATAAATCTCACCCATTGGTAAATCAAAGAAATTGATATTAAGTACATGTGCCCATTATTATATCGGAATTAAGAGCATGTACACCATAATATCTGAGGTCTGATTCAATTATATAGTCAGTATAAATTGAATCACCTCTATATCAGTCCTGCTCAATACACACAAAGTGTACTAGTGTAATTCTATGGTCAAGGTAAACCAATACCAAATTACATTACAACCATGCCAATAGTTTGTCCAAAACCATCTCGGTTGTGAGCCACTACTTATACTTTACAAGGGACTGATAACATGATCTTCTATGTGGCACCGCACACCATTTTATCTACAATGTAAAGTATCAGATAATATGTACACATATAATAAATATAAAATACAAACAATGATCATGTGATTCTCATTCTAAAATGTAGATGTTCATTCAAAAGCTAGGCTTTTAGTATACATCCTAACACCTCCTGGTCAGCCGTTGAACTTCCTTCAAATTTCGGGGTGGTGGCATGTCTAGCAGAGCCTTCACCTTGCTGGGGTTAGCCTCGATGCCTCGCTCGGTCAGGATGTAACCCAAGAACTTCCTACTTTTTGCTCCAAACAAGAATTTGGCAGGATTTAATTTAAGACCATACCTTCTCAGGGTGCGGCAGGTTTCCTCCACATATGCTATCAAGTTTGCCGCTCGGAGGGATTTGATGAGGATGTCATTCACGTACACCTCAATGTTTTCCCCAACTCCTCCTTGAATATTTTATTCATCAACCGTTGATATGTCGCCCCTGCGTTCTTTAGTCCGAATGACATAACTTTATAACAATAAGTGCCTTGGATGTAATAAAACTGACCTTTTCCTGATCGCTAGGAGCCAACGACACTTGATGATATCCCTGATAAGCATCCAGTATGCAGATAAGTTCACTTCCAACAGTGGAGTCCACCATCTGATCAATTTGTGGGAGGGGATAACAATCTTTAGGGCAAGCGCGGTTAAGGTCTCGGAAGTCCAGGCAGACCCTCCACTTGTTATCCGGCTTGGATACCTGCACCACGTTGGCCAACCAAGCTGGAAACTGCACTTCCCGAATGTGCCCCGCTTCCAGGAGTTTGTCCACCTCAGCTTGGATGATCTTGTTCTGCTCAGGACTAAAGTCTTTTTTCCGTTGTTTCACCGGTCGAGCATCAGGGTACACATGCAACTGATGCTCCATGACTTTCGGCCAGATGCCTTTCAGGTATCGGGCAGACCAAGCAAATACATCTTGATTCTCTGTCAGGCACTTTACCAGTTGTCGTCTATGGTTGGGGTCCAGCTCTGGTACTATCTTCACCTTCGTTTCTTCCCGATCGGGGAGGAGTTGAACCTCCTCCTTTTGCTCCCTTAATTTAACCTAGGGGGAGGTCTACACCATGTTACAGCCGGCCGGCGGTGCTTGGAACGCCTTTCGTGCCTCCGTTCGGACGTCATCTACATAACATCGGTGAGCCACCTTTTGGTTCCCTCTTACATCCCCTACCTGGTCACCGACCAGAAATTTAATCTTCAGATAAAAAGTAGATGTCACTGCCCTGAATTCGTTGAGCGTTGGTTGCCCCAGGATGACATTATAGGCAGAGGGTGCGTCTACTATCAGGAAGGTCGACCATCGAGTTCTCTTCAGAGGCTCTTCCCCTAGCAAAATGACCAGCTTAATCTGGCCGATCGGCTGGACTTCATTCCCGGTGAACCCAAAGAGGGGCGTGGCCACAGGTTGCAACTCGCTGACCTTAATCTGCAGCTGCTCGAATGCTTTCTTGTAAAGGATATTGACCGAACTACAAGTGTCCACGATGGTCCGATGGACCTGGTAGTTAGCTATGACAGCGGTAATGACCAAGGCGTCATCGTGCGGAACTTCCAAGCCTTGCAAATCTTGTGGACCGAAACTGATCTGTGGCCCTCTGGCTTGAGTAGGGCTTGTCCTCACCTAGTGAATTTTTAGGCATCTGACTTGAGACTTCCGGGCCCGGTTGGAGTCCCCATAGGCGGGACCACCAGAGATGACATTGACCTAGCCTTGCACTGCGTTCTGCAAGTTTGCCTGCTCCTCGCTCGCCTCTCCCTGCTCAGGGGAGCTGGATGACTGGAATAACCGTCTCGCCGCTGGGGCAGCCACCCGGGTATCTGTTTCCCGCCCTTCTGACTGCGCCCTTCCTCGACCCCGGGCTCCTCCCTGAGGTGCCCTTCGTGGGGGTTCCTCGGCTAGGGGGAGCTTGATCTCGCTCGGACTTCCAACACTCTGGGGTGTTATGGGTATGGCTATGATGAAATGAACAATAAGGTTGCCACATGTTGGGGAGACACCCTTGAGCCACCTGTTGGACGACTATACCCCGTTCAGCTCCAGTCCGTTGCCCAATGGCCCAAGGACTACGCAGGGGCCCTCAAGGAGGTGTTGTCTTCTGGCTCGGGGGTGTCACCGATAGGGGCCCGACCTCCTTGCGTTGGGCTGCCTGCGCCTCTTCCACGTTTACGTACTTAACGGCCTTGCCCAGGAGGCTCTCAAAGTCTTTCGGAGATTTTCTTATTAGTGATCTAAAGAATTCCCCCTCTTGCAAACCCTGGGAGAAGACATTGATCATCGCTTCAGGAAACCTCTTGATGTAAGCTCGCAATGGCTCCGTCGGGCCTTGTTTCAGGGCAAAGAGTTTTAGGCTGGTCTTATGATGCCTCCTGCTACTTGCAAAATTTTGTAAGAAGAGTCTCTTGAAATCTGCGAAGTCTTGCACAGATCCCTCCGGGAGTCTGTCAAACCAGTGCTGAGCAGGCTCGGCCAAGGTGGTCAGGAATGTTTGACACTTAATGTTGTCCGTGTATTGATGCAGCAGGGCAGCATTCTCGAACTTCATTAGGTGCTCTTCTGGGTCTGTAATTCCTCTATATTCCAAGATAGATAGAAGCCGAGAATGCTTGGGGACTAGTTCTTGAAGAATACGACATGAAAAGGGGAAACCGGTGCGGTCAAGTGACGCTTGGTTAGCCGGAGCCTTTCCCTTGTTGAATATTGCACGGCTAGAAGAGACCTCCAACGGGTCAGACTGATCGGCACCCTCCGCTAGGCCAAAGAACGCGCGGGGGAAATGGGTGCTACCGCCCGGATGGGCCTCGCCCTCAATTCCAACCCAGGCCGCCCCTTCAGATGGACCCTCCTGAGTCGGATGACCATCAGGTTTTTGTTGCGCTGCTAGCTTTTGAGCTTTAGCAGCTACCAACAACTCAAAATCCTCTTGTGAGAGGGTAAGTGTCACATTGTTGGAGTCACCCATCTTCGTCTTCCAATCAGGCAAAAATTCCCACAGACGATACCAAATTTGATGATGTCGACAAGCGGAGAGGGGTCTCACTCGGGCAACACAACAGGACGGACGAGTAGCAAGAGGATGAGCGAGAGAGGGGAGAAGAGGTTACAATGCAGCAAGAGCCAATCCCCTTCTCAGAGCATCAGGTGACCCTTATATAGGGTGGGTGCCCCACCCGCCCCCCCCCCCCCCCCCCCCCCCCCCCCCCCGTCTTGTCTTGGCTATTTTTTCTCATAAAAGCTCAATCTTGTGGCAGCTTTAGTTCTCCCGAGGGCCCGGTCGAGCCACCAAACGGTCATTCACCTGTCTATGATGTCAGCCTGTTATCAACATTAATGCTTGATGTCATGGGTGTTAGATCGTGACCGTCAAGCTAGAGGGGGTGAATAGCAATTTTTGATTCTTCTTTTACATGGTTCAGAGATGACGCACCTGCTCCACGGCTGTCCGTAAGGTGGACGATCCCTTGATCCTTCGGTGGATCACTCCCCGGATGCCCTCCAGCTAGCCCGTGTAGCTCCTTGTGGGTGGAGAAACCTCGCCACAATCCCGAACACACTGCTGAGCTCTTAGACTACTATTTGGCCTTTAACCAAAGCCAAATTCGTCAAGAGTCTCAACCAAAACGAAGCCCTTTTAAATAGAGCTCACTTCTGTTTTGACCGCTACCAGTAAGGGCAGTCGACTGCCCCCACTCAAATTCGATCGTTGCAAGCCCAACGTTCGAATTCTCAGCCACTACCAGTCGACTACCCCAAGGGCAGTCGACTAATCTTTCTATGGGGTTTACCAGTCGACTGCCAGAACACCAGTTGACTGCTACCTAGGTTTTTTCCTTCCTGAGTATATTTCTCTCCGCACTCAACCCCTAGGATTTCCCGAGTACATTTGCTCAGCACTCGACCCCTCACAACTCAGCTGACTCTTCACCAGCAGCCTCGATCTGTTGCCTTCACGCTCTCTTCATCTTCGGCCCTCGTCCCTTAGATGCGCACACAATCCTCCAGCTTGCCTCTATGTCATCCTTCACTTACGCCTCGAAGTCCACATCCCTCGGCTCATCGTCCCTGCTATCCATGGTCCCTCGGGTGCACACAAGCTCACGGCGTGCCTTCATGGCTCCCTTTACCGTACCCGAAGCCGTCTAGCTAAGTCCATGTATATCCTGCAAACTTACACACTCCAATACACATATCAAAACACAAGAGTAAACCTAACTTAAACCCTTTGCCCAAACATCAAAATACATGGTCACTCCGGATCATAAATTGCCCCAACAATGGGAGGGCTTGCTTACAGCGGATGTCTCTTCCTCATAATAAGGGGATTTTGTATATCTTTTCATACCTAGTTGAGTTTAATCGTCATTAAATGGTTCTGATTGTAGAACTACCTTCGTTCGCCTTATCATGCAGCTTCGTAAATTTGTCCGGCTCGGCTGACCGATCGCAGGGGGTCATCCTGGGAGGCTCGACCACCCAGCAACTGATCGCTCTTAAATGGGGCATGACGCCCCTGGGTGGGTTCAGCTGTTCTCGGTGCCTGACCGTCCGGTCGGGCGACCGGATGCGCCTGACCGGATAGCCGATTACTAGGCCGCGAGTCGTTTCTTAGAACGGGCCGAGTTATTCTAAGTACATGACTACCAGGTCGTCCGACCGGTTATGGCCGACCGGGCACTTCTGCCTGGCGCCTGGATACCCGACTAAAAGTTGGCATTTTGGGGTGGGGAGAGGTTCTAAGTGCGTGACTTCCAGGTCGTCCGACCTGGTACGCCCAACCGGATACTTCCGACTGAAGCCCAGATACCCGAATGAAGAAGGTTGGCATCTCGGGGTGGGTCGAATCGTGCTTAAGTGCCCGCGCTGTCTAGTCAGCCAATGAATTTGACTGACTCACCCTCAATCACCGGCACAGAGGACGAGCCCGAGTGCCTCATCAAGCATCCTATGGCACCGAGCGAACTTATCCGGCTGGATCAACACCATACGCGACCGAGCGCCTCTACCTGACTGGATCACCTACCCGCTCGAATCAACGGCGAGTGGGAAACTGCTTCATAAGCACGAATCTGAGACAGAGATCTCGAAGAGGGAACATGATGCGGCGACAAAAGGGCCTTCTATCCTAGTTTTATCGTTCGTTCGAAGGTTAATGAGAGATAGAGGAGACGGAGAGGAAAATCAATTAAAAAATATATTAATTTTGAAAAAATATTAAACATGTGTAATATATATATATATATATATATATAATAATAATAATAATAATAATAATATTTTTTGGGGCCCATCCACAGTGGGGCTCTGCCTATCCACCGTCAGGGCCGTCCATGCGTTTTATATTGTTCTTCGTACCTAAGCTTTAGCCCAAAGGTCAAAGCGTTGAGAATGAGAAGAAAGGAAGAATGTAAGAGAGATAAGAAAAAAAACTCAATCACGTAGATTGTTAGCTAAGGACTTTTATTTTTGATTAGCTGATCAACCCGAATATAGCAGCCTTTCTGGTTCTGTCATTGTTTATACTCGTATTATTGTACTTAAGTTTACAGAAATATGACTAACCCAGCTTGTAACATGTTATGGGGCGAAAAGGATTATCAAATATTGCACAAGATTTAGTACAACATGAACATACAAATCACGTGGAAATTGACAGACACAAAGATTGATTGTAAAATTCCCTAACGTCTTTTCTTGCTACGCAACAACTAGCAAATATTGTCACCAAGGGCTTATTTGGCAGTTTAGGCCTAATTTTGAACTTCTTGTAAGCAAATTGGACACGATTAATATTTATATATTGGAATATTCTACCATATTTTGGTAAATAAATATAGGATATTTTGTCTATAAAACATATTTTGTTACACCAAAATCTTATTCTACCATATTTTGCCTTTGTTGTTTATCCTATCCGAGATCAAGAATGTGATGACTCAATAAAAGTAATCATGATCGAGTACTTTCGACCGGTTGGATACTGGTCATGTCAATTTTCTTCTGGTCAAAATGTTAGCCCTATCTGGCAAGTTGTGAGATCGGCTCTACTCGATAGGTGGGAGATTGAATATGCTCGATAGGTTTGAAGATCGACTTTCTTCAGATGGTCACCTACTAATTGCTGAGCACCAAAAGAATCTTTGGACATGGGCCTTAAAAGACTCACAAATATGTTAGAAGGGCACAAGGTGAGTATTGACAAAATCCCTCCAACGTAAGTTAGTTCTGAGAGAAAATGAACAAGAAAAATGAATAGTAAAGAGAATAAAAAAAAACATTTGAATTGTTTGTCTAATGATGCAATCGGTTATGAATGACATTGGTTCCAAAAAGATATACTTTTTCCTTTCCATCCAAAAGACAGTTTGTTTGATGATCGACACTTTAATAACCGTATCCCTGGGTGATCAACGCTACAGCAACTATCGAGTCAAATTGGAATTCACCAAATTTGAATGTGAGTCGGACGGAATTGAGTTGAGGTCTTCTATACGTGTTGATTTGGCCGAAGCTCGATTTGACTTGACTCAAACTCAGTCTGATCCGACCCCGAACTCAATTTGACTTGACTCAAACTCAGTCTGATCTGACCCCGAACTCGATTTGTCTTAACCCGAACTTGGCTTTATCCGACCTCGAGCTTGATTTGACTTGACCCAAGCTCTACTTTGACTTATTGTCCAGCTCTGCTCATACCACGTGGTGTTGATTATCTCCGCCACTCACTAATTAATCTTTAGTAGGGAAATTATTAATTGTATACAGCATAATTGCTAATTTTGTAGGCATTCCTCTACAATTATTACATGTATTCAGTACTTCATAATTTAACTAAAATTATTATTATTTTTCTATTCCCTAAACCCTACAAGAGCAACATTGCATGAATGTGACAGCAAAACTCCTACGGAACTTAAAAAGGAACTGGGATGTGAATATAAACTAAGGCAATTGTAGTAAACAGAGGGATGTAAACTCAGGAGAGTGGAAGTGATTTCTTTTTGTTTTTATTTTCTGTTCCTTTCTTTTCTTCTCGAGACAGTAATTCTCTTATAGACTTGTTTTTATCATCTGAATCCATTGCCGCAATTAAACAAGTAAGCTCAGTTGGTTTAAGGATAATATAATAAAGTTTATAATATAATAAAATTTATAATGTAATTAATATTATATTATTACTTTTGGTAAAGAGTTGTATACTATATGTAATTACAAAAATGATTATATTTTTTTATTTGGTATCCATTATTTTTTATAAGAAATATAATTCATATTCTTATAAAGTGGTAAAATATCCTTATAACTAAATTTAAATGATTGGATCCTCTATTTGCAAATGGGTGATGCTTGGGTGAGGCCAAGCTGGAACCCACCTAAGACTAGAGATATATTTGATATTTAATTTTAGTTAAATATTAAACTTGGAAGATAGTTAGATTAATTGGCCTGAAAATTCAAATTATAAAAGTTTTAATTGGCCTGTATCATGAGATAGAAGTAAAAATCCGATTAAATTGAACAAATCGTCTATTTAGTTTGGTTTATTTTGAATTTTAATTTTTTTTTAAAAAATGATTAATTCAATTCGGGTTCGATTTTAAAATTTCTTATTCGATTAAATCGAATAGGCCAAATAAATCAGATTTTTAGATGCTAAACCGAAATCGAATTTTTATTAAACTGACTGAATTTTTAGACACTAATTAAAAAATTAATTAATTCGACTTTCGACTAAATTAATCGATATTATATCGGTTGGATTTGTTCAATTTTTAGTAAAAATTTAGTTGATTTGATTAGTTAAAAAAATCGATTGATTCAATTCGATTAACTCTATTCGATTTTCATCCCTATATGAAAGTCTTTAATAAGACGGTGAGGTAAACTTTATCTTTATTATTGGAGACCATATTTATAGTGTCGCACCAACAATGAATATGCAAAATTCTAAATGGTAAAAGTAGAAAAATGAAGGGGGCGTTTGGTTTGTATTTTCCAGTCTGTTTTCCATTTTCATTTTCGGTAGAAAATGCGGTTTTCTGGAAAACATGTTTGGTTCGCATTTTCCAGCTTTATTTTCCAGAAAAAAAATAGCGTTTTCTGGAAAACTGGAGAATGAAAAAAAAATCATTTTCCAGAAAACTAAAAAATGCGGTTTTCTGGAAAATGAAAATAGAAAATGACACAAACCAAACGCCCCCGAAGTTTCTTTGGAATATAAAAATACGAATACCACTATGTTCATCATTAAAAAGAAAAATCAATTACACCTGAAAAAATAGGCATATTGCATGAAATATTTCTTAATCTCGGAGACCAAGCTCAAGCTCTAGATCATCATCCTCTTCGAATAATCTTAGAAGACGAGCGTGTTGCTCCTCTCGCTTCTTTTTCTGCCAAAGTTTGAAAAGGAAAACCGCCAAGAGCACAACACCCGCAAGGACTACACATTCATATAACACCTCGGATCTTGTCGTAGTGCTAGAATTATAAGTATTAACCTCATAGTTAACTACATTCTTCTTCAATTTTGATGGATCATCAGGTAAGCCTGAAGAACAAAATATTGAGTCGCATGCATGAAAAGAAAAGGTAAAACAAGCAAGCAGACTAAAAGAAAAAACATTGTGTTAAAAACATTTGTAAACATGAAATGCTTTTTTTTAAAAACATTTGAAAAATCCTTGCAATAGCTTTATTGGTTTAGACTACCATACAACCTTTATGTACGAGATGACTTGTTAAAAAAAAGGTGAGTGATAACATTTATCTCGTGAGTTATGAAATGAATTTTTGTAGTGAATGCAAATACTTGAAAATGCATTAGGTGTAAAATAGTCTACATACAATAAATAAGTAAAATTGCTCCAAAAAATATGCAATTTGATGTTAAAGCTGCCCAACCCAAAGCCTTAAGAAACCCAAATGGAAGAAATTGTAAAATTATTTCTAACACTGTGAGAAATAAGAAATTCATATAATATGCGCCTAAATTGTCTTATAATGGTATTATTCAATCCTTTCATTACCTGTCTAGTACCAATTTTGACAACTGATTGACTAACATAATATCAATCAATGATCTGACAAAAATCAACCCTGATCTGACAAAAATCAACCCTAAGCAAGGGGCATCTTCTTTAGAGAACATCGCGTCCCCACTACTGGCTAACATCATCTTGAGATTTGGGATATGTATCTGTCTCTCCACACGCATTAGCTATAGTATCCGAGTCAGTAGGTTTCGTGATTTATCTTTTCCGTGTTGGTTCTAGGACGGATTGATGGAGATGCTGAGGTGAGCGAATTATATTTTGCCACCTTGTTTAGAGAGCACCATTTTATAGACATTTCAAGTCAAGAATGTGAGGAAGTATTTTCAATCCCAATAGTGTATAGAGTCTCCAATTGGAATCCAACTATTAAGGGCGTGTTTGGTTGGAAGTTATCCTTGATAACCTTGGTTATCCATCCAAAGTTATCAACGAAAATCTTGTTTGGTTTTGATAATTAGCGATTCCCAAGTAATGATCGATGCCCAACACGTCAACAAAAGGGTCATGCAACCAGGAATCGAAAAACCTTAGGAAAGTATGATTTTTCTTGATTCCGGGGTTATGAAACTTATCTTTCCAAAATTATCCTCCAATATTTATATTTAAGAAAAAAATAACCATTACAATTTATTATTATTATTATTTTTTTACAATTTATTAACTTCTGAAAGTACTATTCGTGGCCGACGACCGACACCGTCGGCGGTCGACGAGCACCGCCGGCGATCGGCGACCACCGCTGGCGACTGCGACTTGCGACCGACGACCAAGAGATTTTTAATTTAATATTTTTATAAAATTATCTAAATAAATTCAAAAGGGTAATATGGTAAAATATTATATTATGTTATAGACTATTACCTTCAAACAAACAAGATTTTATTTGATTACCTAAATTGAACCAAACAACTTCAGGTTAGTTTTCATTCCCTATTACCTTAGTTATGTGATTACTTGGTAATCACATAACTAAGATTATATATGATAATTTGAACCAGACGCACCCTAAAAATATTCGGTATGGTATACCGAACTTTAAACTTGTATATCATACTAAAAATTTCATGTCAATACCATACCAAAATTTTGATATATTGAATATTTGTTATACCGAATTTTTGATATAATATAAATTTCATATCATTTATAATAAATTTCGATACCGAAATATTAAATCCCATACTGATATCAAACTAAAAAATTCAATACGATATAATATCGTATCAAAATTTTAAGTATACTAATAATATTGATATAATTTGGTATATTTTACAATGTTGGACCAGATAATAGATGAAATTGAGATGTTTTGTTCGATCCCTTGGGAATTTTTCACTAATTATCAAAATAAATTGGAAAATATTTATAATAGACTGTCTAAAAATTCAGGGTCCAGGTTCAATAATTCTGTGTATCTTAATACGATGAGTATGGTATAAGTTTTTTCTCAGTCGAACCAGAATGAGCAAACAACTTTATGAACTTTTTTCTCGTTTTTTTGATTTAGAGTTTTATGGATCACCTGAAATCACACAAGGGCCAAACACATGCCTCGAAACTCCACCCTGAAGTTTTAGAACATTTTAACTATTAATGGATTGGACACTTTTAAGTGGCCTATCCCTGATGGACGACTTGATTTCAATATCAGGGGAAATCCAAGATCTAATCTAAAAGCAACCTAGTACCCAAACGATCACGCCCATGCAAGCAACGTGTTAATCCCAAAAACTACGCCATTGTTTCTAGAAGGAACAATAAGAATCCGCGTCGCCACTAGACACATTCCTCAAACGGGATCTACGAATGAATCAAAACGCCAATAACCTCAAAACCTAACAGAAAAAGGGAAAACAAAAATGCCAATCCAAAACAAACGAGGATCGCCAATAAAGACTGAATAGATCATAGGAGATCTTGATTAGGGATCAGGAAGGAGAAAACGCACCAGCGATCGTGTGTAGAGAGATCGCGACGAGGAAGAGGAGGAGAAGCCGCTGCAATCGACCGCCAATGTCTCCGCTCATCTCTCCGCTTCGTCTGCCACCGCTTGAGCTAGTTTGCAATTGCAACCCTGTTTCCCATATTTTCAATATATAATTTCAAAAAAAAATAAATTATTATTTAATTTAACTAATTAAATACCTTTAAACTGCGAGGGATTTCTATGCTCACAATCAGCCTTGCCGCAGAAAACGAACGTACGGTAACATCCACCATCATGTTTTTAGACATTTCTATGCCCACAGTTCGTCCACGCCTCCTCGATCATTTCCCATTTTTTTTTAAAAAAGTTAAAGCTCAGTAATTGAATATATATAAAAATTTAGTAGCATTTTACTGCCTAAGTAAATTTCTATATTACTTACTTAATTTCCATAATACCTAAATTACATATATGTTACCAAACTATCAAATACATCAAAATCAAAATCAATATATTTTTAAAAAATACCCTTAAATTTAAATTCGATCTTAATTGAATTTCTAAACTGATAATAAAAATTATCACAATTTCATTATAAAATTTAGGCCAATGATATAATCAACACTATTAATAAATTATCAAGACCTCCTAATTGGAAAAAATATTAAATTTTTAAATGACATAAGTCAATTAATTAATTTTGTAATTAATTTTGAACGAAACTGATTGTAACAATACAAAGGAGTCTTACGAGAATATGATACAGATATTATAAAAATTAAATTTGCGATTTAAATAATATCGTAATTTATTTACTAAAGTGGTTAATAAAATATTAAAAATTCAGACATAGAATTGAAACTCCGTAATCAATGCGATGATACATGAATTGTTCCAGAAAGATCGAAAAACTTGTTCTCATTTTTAGACGTTCGTCTCGATCACCACGAGTTAGTACGACTTTACGTGATCGCAAGTTACACACATGTCAAAGTCAACAGAACACGAGAACGCTCGCGACCCATAAAAAGAAAGTCAATTGATCACGAGAAAGAAGGCGCGCGCGCGCGGCGCGCGCTGACATTTCTCAACTGCCCATTTAAAGCGTCGGTTTCTGGTTGATCAGCCACGAGCGCGATGACGCCAGCTCGGCACTCGGGAGATGCTCCGAGTATGGGTGTCAGCTTTCCTCACATGAGCGCTCGTGGAATGCTCCCACGTGTCCGTCGCGCAAGGCCACCCTCGACAGCCGTCCGCTTCGCGGCCTTCGTCCGGCCAACGACCCATCACATGCGAACATGACCCCTCTTCCTTTCTGCAGTTTATAAATAGGCAGCCTGAGGCCTTCGCTCCTCCTCGTCGTCTCCATCTCCATCTCCATCTCCATCTCCATCGTCGAACAATGGGTTGCTGGTCGCCGGTGGACGCCATGAAAGCTTACCTGCGCACTCTTCAATTGGTCGGTTTCTAATTTAACACGCATGCAGAGTTTGTTTTTGATAATGGGAAATTAAGCAATTGATTGATTACAGTGCGAGGAATTCTACGAGTTCTACGAGGAAGAGGAAGTGGGCATCGAACCCATGTGCGTGGAGTACATCTCCGCCCTGGCGGCCGGCAACCGCGCCAGGGTCATGGTGGACGTGGAACCCGGCGGCATGTCGCCGTCTGTAATCGCGCTGGCGGCGGCGGCGCGGCAGACGGGCGGGCGGGTAGTCTGCGTGCGCCGCGAGCAGGAGGCGGGGGAGCTGCTGAGGAGGCAGGCCGAGGGGTTGGGACTGGCGGACGTGGTGGAGTGCCGGGTGGCGGCGCGGCCGGGGGAGGCGGTGGAGCGGCTAAGGGGAGTGGACTTCGCGGTGGTGGACCGAGGAATGGGGGAGGAGGACTGCGAGGAGGCGGTGGTGGCCGTGGACGCGGGCCCGCGCGGGGCGGTGGTGGTGGTGAGCAATCTGTTCGATGGCGGGAGGAGGTCGCCGCCGCGGGCGGCCCCGGCGGTAGGAAGGATGAGGGTGCAGATGAGGGGGAGGTCATCGTCGGTGGTGCTGCCGTTCGGTAGAGGTATGGAGGTGATACGAATTGTGGGAAGAAGAGAGGAGGGAGATTGCAGTAGGAGGGGCAAGAGGAGGACATTTGTGGTGTATTATGAAGATCGTGCATGAAGATGGTGTAGACCTTGAATAACGATGAGGAGATATGGATAGAAGAATCATTTTCTATATATATATATATCTATATATTTGTGTAAATTTTAATAAACTTATGAATAAACTAAATGGTGGATTGTTGATCAATTTTGGTGCTATTTTTAAACATATATATAGTCTAATAATGCTTCGATTGATCCCTTGAAAAAGCATAACAAGGAGCTAGGGTATATAGCTTATGACTCCAACTAGATAGAAGATGGTTTATGCATTGAGTTTCTCTTGTTGTGCGACGTAGTCATCACTTTATATATATAGTACTTTGCTATGCTAAATGATCCTGTCTGTAAACAAAGAGAACGACTAGTTAATGGCAAGGTACGAAAGTTGATTGAGGACTGTCTGCTGACCCGTTGGTCGGACGCTCGAGAAAGCCGATAAACTCTGACGAACTGCAAAGAAAAAAATCTTTAGGAGCTGGCCATGGGGTCTCACCCGCAGGCACTCCGACAATTAAGTCAGAACTCCGACGAATAGAAAAGAGAAATGAGAGTGACAAAGAGTAACACTGTAGAGCATATCGACGTTTGAAGTCATGAGGACTTTTATATAGAGAGTGAGCAGACCAATGTTGCTCGAGCAGTCACATCACGTTAAGGACCTGATCTTATGATTGGATTTGGTTGCTAGAAGCAAAGCAAGCTGTCGTAATTCTAGTCATCAGTCAACTCCAAATGTCTCTTCGCCTTATCCTTAATAATGACTTGCTCTTTGGGCTGCGTGAGCTCCACTCTTGTCCCCTCAAAGTAATTGGTTGATCCTGCGAATCCCTTCGTACACATTTATGTCTTCTCACTATTAAACAATATTTCCCATAGAAGATTCTAGGTAGTTTCCGATCTGTTTTGACCACTCGTCCGCTCCACCGACCTGATGGTCGCCTGAGCGGGCTCCTCGGGGAGTCAAACAGGAATCACTAGTGTTACAAGGATGCGTGATTTCCGACCGGGTGGGCATGCCTGGACGACCAGTCGAAGGTGGCAGCCGACCGACCGCTAACCTACTCGGGCCAGCCATTTAGTAGGCTCGAGAGTGAGCCCTGTGTAGCCACAAACGACGGGGCAAAAATCTTTGGTTGGGCTTTCCTTACGTGGCCTAATCGACTAGCCGTACGTTGCACAATTTAGCCGACCGTCCGATTGGTCAGGCCGGGTGTATTCCTTGGTCGACTGACAACTAGTGTGCTTCATAGTTTAGCCGACCCCCCGGCGGGTTAGGGCGGGTGTATCCCTTGGCTGTTCAACAGGTAGTGTGCTACACATTCTAGCCAACCCCCGTTCGGTTTAGCCGCTCGCTTGACTATTCAAATCTCTGTGTATGTTATTTACCTTTTTTCCTTAGGAGAACTCAAACTACTTTAGATCAATACAATAATTGAAATTGAAACAACATGGATTTACATTTATTAAAATCAAAAACTAAAAAACAAAAAACATAAAAATGACTTAAAGAAGTTCCAAGATGCTGAGTAGAATAGCACAGTTGTAAAATTTGGCCAGTCCTAGCTCATTAACAATTTTAATCAAAACATAAATCTAAAAATTCATCTCATACTAGCAAAAGGTGATTCGCTCGTCCCAGCGTCCTCGCCAACCCGTTTCAGGACCAACACGGAGAGGTAAAACTAAAAATTCATCTCAGAACATACATGATGGAGATATTTAATACTCGTGATAAGACGGATGAGCAGATTTGTGATGACTTATTTTTTCTACTTCAAATTCGATCAGTGGCATCTGATAAAGAATTATGTTGAATGTACAACGCTCGCACAACAAAAGTGACCTTACCCTGATCAGAAGTTCATCAAGAGGGTCTCATCAACCAAAAGTTGCTATATCTCATCATCCATGTGCACAGTTCTGATCTTAGTTTTCAATATGGACAGCAGAGGAGGCTGCTTGTTCCTACCAATTTCTGGAATAAATGAAAAAATTAAACGACTTAAAGATTAACAGTCCAACTATTTTGCATATTGCAGCACACAAGTAAATTTTATTAAGGAACAAAATAAATATAATTATTAAAAAGACATTATCAGAACAAATTAATAATTAATGAATAATAAGCGTTTGATAGAATTGCTAAAAGTTGGCAAAATAGTAAAATACAACCAAAATTCGAATAAAGAAAATAAACATCACATGATAGATATTTATTTTTTGACGAATAGTATGTAGCCCATTGGAAAGTGACACTTTCACAAGAGATGTATAGAGCATTGGAAAATGATATGTTCAAGCATTTGCAACCTCAGTTGCCTTGGCTTTCTTTGCTTTGTAGTCTTTGTAGTTGACTGTATCATGACTTGTTAATTTACATTTTCTAGAGTCTATCTAAACATGGTTAGCTAAAAAAAAGATAAATCATAATTATTGCATGTCAAACCATTCTAAAAAAACAAAGTGAGAAAATCCTTTTTCCCACGAAAAAGTCATTACCAAAATTATAATTTCCAAATAAGATGATATATAAATTAAGTACCACAAAATGAATCATGATAGTCGAATAAAGTTTTACAAAAAAAAATATAATAATAAATAAATTATTAGTCTGCAAAAAAGTTTCACTATATCAAGAGAAGAATACAAAGTATTAGCTAGAAAATTCAATAGGATATGTTCACGTGCTTAAAATATTATGAAGTTTTGCAGTTCAACATTAATTATGAAAAGATATTAACAATATTGAATTTAATTGTATTTCATCGCAACTTCGCATATATATGTTTTTCAATTTATACTGATTGATAATAAAATTGTTATAAATTTCTATTTTAATATAGTGGTACTTAAGTGATTATAAAGAAAGGAGGATGAGATCAAGTAATTATTGCATATAAAATTGTTATTTTAAATATTTTTCAAACAAAATGGAAAGAAGAATAGTATGTAAAGAGAATTGTCTAAGCAGGTGAAAAGTTTTCCTTGTTAAGCAATGCTGAATCTATTTTTCATAATCCAGCCACAAATGATCAAGATCTTTCGATCAAAATGATTCAACTATTAGAACTGGAGTTGTTCGGTCTTATAGAAATTATCATACAATTGCAAATGAAAATAGAACAACCTCAAAGAATCATTGATTGTTGTTACTAGCTAGTATTTGAATATCTTGCTGCTTTTGCTTTATTGGAGATAGGTATTGATAGGGTTGAATGAGCCCTGGTCAGGACGAAGAATGAAGAAGCTGCCTGACCCACTAGCGGTAGGTTGGGACAACCCTCCTTCCTGAGTCTCGGGAATCCTCGAGGGCGACACGCCCGGGAATGACAGATGGAGATCCTATTCGAGAGCACCCCGGGAGGTGAGACCCCGGGAGTACCTCGGGAGCTGAGGTATGTGGAAACCCCGAGCTCTCCTCGGGGGGTGGAGTCCCTGTTACATCTGACCTCAGACGCTAACCCCCTTCGAGATATGGATAATCACCCCATCAGAAAAGGTCTTCACGACCCCTGAATCTCGCAACGGGCAGAAACCGATAACGGTGCAGACCGTTTCAAAAGGATATCCCATAGCCGCCGAAAGAGGAGGGAACGTGGCTTATATATCGGAGACGTGGCACCAATCGAGGGGCACTTCCAGGCTGTCGACATCGGTATAAAAGGTAGTCCAACCCCTCCGGTAAAGGGGTTACGCTCTCTCGTTCTACATACTGTCTTTCGTTCTCACTACTACTACTCTTCGTACGACCTACTAATTTGAGCGTCGGAGTGGACTCCGCCGGACCCCTGCCGGTGTGTCCCCTAATGCTTGTGTTAACTTCGCAGGACCCCAAGTTCCTCCCTGGCGTAGCAACCTCTATGCGGGCAGAACCTCGATGATTGATTATCGTCGACGACTCCTTCCAGAACAGATATGATTTTTGATCTTCTCAAATTTAAAAAATGATTCTTTAATAGATTAGATATATATATTCAATAAATACTTTATTTGACTCAATGCAGGTTGCTGATGGATTAAAAGTAAGACTAGTGATAAGTAAATTCATTAATATATTAATTATTTTTTATTAAAATTTATTGTTCTATTTTTTGTTTGCTTAAATAGGGATATTATCGAGTACTTCGCTTTATCACGATACCAATGGAGGCGGGATCCTCTGATCCCAAAATCCCTGGCCCATCCCTGGTCCACACTAAAATTGCGCCCGGATCGTGATTGCGATCCGACCGTAATTTGTTTCGATCCCCTCTAGGGTTCACCGTGCCCCTCAGGTTATAGTTTGGGTTCGGGCGGTGGCCGGAGCCACCCGACGACCTAAACCCTAAATCCGGATTTAGGATTTAGGGTTTAGGGTTTTATATTTAGTTTAAGCCTCGGTGCTCCGCACCCGCCAACCCAAACTATAACCTGAGATACTGAACCCTAGAGGGATCGAAACAAATTGCGGCCATCGCATCACGATCCATGCGAATTTTGGTTGGGAGGGATGGACTAGGGATTTTGGAGAGTCCAAATCCCAATGCGTGATGTAAATTTTTTTTTTTTTTTTTTTTTTTTTTTTGTTGGTAGGAATTATGAGTACTGCTATAAAAAATTGTGGAATTATAGAGCCAAAAAAATGCACTAAAACAGCAAACGAGGGGAAAAAAAAGTTACTGTATATCTGCTTCTATCTTTCATATAGCTATCGAAAATCGGCTTTACCAAAGAGCGTATTCAAGAATTGATAATTACCAAAACAAATATCATGGTTTCTTTTTTACCAAAGGACGCATCCCATATAGTGAACTTCCAATTATACTCATCTCGCCAAGTGAAGACTTTCTCGATTCACATTTCGAGACTTCCGAACCACTTTATCAGTATAATATTAATTTGTGGGTCGGATGGATATGGAGTCGATTGTTTTTCAGCCTATATATATATTTATACCTTGCCCAAGTCGATTCATCATGAAGGTACATATATATTTCTACGTTGCACAATTGAATTCATCACCAAGGCACCTGAGGAAGATAGGTGTTGAAGGAGAAAAAGCAAACAACAGTTTAATAACAAATAGAAATAGTAATGTACGTATGATTGTCATCTTTGATATGGTATCAGACCTAGTTTTATATATGATAAACTCTTTTTACAATTTTTATGTTTGGAGAAGGACTCTAAGGGTATCATACATTATATAATTAGGGTTCTCTGAAAATTTTTAAACTTAGGATAAAATAATGCTTGAATTCGACCTAGAGGGTGATATCTTACCATATTAGGCTAGGAGGGACTGAAATCAAATGATAGGAGGAGCTGAAATAAAAGAACTTCAGGCCCTAGGTGGTCCTGAATAAAACGATTTCAGGCCATACGAGGGTTTGAAATTAAAAGATTTCAGGCCCTGGGAGTGCATGAAATCAAAAAATTCAGGCCCTAGGAGGACGTGAAATCGATTGAATTCAGGCCCTGGGAAGACCTGAAATTAAAGGAATTCAGGCTCTCCCAGGGCCTGAAATCAAAATATTTCAGACCCTTGATTATGATTGTCAAAGTTTGCTAAATGTAATTATAATTTATTTTTCAGGGATGATAATGTTGTTGACGAAATTCTCCCTGAGATATGGAATACTCTTGATGATAATGTTGTCACGGGGAATGGAGCAGAAATAGCCAGTAATAATATTCCATTATCTTCCTAGTATGGTGATAATAGAATTACAAGGAATTTGACATTTAATCTAAATGAAGAAGCAACTAATCTAGAAGATGAAGGTCTGAATTCTTTTACAAGAGTTGTTGAATTCTTTGAGCCAACCTAGAGTGGGGAGGAAGAAAACAAAATCCGAAATACAGATGAATTACAACCCAGTATAAGTGTACTAGAATTCCATGCTGATGATATGCAGATTGAGCAATATGAATTCCCCCCAGATTAGTACAGTAACTTAGAGGAGGAGTTTCCATTAGCTGAAGATCCTTATATTTTGAATTCTCGATTGCTTGCTGGGCCAATTGAAGAGGTAGAGGCAAGAGTTGAGCATGAATTTTTTGTGGGGCAGATATTTCCATCTAGAGAAGAATTCAAGAATGCACTTGTCAAACATGCCATGGTTAAGCATATAAGATATAACCCAGTTGACACTAGAAAAAATAGAGTTAAAGCAGTGTGCTTCAACCAACCATGTATATGGAGAGTAGTAGCAAGGGGGAAGTAGAGTTTACTGTTACAAAATATGTAAAGGAACACCAATGTGGAACTGTTAGGGAAAGTGCTGATCATCATGCATGCTCTTCATCATTTGTTGCTTCTTTTGTTGAAGAGCAATTTCTTCATAATGAACAATACAAACCAAGTATGATTATATCAGATATTAAAGCTAGATTTGGAGTGACCATATCATACAGAAAAGCATGCATAGCTAGGGAGAAAGCATTGAAAAAGATTGTCGGAGATTATGATGAGGCATATAGAGATCTTCCACAATATCTGCGTGAGTTAAGAGCTAGAGATCCTGAAACTTATGTGACACTATGCATGAATGGTGACAATTAGTTCAGTGGTGTTTTTGAGGTTTTGGTGCTTGCAGAATGGTGTTCAGGTCTTATTTGCGTAGACTTATCGGAATTGATGTCACACACCTAAGAGGAAAGTATCCGGGTGTACTGTTGATTGCTACGGCGATTGATGGTAATGATAATGTTCTCCCAGTTGCCTTTGCAATTGCTGACGTTGAATGTGAGTCTGCATGAGAGTGGTTTTTGGAGCATACAAAGAGGTACTTTGTTGTTGATGATCACTCAATCACCATAGTATCAGATAGACATCGGGGCATTATATCAGTAGTTAGAAAAGTCTACACAAACGCACATCATGCTTTTTGTTGCCACCACATGTCTTGTAATATGGTAACTGATACTGGAAGTAGGGTTGCTTTAGGTTTGTAAAGACATCAATTCAGATGCCTTTTGTAAAAACCTCTCCATTGAAGATTTGTAAGAATGAATGCAAATTCAAAGCAAAGGGTGCATCCTCCCAAATAAATTCAGATGCCAATCTGCCAAGTAAATTGATAAGATTATATATTAAAGAACAAGATATGTTAACTATACCATCCAATTTATTTATCAGGTAGGCCACTTTTTTATCTTGATTTTTCTTCTTTGAATTTATAAAATACTTCTTTCCAAACTACATCGATACATTTTCAAACAACTAATTAATGACCAAATTTAATAAAAATTTAGATATTTTATATGAAAGTAAATCACATACATCAATGCCTTGTTGCCTCATTTTGTATAGTTCGGAGGTCCTTCTTGTTTCCTCCTCTGTGTCTTCTTCAGATATAACTTCCATTACAATTATGGTTTCTCTTACTTTATCTATATCCTCCTCACTAATTTTTCTTTTTCCCTTGTCCATGACATTTGATATTTGTTTCTTGCTCCGCTTCCCCTTTGGTAATAGCTGGTGCCATAGTGGACTGTCAATTGGAGTATCCCTGTAATCATACCGAGTTCGGTCACGTCCTATCCTTGTTCTACAATATACTGGATCAGAAAGAGGATCGACTACAGGATAGTTTTTCTCAGCCCCCATATGATAAATTTCGACTGATTGAAATCAATTCGAGATTATTTTTCATAATTACTTTCTTTGTTATCATTAATTTTAATCTTTACAGTTATATTACATATCAAAACAATGACAAAATTGAATGACCGACCCCGAGTCCAAAGTCAATGTCATTGTCTCTTGTCGCTCGATGGAGTTCCAGTTGTTAGGACGCGTTAAGAGCTAGAGGGGGTGTGAATAGTTTCTTTAGCTTTTTGAAGGTTTGTCGCGATAGAAGACTTGAAGTAATGTTAACACATTATTTTTTTACTTAGTATCCACCTCCTTGAGGTAACTAATCCAAGAATCCAATCTCCTCACACTTACACTCCACTATGAATATTTCCTTTTTGGAGATGAAGAAGCCATATACAATCTCAAGAAGAAATACAACAAGAAGACAAGCAAATACAAATGAAATCAAACAAGCTTTACAACAATGATTATTGCTTATCTTTCTTTCTTCTTGCTTGGAATTATCTCTTAATGTTTGGAAAAGTAGCAACATTTGTCTCTAAGAACTCCCAAGAACATGCGAAGAAAGGCGGAGAAGAAGTGTCTTCGAATCCTTCGTGAACTCTTTTACATTGCGCTGATTAAGATTTCTTAATCGATTAGCCAATCTATTACGACGTCAGATTTGATCATTTAACAACTCTTTTTTAGAGCTTAATCAATTAACCAATCGATTAATAAGGTCTTAATCGATTGCCCAATCAATTACGTACTTTACTATGCTTTTCACAAAATCGCTTCATCAATTACTCAATCGATTAAGCTTAATCGATTAAGTTAATAGATTGGGCAATCGATTAAGCAGTTTACTGTGCTCTTCGCGAAATTGCCTTAATCGATTGCCCAATCGATTAAGCCTATTTTTATTCTCGAAACAAAAGTCTCCCAATCGATCACCTGATCTATTGGATTGGGCCAATTGATTACCCAATCAATTGCCCAAGTCCTAATCTCCTAAACCTGATTTTAGGGTTTCTTTACCTAACCCAAAGTCTTTCATGACTTGTTGGGATTTTCCATTGCCTAGTTACTAATTAGGACTTCTCTTATGCTAAGTGTTCAGTTACCAGCTAACCCACCTTGGTCTTGATTTAGTTTCCAACTAAGTTTGTCTAATCCCACTATGACTTCACCCATGCGAAGTCTTAACCTTGACCTATTTGACCTCCTCTCATATATTATCTAAACATCGAAAATCAAACTTGAGCCAACCCAGACTTAGTCAAACTGGTCAACTTTGACCCACAGAAGATTGCACCAACACCTGCAAGCATCGTGAAAAGTCTTTTGTAAGAGTTGAGACAATAATCATAATCTCGTCTCAATAGAGAAGAGAAGAGAGGAAGAAGAATAGTCAACAATTCCATAACACGTCTAAATGAATTTTGACTTCTTCCTTTTATACTAAGTCATCTTATAGGGACAAAACCCATAACTTATTAACAATCCATTAATATTAATGAATGAGATTATTGGATTTACATATGCAATCCACATCGAATAACTTAAATCCCCTTTGACGTATAATATATTAGATTATTTAATTAGAGTTTAATCTTAATGACAATTATATGTGGTGTTAATTAATGGATTATTCTATTCCACCAAATGATTAACTCTTCATTTTCTTCTTTACAACTCTTGCAAAATAGTTCATACCTTATTAAGTTATTTGATCCTTAGTCATATGTGGATATGTTATTATCCACCTATTACCTATTTATTTTTTCTAAGTACCTTTTTATCTAGTTTTTCCTAATTTTTATCATAAAAAATTAAGCAATTAGCAGAAAAATATTAATAGCTACATCAAGTCTACTTTAAAAGGATAAGAATCATGGGCCATTCTAATAAAAAGAGGTTATTATCAACTGAAAAGTTTATATTCATTGCCAATAATTTATTAGTAATAAAAGAGAGGACTCAATTTTTTAAATTGGTAGAAATGTAACTTAAATCAGGACTAATGATATTCTCGGGCGTGAATTCTGGGATGCTAGATTTTTACATCGTTTATCATGAACATTTCTCGATTTATTTTGTTTATCGTGGACTTATACGCATTGTCTATTCTCAATAATGTGTGCGTTTTTTTTATAATTTTCTTTCGAATTAATTAATAATTCATAAAACTTTCCTCATCTTAAAGGAGCAAACCAGAATAACCTAAACTTTTGGAAATAGTTTGTAAGAGTATAAAGTCCAGGTGGCAAAATGAGATTTTCTCATAAAGAAACGACGGCACGAATAAAGTCCGACTTGGAGCCTGGAGGCTCAAGCTCCGGTACAGTGTCATGGTGGAAGGATTTCGCCGTTTTGGCTTCCACCCTAGTCCATAACGTTCGGCCAGTTCTCTCTTCGATCGCTGTGGGTTCTCTTCTCCCCCCGTTTCGCCCTGTCGTTGGGTCGGCCGCGGCTATGCGAGCCCCTTCTGTTCTTGGACTCGATTACGTTTGGTTTTGATTTGGGAGAGGAATGCTGGCTTCTCGATTCTCTGATGGTTGCTCGAAGCGCAGTTCGATTGACAGAAAAATGACGTGGGTTTGTGCTGCTTGTTAGGTTCTGCGTGGATTTTGGGATCTGTCGAGGTTTTAGGGATACTTATCGAGGTAAAGGAGTCGATTTTAAACGCAAGTGACGTGCGTTTAAGATGAGTAAGAAATCGATGAGTAAGAACTCGAACAAGGAGGATTTAGCGGAGGACTACTGCTTCATTTGCAAGGATGGGGGAAATATACGGGTGTGCGATTTCAGGTGACCCCCGTTTCTTTCTCTTATTTTTTTACTTGTATATCTTTTGGTGCTTTTTTCTACACGAACTTCTTACATAGAATAACGTCTCTCATTTTTTATAGTTAATTGGTCACACCACAATCTTATAAAATCTCTCTCTCTCTCTTTTTTTTTTTTACCAAAGGACTATTCTGCAAGCACACGACAATCTAGAAGCCTCCATTCATTTTTTACCTTTAAGTATTTCTCCTATAAACAATGTTCTCATCGATTTTTTGTTGTTGAATAATAGATTCAAATATCATAAAATCTAGTTGTAAATAGAAAATATTGTAAATAATTTCTATCTGTCCAAGTCTATCCATGTTATATGTTCTATCACTTTTCTTTCTTTAGTTGTTGCCTAGTTTGTGTAGTCAACTATATTAATCTTATCCCTCTATTGGGATCTATGTGTAGCTATATTCTCTCAATATTCAAAGTAACTAATTATTTTTCCTATACAACATATAAAGTTATTTTAGATCTCCATGCATCCTTTACATCTTCCATTTTAATTGATTCAACTTGTTCAATTATATCTTTATTACATTGAATTTTGAACGTGTCCATGCCTCCATGTCATTCCAACTTATTCTCTTTCATTTTATCACCTATTGTAGGTGCACCTAATTATTTCAACTTAATGATTTTTTTTCTATTTTATTCTCTTTGGTAATCCTCATATCCATCTTGATAATCTCATTTCTATTGGATTATTGTTTTAATACATGTTTCCTAACAATCCAATAATAGTCCATAAAATATGGTTGGTCATACTGCAATCTTGTAGAACTATTCGTTAGCCAAATATAATAGGCTTGCAATAATTCCACAACTATAAGCTCCTCTTTATATCAACTGTCCATGTTTCTCTATTAATGATATATTTATTAGTATCTCCTTCCTGGCGAATGATACACCTAAAATATTTAAAACATAAAAAAATTTTATTCATCCAACTAAATTGTGCTCTAAATCCTTTCTTATTATTGCAACTATATTTCACATATTTAATTTTTGTTCATCTTGAAACTACTAATTTCTAAAAATTTTCTCCACAATTCATCATTCAACTTTCAACTATACACTTTAATTGTTGAAGATACATATTTATTTTCAATCTACTTAAGGTTAACGTTATAGTCTCAAAATCTCATGTTTTGTGATTATTTTGAATAAAATCTCATCGAATTTCAAAATAACACCTACCAAGATGAGACTAATAATTGAATCTAGTTTCTAATGTATGAATTAAAAAAAATTATCTTCTTCATTATCATCATTAAGCCATGTGTGAGTTAATGATTTAAGATTCACTACATGAATTTTATCTCTTCATTAAGCATAATGAATTATTATATACTACTCATATTCAAATTAATTAAATCATTTTTATTACATTGACTAATAAAATTTAACTCTTTTAACTATACAATCTCTTGGTCACCTTCAAATATGGGTTTCCCATCTCAATATATTTTTTTGTCATTTCTAGTAACTCAATGCATGCATCATACTATTCTTATTCCTACTACATTATTGTTTTTTATTATAGTTCTATTCTACCTAGCATTTGTTTCATAGCATATGATGTATTATATGGTCTTATAAAAATTTCCTTTAACTTAGAGGAATACGACAATCACACAAGGTTTCAAAAACTCCTTGCTATTTTGACAATCCATTCTTTGTCTTATCGATAATTCCTTTTTTAATATCCCTTGTTAAATAATTGTTCAATGTCTAAAACTTTCACTTACAATGAATTCTTTTCCATCAATCCTAACTTCTTCATTAATCTTTTCTTATTACTTAAATTACATTTCACATTTAATTTTAATTCTACTTATCTTAAAATCCATAAGTTTTTAAAAGTTTTCCTCCATAATTTATCTTTGAATTCGATTTAATATATTAGTTAACACAATATTGCCATTAAATAACATATATCAAATTGTTAGGTTATCTAGTGCTAGTGGAAATAAGATAGGGAGCATAGGGTTGGCCCTTGATCTAAACTTATAACCATTGGAAAATCATTCGTCACACTTACAATAGTTCTAGTACTGGTAACAAAATTTATCATACTTATCTTTTATCACATGATAATGATATGGACTCATAACTAAATGTTGATGAGACAACAATTATACGAAATTTAGTAGTTATACCTTGCTAGTTCTACTTTCTAACACTAGAAATTATACTATTATATGACTTTTTTACAAACCAATGTGTTCTTCTTGATGTCAATCTTATAATAAGATCCACCATATTAATTTCTATTAACTCTTATATATTATTTTTCCAAGTATGAAAATGTTAGGCATTTATTCAGCTTGCTGATACAAGCATATATATATAATACACATGATAAGGGCATAATACTTGTTAGGTAAAAATTGAATCAAGTAGATTTTGAAGAAGTCTCTCAACTAGAGAAAAATGTTAAAGAATGAAGGAATGTTGTTAATCATTGTAAGAAAATATAGAATATAAAATATGGATGAAACACTGTTCTTTTGTTAAAATGTATACAGTTTGAGAGTAGACTATTAAAGAGTTAGGTAGAAGATCGTGTCAAGAGAATTTGGAAGAAGCCTCTTTAACTACAAGAAAATGTTAGAGTGAAGGAGGATGTTAATCATTGTTAGAAAACTTGAAATCTAGAATCTGGATGAAACACCTTATAAATGAGAACTTTAGTGTTATTTTATTAGAATTCATATAGTTTGAGACTAGACTATTTAGGTTTTCATAATTTTACCAAGTTGGTAGTAAACAAAATAAAAAGGTAGCTTTTCTTGGAGAAATCCTATGAAAACATATGAATTTGAAAATAAAATTATTATAGTTCTTTGCTAAAAGGTTATATAGATATATATATATAATCTTAGTTTAAGGCAAGGTTTAAAATCTGGACCCGTGCCGAGGTTTTGGTCCCAAACCGGAAGATACGACTTCGATATCGTGCCGATACGATTATGGTATTTTTTTATTTATATATAGTAATTATTAGATAAATATGTTTATTGTGTATAATTTAACAATAAGTTGTATATTGATTTTATATAAATTCTCAATTATTGAACAACTTAATATTATTAGAAAAATAATTAAATATAGTTTTCTTTAAATATAAATTAACAGAAAATGCAACTATATATATATTAATTATATAAATTAATTATTTATTCATTTAATTAAAATTTAATTTAAATAATATATATTTAAAATGATAAAAAAATCAGAATATCTATTAAAATAATAAAACAGTAAAAAATATAAAATAATAAAAAATTATCAGAATATAAATTTGATTTGTTAGATTTTTAAAAAAATTTTAGAATTTTTAAATAATATTTAAAATGATCACTCCCCGCCATTGCCCTAAACCCGCACACGATTCCCTCTATTGTCGCGTGACGCACGAAACCATGAAGCTTCCTGTGCCAATTTCGGTACGCTGGCAGAACGGTAAAAATCGTCTGTGCTGCCCGACTCGGAACGGTATCACGTTCCTTGGTTTAAGGACTTCTTAGAAATTTGAACCATAGAACACAAGGACTACAATAGTGTGTTTTAAAAAATGAGTGAACGCATTCAAGCTAGAAAGATTGATCTTTGGATGATTCTATTGCTTGTGAGTCCATTTTGCACATCAACTCATCATTTAAATGTCAAACCAAGATTCAAAATCTCGAATAGTGTCAAAATTTTGATCTTTGAATGGGATGACACTGCTTTGGTATTGTGCCGATTTTCCGATGTATAGTGCCAGTAATGGATTAGAATTGAAGACGGAAGAAGATCAAGCATAGGAAGGAGACATTGTCTGTGTGTATGGCTTTAAATCTTGTACCATGTGGGCGAAAGAGTCGAAACATGCCATTTTGTAAATTACTAAAACTCGATACCACTAAGCATAGACATTGTCTCCTTCATTTACTTCATTTCCTTCCTCCTTTAACTTTCAATTTGTCATCGATAGTATGCATTGGAGCGTCGACACAATACTGGAATAACATATTTTCATTAAAGATCAGTTAAAGATCAAAACTACAACACAGTTCGAGATTTTGAATCTTGGTGCCGAGTGATATCCTGTTTCAGTGATTGATCGGAACGATACGTTTTGGCCATTTTGCACGGCATAGTACAAGATTTCAAATCATGTGCCAAACATCATGATTTACTATGTTATTTCAGTCGAAGACTTTATCTTAATATACAAGGATACCCCCACGGGTGTGGTGTAGTGGTAAAACACTTAGAGGAACAATAAACGACTAGAGTGCGAATCCTAAATAGAGATGAATATCCTGGAGGTTGGCTTTTGAGTGTGCATAAGCTGTGCTCCGGATTTACCTGGTAGTAAAATCAAAAAGGGGAGGGTGGGGGGGGGGGGGGGGTGGGAGGGGGGGAGGCTGCCTACCTCCAGTAATAGTCGTGCGAAGTCTGGACACCTTGGTTGCCAAAACAAAAATAATAATATACAAGGGACCATCCGAATTCTGTATACTTGTAGTTCCGTGCTGTATGTTTTGACCTCTTTTTGTCTTCAACTTTTATACAATTGGAAGCTTGTCTTTATGGGAAATATTTTTAATTGTACATGCATGATAAATTGGATTATTCTTTTTTTATTGACTTGAGCATATTGCATCTTGAATAGTTTGGATCGTTGTAAAGTTTTTGGTTACCTGCGAAAAATGTAAAATTAAGATCAAGAGATATTCTGGAACAAAGAGTACTAAATCGTTCAATGGTCCTTCTAGGAATTGTCTTAAGGCTTACCATCCTGATTGTTTAGATAAGGATCCGATCTTCTTGGAGAGTGATGAATGCTGGACATGTGGTAAATATCTAAAACCCTGTTCCTATACATCTTTTCTATCAGTTGCTGTTTGCAAGTTTCTTATGCTAGGAACAGATACATTGTATTTACTTCTTGTTTAGACAAGCATCTTACTATATAATTGTTTGGAAGTTGGAGCACAAAGCTTCTAGTTGACGAGTAAAAATGTAGCAAATAAACCAGTGGTGAATTTTGAAGGCGATAATAGCCACCTAAATCAAAACATTTTGTGCCAAAAGTTGGAGAATTGTGCTTCTCTTATCAAGTCCAATAGGAAGAGAAATCCATGCTATCACCTGGTTATTAGAAAATAATCTCTCTCTAGAGTTACTAAACTTGTGGAAACTGATACAGTTATTCCATGTCATTTTCATGGAAAAGTACAATGGATTGTATGTCATGCCTCTAAGATCTTGTCATAGAGTGTGATCCTATGTGCAACCGGTGTGGTTGCTTGAGTGGAGGCATCAATGGGCCATGCCTAGGCTGCTCCCTCTCCTCAGCATAAAAGAAACAAAAAAAGTAAATTTGATTTTAGAACGTTCTTCATTAATAAAAGCTATTTCATTTTAGAATTAAGTACTAAAAAATAAAGTTTTGTATAGACTCCTCTTGGATCCTAAATATCAGAAAACAACAGAAAAATGCGCAAAAGCATTTCTACAGGCATTGTTAATGAACAAGAGTGAACATATCTCCTTAATTGATAGACTTGCACTCATGTGTCTCTTGGATCAAGCATTTAAGGAGATTGGGGGTTGAGCAAGCAGTTAAAGTACTCTAAAAGCCAAGAAGTAATAGAATGAGATTAGGCATTAATGCAATCTAGAACTTGAGGAAGTGAGAGTGCTTAACTAAGTCGCTCTACTCATCTTGAGTTTTATCTAGTTCAAACTGAGCTTCATGAACCATATGTAAGGGGTGACTAAGTAGAAATTTATGTGACACGTTGCTATAATTCACATATCTGAGCCTCTTATACGGGTGCACTTTCTTCCTTGCTCAACTTTACACTCTCTGTGTCCTGGCTGTCTCTATCACCTCCTTAAGATCTTCTTGATTGTGGTTGAACTGAAAGGATCATCTCATAGGCTCAATGTGTCACACCGTAAATGATGTCTATTGCACATGCTAATGCTGGATTGACCAACAATGTTACAAAGTCATTGGGTCGACCAATCTAGTAAAGTTTGATCAACCAACTTTTCTCTCTGGAAAAGTGTGTTGACGAACTTTGGAGACTTTGTGCCAACTAAATTGGGCCTTGGCAACACTACTAGGTTATAACAACTTATACACCTCCATTACACTTCAATTAAGCTACACAACCAAGAAATAAGAAGAGTTTGGAAAACTATGTATGGTATGGCTGGTTAGAGAGGGTGGATAGATGATGCTTAATTCTTGATGAATCCTTTCGCAAACACAATAAAATACAAGGGTTAGTAACAAAGTGAATATATGGAACATTGTATTGTGGAAGGTAAAGCAACATAAAATGCACATGCAAAAGCGTAAACAATAAATGCAATACTAACATGAAAGGTGTAACGTGGTTTGGAGCTCTGCTGCTACTCTATTCTAGACCTACTATTACTACTTAAAATGAGACAATGACAATCTTTTACAACTACATTTAAGTTTTGATTATCATGCTTCACTTTGGTTTGACATAGCTGTCTTCGCTGATACAATCGATGTAACAGGTTGGCATTATTGCTGTATTTGTACAAGAGCAGCTGCTATCCAATGTTATTGCTGCCCAAGGTCAGTATGTGGCACCAACTCATGTATAAAGGAAGCTGTTTTTGTGCAAGTTAAAAAAAAGGCAAAGGGTTTCTGTAGTCACTGTTTGAAGCTAGCAATTTTAATTGAAGAAAATAAGGATGTTGATTCAGATGGGGTATGCTCTGTATAAATCTCTTAATAGATAATGCATGAATTTCTTTGGCATTAAGTAGTTGCATTTATGCAGTCATAGTTGATTTTAGATGGATTTAAAATCTTTATTAGAAACATTTATGTATCTTTTCAACATAGCTTTGAAACTCGTGATTCTTTTGCCTCATATGCAATATCTCATTTAATGAAGATAGAGCTGGCTATGCAAGTAGTGTGATTTGATTTGGTGATATTTCTCTTTCCAATGGTGTGATATTGGTGTTATGACGTGCTACTTTTTAATATTCTAAATATGTTCATATCGAGTTGAAAGTCATTTTCTCCAGGGAAAGGTAGACTTTGAAGATACCACTACATATGAGTTTTTGTTCAAGGATTATTGGGAAATTATCAAGGATCAGGAAAAATTGACACTTGTTGATCTTCAGACGGCAAATGCTCTTCTTAAGAGAGGTGAAAATTGTCAGGCTGAATCAGATTCAGATGGACCTGAGGAGGTGGAATCTGACTTTGATGAGTTTAAAGACAATTTCAATAATGGATTGGCAATTTTTGAGGATTTGAAAGACACATCTGTTAGATCAAAGAAGCGGCAAAAGAAATCCAGGCCAAAGAAAAAGGAGTTTGTTGGTTGGGGTTCAGTAGAGCTGATTGGCTTTCTTTCATCTTTTGGTAAGGATACAAAAGAACCGCTTACACAGTTGGATGCGTGTGAAATTGTAAAGGATTACATTCAAGAAAACAAACTTCATGATCCTAATGATAAGAAGAAAAAAAATGTTATATGTGATGAACGGCTGTACACTTTATTCAGAAAGAAGAAAGTAAAATTTCACAAAATATACAGCTTACTGGAAAGTCACTTTGCTTCAAGTGATAACTCAGACGACGAGCTGTCGTTTAGTTCGGAAGAGGATGATGATGCATTTGGTAGGCGTAAGAAACAAAAGAAAAACAATGATTACCAATTTGATACATCACATCTGAAGAATCAAAAGAGAGACATTTCTGCATTGTATAAATCTCACTATGCCTCCATAGTTAGCGAGAACATCAATTTGGTTTATATGAGGCGATCTTTAATTGTAGAACTTCTTAAAGATCCTGATACCTTTGAAGCTAAAGTTTCTAGATGTTTTGTGAGAGTCAAACTTGATCCTAAATATTTCTACTCTCTGGCTGAAAAGATGTACAAGCTCGGGCAGGTTACAGGTTAGCCCTTTTTTTCATGCATTTCAATTTTTTAATGACATTTTTGCCCTTTTCTATATTGAGTAATGTTGTTAGCCCAAACCTTTGAACAACTGAACTGGCAGTGAGGCAACAATGTTTTTTGTCATGAATTTCTGATAGTTTTCTTGCTTATGGGTGCAAAATATACTACTAACTATGTGGTGCATGGCTTGAAATTTCAAGCTCTGTTGAGTAGCACGGGTACAATTCGATTAATTATTGGAACCCGATATAGTTGGCATGAATATCCACTCCTATGCTTCCCATGCAAGTTCCATGATGCGTTAACACTTAGCACACTTCAACACAATTCAAAATGTTTCAAGATGAGTTTAAATGAATTCAACTAGTAACATCTGCATTAATTTTTGTTAGTTAACATGCCTTTTCACTTTGTTTCTCCAAAATTTTACTTCAAGAAAATATCTTATTGCTATAATCTTATTTTCGGAATCAAATAGCTTAAATGAAAGAAGATTAAAAGAGGAAAACTATGTAAATTCTTCTCATTATGCTCTAATACACGTTGAAGTGTGCGGATTAGAAGGTGACATGATATTGTACTGTCATTTTTAATTTAATTAACTATCAATTTTTTATTTTCTTACTTTTAAAGTAAACATCTTAGCATCCACATCTTAGAAAATGTGGTAAAATTTTATTTAATTTGCTATCTAATTGCTATAGTCTATTTTTAAAAGGACATATACCCAAGTTTAACGGGTTAAAAAAAAATAAAATCTGCATGAATTCATTTCAACATGCTTTGATGTATGTTAACTGCCAACTTATTATAGTACCAAAACTTCACCATTTTGGCCAGGGATCAAAACCCTAAAAGGAAAGATACTTTAAATCTCGAGAGGGTGTTTAGACCTAAAAAGCTACATATTTTAATTGTAAATCCTTTCATTGATCTCAAGCTTACTAAATCTCAAAAATGTGACAAGGGATGATATGAAACTGAATTGCAAACAATTTATGTTTCTGTTTGACAGGTGTTAAAAATGTCTCTCAAACATACAAGATAGGTGAAATGTCCACGGCTATGGTTCTACGTGTTTCCAATATGCACAAGGATGTTCCAATATATATGCTATCAGATGATGACTTTCAGGAGGTATGCACAATGGTATTAGAATACTTGAATGTGTATTATTGAAAAAAATGTTTCTATTTACTTTTGAAATTCTAACTTAATTTGTTACACTCTGTAAGGGTATACTAGTTGTTTATAAGTGTTATTTAAGGTTTGTTGGGCTAACCTTGAAGTTCATATGCATATTACATATCTTTATTCTCCTATGCTTGTTTAAGAGTTGCATAATTTATCTGTAGGATGAATGCGAAGATCTATGCAAGTTAGCAAATAAAGGCGTTTTCAATAGGCCTACTGTTGTAAGTTCAGTCCTTCAAGATTCCATTTCTACAATGAAATATTTCTCCATGCCCATGTCTGATATTTTGCACTGTGTTTCTCAAATTTTTCTTTTATGACGAAATATTTCTTAATATTCTTCTGATAATTGTTATTGTGCACTATAGAAGTTGTTAGTCAAAGGTTCTCAGTGTTCATTTTCTTAAAGAGGTTCAATCTTGTTTACGTGTCAGATGATGTTGTTATCCGTGTTGCATCCTTCTTATTTATGATGTTAAATATTTTGGGGAATGATTATATGTATGTATACAAACTTAGCATTAGGATTATTTTTTTACTAAGATCTAGTTTACTTCGAAAGGAGGCGACTTGAAAGAAATGGATTGGAAACCATTTTTTTCTTTCTTTCTTGGAAAGCAATAGTTGGAAAATAGCCTTCACACATGTTTGCCTGAAGGGAGGAAACGATAGAAGAAAGGAAAAGAGCGCTAGGGAAGGGAGAATAGGACAAAAGGGAGGAGAAAGACGTCATCCTTATTCTATCTACTTGAAAGGAAATAATACACACACACACTTTGATTTGGTTGTTCTTGAGGGCTATATGGTAATATTAATCTTTTTAACACAAGCCACACATTCTCACCCGCCCACACCCACACAAAAGGGAAAATTGAATGGAAGATATCTTCTAAAAATATTATAGTATGCACCAATTTATAATAAATCTTCTCTCCCACCTTTGCTAACAAAAATACTAAAATTACACTATCTATTCTTCTCCAATGAGATTAAATCAGCTTGCATAGTCACATTATTCATATGTTGACGTTGTTTTATCATATTCAAATTTTGATCCTTGTAGTCTTCCTCTTAAGTGAAAAAAGAACACTTCGAAATAATATTCAATTGTCATATGTCAGGGGTGTAATTTCACTCATCAACAAGTATCCCACTTGATGAAAGTGTGATGGGGACCATAGTTGTGAAAGGCGCACAGCTAGGCGTGCTATTTATGCCTGGGTAGTGACCTAAGTGCACTGCTTCAAAGAAGTGTTGTCCTTTGCGAGGCGACAATCACACGCAAGGCATGATTTTGAAGCCCAACCCTCGTGGCGGCGGGCGGCGGCGGAGGCATCGCGTGAGCCCCACAACTTTGGCGGAGTCTTCATGCGAGCTCCACGGTCAAGGCGGACGTGTCGTGCGAGCCCCGCGGTTGGGGCGGACGTGTTGTGCGAGCCCCGTGACCTCGGCGGACGTATCGCACAAGCCTTGCGGCCGCAATAGGGTCTTTGTGCGAGCCCTGGACTATAGAGGAAGTGTCGCGCGAGTCCAGCCTTCGAGGCGGAGGCTTTTCGTGAGCATCGTGGTTGCGGAGGAGTTTTCACACAAGCCCCTTGGTCATAGAGGATGTGTTGCGTGAGCCCAGCCGCCCAGCCCAAACAAAGGCTTCGCGCAAGCACCTCAGTCGCAGGCGGCTCGTAACATGTTTAATTAAATAAAACTTTATATAATTTCAATAAACTCCTAACTATAGTAGGGGATAATTTAAATAGGCTTAATTAAATCTTAATAAAATCATCCCATTAATTTAATATATATATATATATATATTATAATTTAAAATTATCCCATGCTTTTAATTAACATATTTCTCTACATGATTTTATTATTGAAATATTTTGGTAGAAATTTTCTATATATATTTGAATTGTAAAAATTTAGACCAAAAGTGTACTACTTCAGTAAGGCGTCCACCTCACTGTGCACCTAGCGTCTCAGATCCTACAACGCCTATGCACATTTAGCTGTCTTAAATAAGTATGATGGGGATAAAACATCATATGAACAATAGAAAAATATAACAAAATCAAACCATATTAGGAATAACATGTTGAGATCTTTGAGCAATTGTATGTACCAGCTGAAACTAATTATAACCTTTTTCTACAACACAATGAAAACTGTACAGTGTAAAACATCATATGAACAAAAGAAAAATACAATGAAAACCAAATCAAGTAGCATTTAACATCATCTATCCTTCCAAGTAGACAAACATAGTGGATAAAATTAAACCCTCATATAGCCTTGGGATTTTCCATCGTTTTTATATCTTCTACCCTTTTTGAGTTATTGAATATAAGTTCCACTTGATTTAATGAAAATTAAGACCAGGATTTCCTTGCCAATTTGTCCAAGAAGGGGCTATACTAGTCCACGAGGTTCAAGTGAATGTCAATGTATCCCCTCCTCCCTTGTGTACCAAAGAAAGCAACTTTAACTCTTATCCAACTTTATTTTTTTTGTCGAGGCTCACCCTTTTATAGCTGTTGTTTCTAAGTTAGTCATTTGAAATAAGTAATAATAATAGTTAATACAACAATAACAACTAAGTCTTATCCTACTAGTGTGGTTGGCTATATGGATCCTTTATGCCATTGAGCTCTACCTCCTACTATATCATTATTTATATTTAAATAAGTTTTTTCTTGTTTTATTGTTGCTAACCAAGTCTTCTTTGATTTTCCTCGTTTGATGTACACATTTGTCATATTTTTACATCGCCTAACTGGAACATCTATCGACCTTCTACATACATATTCATATTATTTTAAATGTGTCTCACGAAGTTTTCTTTCAATAAGTGCAACTCCGATTTTCTCTCTAATACTTTCATTGCTTATCTTGTTCGTCCTTGTATGCCCGCAGATCTATCTTAACATCCTCATTTCTGTAACTCTCATCTTCTAGTCATGTGCTTAAGTCATAGTTCAACATTTAACTCTATATAACTTAGCAAGTCTAATCGTTATTTTGTAAAAATTTTCATTTAGTCTTAGACGTACTTTACGATCATAAAGAGCACACACTCTCATTTATTTCAACCATCATGTTTGAATTATATGTAAAACATCTCTCTCAATCCCTCCATCCTTTTATAAAAATGATCCTAAATACTTAAAACTCTCAATTACATCATTCTTATATTAATAATTGTATCATTACGTCTAATATTACTAAACATAAATTCTATATATTCTGTTTTTACTCTACTAAGTCTAACACTTTTTAGCATTTACTCCTTTGCGGGTTTCATCTACCAAAACAATATCATCAAACAACATAGTGCCTTGGATGTGCCCGATGAGTTTGTTAGTAGTAATAGTCAATAGAAAAGAAAAAAAAACATTATAGGAACTCCAGTTGTTTAATACTTGAATATGACACTTGGTTAATTGGTCTAGAAACAGGTTTACAATATATGTTCTAGGATCCTTTAACAGCGTCAATTGGGATAGGTCAACATATATCATCCATGTCTTAGGCGGATATGTGTAGACCGAAAGATGAGGGTGACGTGGGATTCAGAGACTTGCTGGCGTGGAGCCTAACTCTCCTGGATAAGGTTCTCTGGAGGATTCAAGAGGAGGAGGATGCATTATGGATCAAGTGGGTACACCATACCTACTTGAGTCACATTGATTTGTGGACCTGGTAGGCAGCTCATGTAGATTCTCTGTTGATCAAACACTTGCTGAACATATGAGATCTTATCCTAGAGGCGGTTAGACAGAGACTCACAGAGTGGTTTGCATAGAATAGATGAGTAGCTCGGGCTTATGACTTCTTCAGAAGCTCTAGTCCCAGGGTGCCATGGGCTCGGATAGTGTGGAAGTCTTATGTTCGGCTGAGGCATGCAGCCACCTTCTGGATGCTGGTGTAGCGGAGACTTCCCACTAGAGATCAATATGAGTATATGGAGGATCGACAGTGCACTTTTTGTGAATAGGTGCCGGGGACACAACAACATTTGTTCTTCGAGTGCTCCTCTATTGTAGACCTATAGCGGAGGATTTGAGGCTGGCTTTATATGCGTCCAAATATGCACACCTATTGGAGGATGATCCGTGTCTTTGGACAACATTACTGTGGGAGCAGGGCGGTGACACAGGCTCGTCATTTGGCCTTGTCATCACTGATACATTATGTGTGGAGGGTCCGAAATTATAATTTTTTTTTGGCAAGGGATAGTTAAATGTGGAAAGGATATTTAGAAGTGTGCAGATACATATATACATGTTTTTAGGTATCTATTCAGACCTGATACTTTATCTGATATGAATAGATCTTAAAATCTCATTTGATACCTTTTGGATTCATGATATACCACTTTTACTTATCCCAAAACGAAAAGGGAGAAGAAAAGTGAGGAGAAAAGGAAGAAGAGTAGGGACAGAGAGAAGTAGAAGAAGAGGAGTAAGAAGTTTAATGGATTTGAGGTTATGTTAGCGGGTACATTCTTGATCCTTAGTAAAGGATTACTGTTGATTGAAAAGCTGCTTATGTCCTTTGTAATGATCAGGGTTTTTTGGTAGCCATTGCGTGATGAGCTGCGATGACCCAGATTAATTTCCGTGATGATCAGTGATTGGCTGCTTCAAGCTGCTTACAGTGTAGGGTACAAATCAAATGTCCTATCAAGCTTGGCTCCAATCCTAATCCACCTGCCATTTGGTTTTGCTTGGAAATGAGCCAAGAGCCTGAGACGTACATATGTATTTCCCAATACGGATGATACCTTAATTTCAAGTGGCATGTGTGGCATGAGTTAACCATGCCGAGTATTTCTGTTTAGGTCAACTTGGGGAATGCCCGAATGGTAAGTTTCTTTGTACAAACCAAAAAGGAGTGGCATTTTAAGCGATGGTTTGGATCGAGTACCTAGCATTGACAACAGTTGAAGCAATGGATAAGAGTAAAATGTCATGCGCAGGTCATTTCTTGGTTTTTAATGTTTTCTGTTGATATTCAATGGTATGGTTTTTATATATACATTTTTAAATTTTATGAAAATGTCAAATGTCTTTCATTAGAATGGGCTCTTTCTTATCTTGTTTTTGTTGAAACTTAATGTTCTAAAATTGTTTAAGCTTTTTTGGTATCTTCTTTTGGTGAAATTGGAAAATGTTCCATGAAATTGAGCATTGGGCATATGGTTGACAGGTTACTGCAGGAAATCCCCTCAGCATACTGTTCGTTCATGAGATGTGCACGAATGGTTATAAACTCTGTAAAGAAAAAAGAATGTCATTTTATTGATCTACGTCCTTGAGTAATGGTAGAGAGAAAATGATTGACAAAATTTATTTAGGTATTGTTTGTATTCTGCATCAAGGTATCCGAGGCAGAAAATATGAATGGGGTTAAATGGAATTCTCTTATTAACTATTGCTTGTGCTTTATGGATTATTGGTTCAAATAACTGATATCGATTGTGCATGACCATAGCTTTCATCAATTTGGCATTTTGGATAACATCCTTTTTGAAAGGCTCCTAGATATGCATATATATAGTTTAGTCCATCTCTATTTTATAGGTTGCATACTGCTTAGTTTGGATAATAGGATTGCTATTTTAAATGGAATTTCTGCTAAAAATTTATTTTGCTTTAGTTACTTCTGGTTGTATGTAATTTTGTAATTTTAATAGCTTATCCTGTATCATATTATTTTTTATTAAGTTTTGTTGTTTTGACAGGCAGATCTTGAGGAGAAGGTCAGAAGTATTCATGCTGACATAATGAACCATGTATGTCATTATGTTTCTTTGAAAGAACATGTATTTCTATTGATCTCTTAGAAATATAGCAATTAAATTTTATGATAGTCATATTAGTTAACCCATTTTGATAATTGGTGAAAAAGATTACTAGTCATCATAAAACGCTAGTGCCACAAACTTATTATTTTGGCCTCTAAGGGTAAAATTCTTCTCACACCTATACTATCATGTCAAATTACCTATTACCTTGTACAATGACTGTTAACTCTACACAACAACTCTTGATTTTTTTCAAGTGATTCATGAATAACCCAAACAAGGGATTTCTCTAAAATAACAAATCTGTTGCTCTTACCAAGAGATGAAGTGAGCACCAAGAGAAGAGGAGAGATTACAAATGAGTTTGATATAGTTGAAGCCTTCAAATCTTGTACAAGCTCTTGGATTTTCTTTTGGCATTTTTGTAGCAATAGTGCACAACAAGATGACTGTGCAACGGTGTGTCTTAGTGGCCGAAACAAATCAAAGCCTCATATATCCTCTGGTCGAACTTTCACTTGGAAAAAGCTGAAACATACAACTTCAATTGGCTGAACCAAGGTTTCAGTCAACTATTTGAACATAATTTGAATGTTGAAAACCTAACAATGTTGGAACTTGGATGGCTAGAGGGGGGGGGGGGGGGTGAATATAGCCAGACATCAAAGATCGCTTTCACTTAGGTAGATTTTGCACTTAGGGTTAGTAGCACACAGCGGAAGCAAATACAAAGCAGAGTAATGCAGAAACTAAACCCTAGTCTAAGCACATTCACAAAACGCTAACAAAGAGGATTTACAAGGTTCGGGGATAACTTGCCCCTACTCCTTGGCGTGCCCGTGAGGTGGGCGATCCCTTGATCGTCGGCAGATCAAGCCCCGGAAAATCCGGATAGAAAGCAACTTCCTTCTCGGTGGAGTAACCTCTCCACAGCGTTTCAAGATGAATGAAGTATTAAGTACACTGAAACACAAGAAGTAATCTTACAGAGCACAGCAAGAACACAAGCGAACTCCTCACCGAGCTCCACCCAGCACAGATCTCACGCAAGAACACCTTGCTCTTCGTGTCTTCTTGCTGATGGACTCGCCAAGCTCCTTGTTTCTTCCAAGTGCTCTAATATCAGATGGTTGCTCAAGAATCACAGTTGCTTGCTCAAGAGATGGATCAAAGTTGTCGCAAGAACACAAGTGTTGTAGCCAAAGAACTGATCTGATCAAAGAATTGTTGTTGAGACTTCTTAGCCACCAAGCCTTTAAGTCTCTGCTCACTGATCCCAGGTCCCAGGCGCGCCTCTGCAGCTCCCAGCTGCTCACCAGCTTCTCTGCAACAGCCTCAGCTATCCTGACCACCTTTGGACTCACTGAACTCTTCAGCCAAGCCCAGGTCAGCTCGTCAGCTTCCTGCCGTTGCAAGCCCGCGCCATCCATCGTGACCTGAGAAGGAGAAACAAACAAACCTGCTCCAAGGAAAGACTCCCATTGACCCTCCTTGAGTGTTTGAATCCATCCTTGTCATCTGCACACTTAATCAGAGGTTTAGCAAATGAAATCAAAGTTACATCAGTGATAGCAGAGAAAATCAGAACGAAATCGGAACGCAATCAGACCTCTGACACCGCTTTTGAAATAAAGCTGTCAGCTACTGATCGGTCACCGGACCGATCAGGGTGACTCTTGATCGGTCACCAGACCGATCAGGATGGGCTCAGACCGATCAAGCTCCAACCTGATCGGTCCTCAACGTGCAATCAGAAATCGCGACTTCTTCGTGATCGGTCACCAGACCGTTCCCAAGTCGTGGATCGGTCACCAGATTGATCCACCCCTTCTCAGAGTGATTTCCCAGCTTCGCAGTCCAAACCTCCTGATCGGTCCCCAGACCGATCAGGGTGTGGCCTGATCGGACTGGTGACCGATCAGGCCACTCACTGACCGATCAGGCTGATCGGTTATAGTGAGAACCCTGCGACAATTGATCGTTTACCAGAACGATCTGAATAGTATCCCTGATCGGTCACCAGACCGATTAGGAGCCGATCAGTAGGGTTCCCAAACTCACTGTATGCTTCCTGATCGGTCACCAGACCGATCAGACATAGCTGGATCAGTCACCAGACCGATCCACAAGGGAACACCGTGCCAACTTCCCTGATCGGTCACCAGACCGATCCAGGCAAGGTCAAATCCACCCCAAGTCACGAGAACAAGCCTCCAGCCCTTCTCTGACTCGATCTTAGTCCCCCGGACCAAGACACCATGCCCAGTCTCACTCACCGGGACTTCAACCTAGCCCTCCAAGCTAGGACCTGGCCCTCCAAGCCAGGGTTTCATCAACCTAGCCCTCCAAGCTAGGACCTGGCCCTCCAAGCCAGGATTTCATCCAACCTAGCCCTCCAAGCTAGGACCTAGCCCTCCAAGCCAGGGTTTCATCAACCTAGCCCTCCAGGTTAGGACCTGACCCTCCAAGCCAGGATTTCATCCAACCTAGCTCTCCAAGCTAGGACCTGACCCTCCAAGCCAGGATTTCATCAACCTAGCTCTCCAAGCTAGGACCTGACCCTCCAAGCCAGGATTTCATCCAACCTAGCTCTCCAAGCTAGGACCTGACCCTCCAAGCCAGGATTTCATCAACCTAGCTCTCCAAGCTAGGTATGCCTAGTCCCACTAGGTCTTTTCCACTTCACTTAGTCCCCGACCAGGACTTAATCTCAATCATCTTATCAACCTAAACTAAAATCGGTGTCAACACCAAAACAACAATCAGGGTCAGACTGCATCAACAAACAATACTAATCATAGTTGGCCAAACAGATCTCCTAGTCGATTAAACATCATCTAGTCAATTGTCGACCGACCAAGGTTATTTAGTTGACCAAAGTCAAATAGAACCATTTTGTTCCTAGTTCTAGTTAACTGAAATATGTCCAATCGACTTACATAGGTTGAGAAATTCTATGAGCCACATAAGTTACCCTAAGGTCTTGGCCATAAGCTATTAAAAAAAGCATGATCCCCTGAGCCCTCTTAAGTTGAACTAATACTTAACCATGTCATTGGTTGAGTCTTGAAAGCCTTGCCTCCACTCCAATCCCTACAAACAAAACCATAGGTCGTTGACAATGTTCCGACGCATAAGTCCATGAGGGGACCTGATAATAACATCACTAAGTTATAAGGTTTTAAATCAAATTATCCCTAATAAAACTCTACCTAGGCAATCATACCATCAATACAATTTAAATTATTTAATTTGTAAATACACCTAAGATTACAACACACAATTTAATACAACATCACATAGCTTCAATTCCTTCTCTAGGGTCAATGGTCATCCATGAGTTTGAAGCTTATTATGCCTCTAATACAAATTTAACTTAACTTGTATTGCTATACCATCCAAATGTTGAAGTTAAAGCAAACCATAAGGGACGAAACTATAGTCCCAATAAATTGTGCTGTATATCTATTTTTAAATATGTAATGTACAAGAATCTAATTGTACTTATCTTTAATCTAATATACATGTTGGTAGAATAATGCCTAGGCCATTGATTTTGGTGAGATTATTCTCCATTAATGGTATCTTAGCTGCGGTAACATGATGATCATATGCCTTTATTTATTCTCTTGAAATTGTGAGTCACCCTTTCATGTCTCCTTCCATCACGACAGGTAAGGACTAAGGATACATCTATGCGTCTCCCTTTTAAGAACTGTTCATGTGTACACTTCTCTGTCGTTGCCTCTGTTCCTCCACCTACTTGTCATTTGCAACCATTGTTTGTTTTTTTTGGTTTGTCACCATGCTAAGAACTTAAGATGCGAGGCTACCCCTATTGTTGCAAGAGCTTTTGGGATTGTCTACTTTAGATTCACATGTCTAACACATTCACTTTCTTCCATATTGATCTAGTGATCACCATATTCTTGCTTTATTGATAATGCAGTTTCCTTAAAACACTGAAGCACACTGTTACACCTGTTGGAGGATAGAACCACTTTTTGTAAGAAATATTCCTTGTATTTATGTTGTTTATTACCATAGAAAGGATGAGAAAAATAGGACCTATGCATTTTGGATTTATGCTGGTTCATGAGTGAAGATGAGGTAGAAACATAGGATAATGAAAACTAGTATCTTGAATTTGACAAATTGCATGGGAAAGGACTAATAATTATTAGTGCTACTTTGGCAAGTGATCGGTCTCATTCTTATTCTTTATCAGTTAGAGATTTATTCAGTCACACTGGCTATTTTACTTATGTAAGAGCACAATGGTAAATTACTTGCAGTATCATGCTGATCTGTGCACACTTGCTGGGATTTAAATGAATTTTAATTTATAATTCTTATTTAGTTATATTCTTACATATAGCATATTGAAATTAAAAAAAAATCATTTGCATAGAATTTTGAGCAATAAGTTACAAAGTATCATATCCCGATTATTAATTACACCTTGTTAATACCAAAAGAAGTGTTGTGCAGTGGATGAGGGCATAGGTTCTTTGAACATTCTTGGGATATCAACCCATAGTTTTCCAAGACTTATATTAAATATCTTTTAGGACATCTGATATTGAAACTAATTTTTTCATTTATTCATCAATATATCTTAGTTTATCATTGAGAGTTAGACTTAGATTGCTACCATTAGAGCTAGAACCAGAACCAATACATATACAAGATACAGATACACAATTCTCTAAGCTTTAACACCTAATTCCCTAATCATTAATATAATGGATCATCGTATGATGCATCAAAACTGTAATAGGAAGGATAAGAGTATAATAAACCTTGATTGGGATCAACCTTGGCTAGACTCTCTCACGTATCATAATAACCATGAGCTTTATTTAGTTGCCTATCCCTATATCAAGTTTGATGTTGGCTAAAGTTTAGCACTATGTATGTATGGACTAGCCCTGGTGTTGTAGTTGAGGAAATGTAAGTTTTACCACCATTCAGTGTATTCCCAATGTCATTGCCTTATCGCTTAGTCGACCAAAATATGTATATCAAACTTTAATAGTTGGAGTCAAGATGCATATTTTTTCTATTCAATTTCTCTATGGCGATAGTCATGGAGCATAAATGACTTTGATAAGCTATAAAATGGAAGGAAATCAAAGTAGCTAAAGAATATGGCATCTTGTATTGAAGGTTGCTTGGTCTTCAAATCTAAGTTGAAATTAATATGCTAGTTGTACAAAAGATAATTTTGGAGGTACTACTAAACATTGAGGTAGTGACTAGCAAAGTAATGAGGGCCAAGGATGCCGAGCACTAGTGGCAACCTACACCTATTTGGTTGTCAGGATAGTAATCAGTTGTTTAGGTTTTTATAAGTTGTTGGTTGCTAAAGCAGGGTCGTGAAAAGGAAGAAATGTGTTAAGAGGATCCCTAGATTTCTCTCAGTTGAAGGACTTTTGTAGAGTGACAAGGAAGAGATGTTTCCATTGGAGTTTTCTCTCTAGCTTGCCCTTTTCAAAACCATGAGGAAATACTGAAATAGACACATGACAAGGAGACAAATGTTAACGTGACAAGGAGACAAATGTTGACGTTGTAGTGGGTGCTTGGTTCTTGACATTTGATGTTGCTTTTGGTGAAGGGTTGCAGGGTGAGCGTCTGGGCGCAACAAAGAAATTGCCATGTATGAGATATTAGATAAGGGGAGGGTGTGTTTGATGCTTTTTGTTCCTCTTGAGAGGGAGAAAGATATCTCACATAAGAGGAGGGAATGAACTTGAGTCCTCGTCATGAATCAATGATAAGCATAAATAAGAGCTAGCGATTTTGATAGCATGTGAAGGGGAAATTTTGTGTTTTCAACATAGCTAGGTTGGCTTGTCTACACATATATCCATTATATTACAGAGATTCATAATTAGGTCTTTGTATTTTTATAATAATACAATAAGACCTCAATATACGCTTTTATACCTTAAGAATCATAAAGTTCTGAATTTTTCATAATAAGTCTAGAAATTAAAAATTAAACATAAATGTGAAATATAACATTCAAAATTTTAGTAAATTATAAGATATTATAATCCTATGCTTTGATCCTACTATCTCTAGTATTTGTTTCCATCAACTTTTTGTTCCTTAGTAGGATCTTGATCTCTTGACACCCTTGATCTAAACCCTTCTTGATTATGGGATCCTACTTTCTACGTTGACCTTTTTCTATTTGTATGATCTTGCACATTCTCATAAGTGCATTGTCTTGCACATTCTCTTTCTGATTACTTATCTTATACCTTGTCATCGCAATATTCTACTTTCATTTATTCTTCAACATTAATCAAGGTTCCTTGAGCCATGGTTTGAAATCTCATACTTTGCTGGGTGAAATGGTTGAAACATATCATTTCAATAAATTACCAAAACTAACTACTATTCGACACCGAGACAATTTTCTCCTATGTCATTGTGTCAATCTTGGAAGAGTATCATTGCACATCAACACTCAACACCCCTTAATACTAAATTCAGATAATGTTGTTATTTTTTATTTTTGTAATGTCAAAATCATAATATTCCAGATGGAAAGCAAATATTGAATTTAACTGTGTATGTAATTGTGGTATCTTTTTCTTCCTTCTGCCTCTAATTTACTATTAACACCGTATATCAAAATATAGTCACGATACTAAACAGTATCGTTTCGGTCAACTAAAACAGTGGCATGACTCAACATTTCAAACCTGAAACTATCTCAGAGGTTCTATATTTGATTCAAGACGGAGACAAGTTATAGAAACAAAATGACTTCATTGCGTTTTAACTATGTTAATTGAGTTGGTGTGTCTAACATGGATGTGGATCCAAGTGTTCAACACAACTATTTTCAAGGTTGAGGGGTTGATGAAAAGTCCAACTATGAAAGATTGCAAACATATGAAAATTAATTTCTCTTTGAAGTCCTTCAACGAAGTTTCTGTTGTTGGGTACAAGTGTGAGCTTATAGCTAAACTATCCACTTTGTTCGTAATCTCAAAGCTTGATTGGTGATAAAAGAGCATATATAGATTTATAATGTTGGCTATATGAATATATTTTCTACTAGTGCCAAGGTCATTATGTCTCTCATATTGATATCACTTTGGTAATTATCTTCTGATGTCCACTGATGCAGTGGTGCTATAAAACTGTGTTGGCCTCATGAATTATGATTTATAATGTTGGCCTCATGAATTATGATTTTCTATAAAACTGTGTAGGTTGAAATAATCCCCAGAGCATGATTTCAAAAAATTTGTGTTACTCACATTTAGTTTGGTACTATAAGAAATAACATATTACTCAAGTTTTTACATTATTCTCAATCTGGGAAATGAGTCTTCTCGTTGTCAATGTAGATTTTATTATTTTACAGATGAAGCATTACATGCATCACAAGGTTGGAAGTCTACCCTCCATTAGCACGATGCCAATGACTTAGAATACATAGATACTTTTTAACTTCGAGGTTGCTTAATAAGTGCAGACAATCTCACAGTGAAGATACTAGTTGGATATGCTTCGAGAGACTAATTTCGAAAGGGCTACGATTCTAATAATATTTTAGCTTTGAATATCAGACTAATACGCTAAGGGATTCCTTATCCGATATAAGGAAATGTCATACATTAGTTAATAAATTGAACTATCTAGCAAGATAGACTTGACATCTCCTTTGTCAAGGCTGGTGGAAATCAATTTTGAGTGTTATTTGATACCTTAACCCAAGCAATGGTGTCTTATGTCATGGTTGTGGTCACCTTCAAATTATAGATGTATAATGCAAGGTTTAAAATTTCGGCCCGTGCCGAAGTTTTGGTCTCAGACCGGAACGATATAGTTTCGGTATCGTATCGTGTCGTGCCGATATAGTTTCGATATATATATATAATTTAAAAATGAATTGTATATTAATGTAGTGTAATTTACAATATAGTTTTCTCAAAACTTTCAATAAACATATGTATTAATAATATAAAATAGAGATTTAAGTATGATAATATTCATGCTTCCAAATCTCAAATCAATTTTGATTCTAAGATAAAAAATATCTATAATAATTATATAAATTAATCCTAATTTATATATAATAATTATATTAATTATTAATTTATATAATATATATAGTTTATAAATATTCTAAAGAATATATATTAAATATTTTAGTTTATATATATATATATTGCATATAAAAATTAAATTTATTTTAAAAATTTATATATATATTTTAATTTTTTTAACAATTATTTTTGAATTATTTATTAAAATTTAAAATTATTTATAAATTTTAAAATTCTTTTAAATATTTTTATAAAATCTTAATCTATTTTTAATTTATAAAAATGATTTAAGGTTTGATTTTAAAAGTATTTTAAATTATATAATTATATATTATTTTGTACTTTATTTTTATATTTTAAATAAAAATAATAAAATAATATATTATAATTATATTAATTAATTAACAGTTTATTTAATTATTTTTAATTTATAAATATATATTTATATTTTATATAATAATTAATTAGAAATTAGGAATTAAAAATTTTACATATCCGTCGCTTCTCCCTCGCGCCTGCGCCCGCCACTTCTCCCCCTCGCGCCTGCGCCGCCATCGTTGCCACCGCCTCACCCTCGCCTCCGCCATCGCTGCCGCCGCCTCAACGCCGCTGCCACCCCGCCTCCGTCTCCGCCTCGCCTCCAGTCTCCAGGCAAGTTTTCATCTCTTTCTCTTGGATTCCTTCTTCCTCCTTCGTTCTTCCTCCTTCCTTCTATTGCGTGTGTGACACACGCAATGACGCACGCGAAATTGCTGCGCCTCCTGTGCTAGTGTCGGTCCCGTGTCGGAATGGTAAGCTTCGTGCGTTTCGGGCAAGATGACACGAGATTTTTTTCCTTGGTATAATGGGCCAGTGCTTCTGTAAATTCAAGACCCAATTTCCTTATTAGGTTGTTTAGAGTAGGGATATAATATCTTAGAAAATGTGAAAAGAAAAATGTAGTTACCAGATCAAGTACAGATGCAAAACATAGGCTATGACTCTTGTCACATGTCAGTTTGTTTCACTCAAACAGTTGCAATGAACTAATGTAACTATATTGTGAGAATCAACCTTCCTTGCACATTCTCTCCAATTTTTTTTTCAGAAGTGGTCAAAACACATAGAGATAGATTGTCATTTTCTTAGATAGATGGTACTAAGTAGATTGTTACATTGTTAGTTTCAATTATGAGTTTGCAGTCTTGCTAGTTAAATCTTTGGGAAGTCCTAGAATTGAATACATATATAACAAGTTACATTTCTTTCATGTCTTATCCAGCTCAAGGAGGGATTTCTAAGGACCTCTTTTAAATATATAATTGTACAGGGATCTGGACCTATAATGTCTCTAATCTAATATGTATGTTTAATTAGAGGCGGTTCCTAAGTCAATAATTGTGATAAGATTGTTCCCATTACTTAAGTAATTACGAGGAGGGCATACAACATATCAAGATCTATCATTTTGTTGTCTATTTCATATTTTTGAATTTACCTGCTATGAAGTTGATTAAGTTCCTTTCCTACAGTGGATTGACAAGGAAATTTTGAAGTTACAGAAACTGATTGATCAAGCAAATGAAAAAGGATGGCGTAGAGAATATCCTTCAAATGTGGAAATATGTACAAGCATCATATACAGTGTTTATACAATTTCTTTTATTGCTTACTTCTTTAGCACATATCACATTCATGCCGTGGAATAAATTAAAATTGAAAATTGTATTTACATTATTTCTCCTTGACAATTTCTGGGTAATGGGTATTACACTATTTGAGTATATTGACAAAAGAGAGAAGCTTCTTATGCCAGAAGAGAGAAATCGTCTTCTTCAAGAAATTCCAGATGTGGTTGTCGATACCTGCCAAATTGAGGAACATAGCAATAGTCGACTAAATTCTCCTCCAGAAAAGAAAGGTTGCTTGCAATAGTATCCATTCAACTTGGTTGTCAGATTGCTATCTTATTTGTCCATGATATGCATCTTTATTCAATTTATTGCCTATGTTATTTTATAGGAACAACTGTCTGTTTTATTATATCATTTCTGCTGTGAATCATAATACTCTGATCAGGCCTAATGAACCAACATCTGTTCCTTAAATAACATTTCTGAGTTCCTTTATATGATCTTATAACAACATTCTGTTGTGTATGTGAAGGCAGCAAGTTTTTTGGCAGTTACTATGCGTTTTATGTTTTCATTTATTCTTTCTGGATTCTAGTATTTTCCCTGCTTCTAAATACTAACCCTATTTGTTCATGCATATCGTTTTTCTGTGCTACACAAATTTCTGCATGGCCTCATCAACCAATCCCCCATTCGAAAACCAAAACCTCCTCTGCCCCTCTTCCCTGGTTCGAAACCATCAAAACTCGACTAACCCTATCTCATTCCTTTGTTATCCATAGCGATGAATACATCGTTGAAGGAACCAAGTTGATCCTTCCTAAGTCCTCTGATCGCCCTCACCGACCTTCTGATGCTGTGACATTTTCCGTTTGCCAATTCGAAGGAGGACTCCGCCTGCCCATTCCCCCTTTTACACTCATATCCTGACCTTTTTTAAAATTCCTTAAACCAACTCGCTCCCAACTCCTGCGCACAATTTGTAATTTAAGCCATAGTAAATACTTAAAATATAAAATCAAATCATAACTCTCGTAGGAATTGAATTGACATGCTCTAAATTGACCCTTTCCTTTGGTAGGACTGAGTTCATATAGCGGCATGGCAACTCTATTAGCTTTTATTATTCTGGCCATTTAAAAAGTTACAAAGGTGCCAAATAACGCTTGCAACTTATCCAATATCTCCTGTTTAGTCACTAATTCACAACAAGAATTATGGTAAATTTTTTTTTTTGGATTGTTAATTTTATATAGGAGAAAGTGAAGAAAAATGAATAGCCTATAATAAATTATATATTTGTAAGAACGAGAAAATTTTAAAAAAATATATATACAATAGTCAAGAAAGAGGAAAAGAAAACAGAGAATAAAACAAAAAATGAAACTTTTGAATGATTATATCAAAACTTGGATACAAAAGAAGGGGAAAGAGACATTTATAGAATAGCTAAAGTGAGAAAGAGGAAAATAAGAGATCTTAGCCAAATAAGATGTATTAAAAATAAATACAATAGGATACTAATAAATGATGGAGAAATAAAAGAGCGGTGGAAGATATTTTTCATCAACTTTTTAATGAAGGTTTAGGGATAAGACTTAGTTGTTGTTGTTGTATTGTTAATTTTATACCTCACTTTGTAATACTTAATTATCGTTGGTTACAAACCCATCTCTTACATAATGTCATGTCTTATATTGGCTTTATTTGAGATTTAAATCCAATCAAATCCTGGGGTAAGGGAAAGAAAGTCATACCAAATGGGAGCTAAGTGGTCAGGAATGAATCCATTCATATATTTGATCTACAAATTGGTGCGATTTTCTAACACCATCCTCACCCTCACGGTCAAGCAATATCAAATTTGTACTGTGAATATAAGAAAGTGGAAGAACATAGTTGAGCTTGTAGGACAAAAGGGCTTAGTACTCAAGGAAATTAGTTGAAAATTTATTTGCTATGTGCTTGTGCCTGCGTTAAGAATAAAACTAATAATACTAATTTTAGTAATTATTTTAATTAGTTTTGGCCATCATGAACCACTGAGTTTAGAATTCAAACCAAGCTATAGAAGTACCTATATATCTTTACATTAAAGAATCGTCAATCAAATTCTATTATATCAAATGATTCCTTTTAGCATTTCTCCATTCTTCTCCTCCATCTCCTTCCAAGGAGATTGATGTTGTCTCCCTAAGAACACTAGTTATCTTCACCTGTGGATCTCATCTTGTGTTCCTCTAACACGTGTGATATCAGTTTTTTATTGCCAGCGTAAATTTGATTAGGTGTTAATTCCACAAGCATATTTTGTTAACAAAATGTCTTCTATACTTCTATAACTTAATAATCAAATTTTTGTTATAAATTGGGTTCGGTATTAACAATTGATGTTGTAACACTTGTTTATATTCTTTTTTTTTTTTTTTTTTTTAACATTGTAACTAACATGAATGGAATTTCGACAGTTCAGATATCTCAATTACTAGAATGACTACAATCATATTACAGAAGCATGTTTGACTCCGATTCAATTTTTGCGTGCAGATAATGGATCTGCAGTTCATCTAAATGTCGCAGCAAGATTTCCAGGTCCGTTACCTCATGCTTTCAATTAAATTTTCATCACACAGTGAATTGGAAGAAGTGGCATTGTTCAATCAGGTTTATATTTGTTGAACTGGTCAGGACAAGGAGTTGCAATCCACCAAAACAATGATGAAATGACTCTTGCAGGTTTGCCAACTTGTTTTTATTAATAAATAATTGTGGTAGTTTGATTTTGCCAAAAAATTTAGCAGCATCAAACAAAGAACACTAATTATCTTCACCTGTGGATCTCATCTTGTGTTCCTCTAACATGTGTGATCTCAGTTGTTTTAATTGCCATTTGATTAGGTGTTAATTCCACAAGCTTATTTTGTTAACAAAATGTCTTCTGTACTTCTATAACTTAATAATCAAATTTTTGTTATAAATTGGGTTCCGGTATTCTCAATTGATGTTGTAACACTTGTAACTAGCATGAATGGAATTTTGACAGTTCAGATATCTCAATAATTAGAATGACTACAATCATATTACAGAAACATTTTTTGACTCCGATTCAATTTTTTGTGCAGATTATGGATCTGCAGTCCATCTAAATGTCACAGCAAGATTTCCAGGTCCGTTACCTCATGCTTTCAATTAAATTTTCATCACACAGTGAATTGGAAGAAGTTGCATTGCTTAATCAGGTTTATATTTGAACTGTTCAGGACAAGAAGTTGCAATCCACCAAAACAATGATGAAATAACTCTTGCAGGTTTGCCAACTTGTATTTATTAATAAATTGTTTGTAGTTTGATGCTGCCAAAAAATTTAGCAACTTCAAGTTTTTGGAACTAAAGGATGAAACTTTTTACTAGGAATCTGCTGCCTTTTTGTGCCAAGACTTTCATCTATTTAAGGGTATCTTCCTAGTAGGATCTAATCTTTTTGCCACTAAAACCGGATCCCTAATATTTTTGCCACTAAAATGGGATCCCATTTGTTTATTTGTTTTCATCATGCTCGACATTTTTATTTTCCTATTCCTATTGACATTGTGTTTATGATTTCTACATCATTTTTCTGAATTTTGTTTTTCTAGAATGATGGGTTATCATCGCTGAGCTAACTTACCAATCCAGTGGGAGCATGTTTACTTGTAATAACTTAGTATGGTATACTGACCAAAAGAATCCATAAGATATTCTATATTTTATCTTCCTTTTGTTCTTTGATTCACAAAATATAAATAAATTGGATAGTAGTGGCTAGTGGAAGTGTTTGGGGGATATTTTTATCTTTCGAGGTCCTATTGCTTTTAAAAATATTTGTGGTTCTTGTAGAAGACAGTTAATATTGTGTAGTCTGGTCGCATGCGCTCAGCATCTTAGTTTTCCAAAATCTTCTTTTGCCCTGATTTGGGAGAACAATAGTTTGATTTTCACAATCTTTTATTTGTTTCCATTATGAAAATTATACATCTCAATTTATTTTGATATGGTACTTATTATATACTGAAAATCCTCTATTTCATTCTTAGAAAATAACTGTTTCTTAAATTCCTGGGATTAATTGCAATAGCTCAATGGAACTAGAATTACTATTTCAATTTGGAGAGAAAAAGTAAATTACTAGTGAACCATGTTAATTATTTACAGGTACTAAACATCAGTTCAGACCATTATGTAAATGTTCATGGAACTAGTCTAGAGAATTGCTATTTACTTGGCGATTCTCACTTTACTTTGGGGGTGATTAAATTTTGGTTGCCTATACGTGCTTGCATCTGATGCTGGTAGGGAAAGTATACGTACTAGTTGCACTCTTAAGTCGGTCACTCCTATATTTTTTGTAGGAAATACACTTGGCATATTTTTCTTTTGAACTTCCAATTTCTCTTGTACAATGAATACATTGATTTGGTTGTGTAATTGATGGAACTTTTCATTGAAAACTTGACATTTTTGTTTTCCAGAGACAAACTTGAAATGCTTTTGTTCATCAATCTCAATTTACTGGATTTGTTGTAGAAAATGAAACGTCAAAAGACATTATGCAAGACGTTAATTCAACAAGCAGCGGTCAAGCAGTTGAAACCAAAGGTGGAGAAGTTCCAAACTCTAACTCAACTAACAAGATACCAGTAAGTCTCCTATTCGGAATGAAGGATAAAATATGGCATTACACCGATCCTTCTGGCAATGAGCAAGGGCCATTTAACATGGTATGTTTAAAGTATTGGATGGAACAAGGCTATTTTGGTGAAGATTTCAAGGTCTGGCGAGCAATTCAGTCACGAGAAGACGCCATGTTACTGACTGATGCACTTAGCCTTTGTCAATAGGTCTTCTGCTTTCTTTATGATCCATTTCAGTGCCATCAGCAAACCCACTTGTAGTGAATCATATGCAACTGTACCCCAGACCTCTCTCCCTTTCTTGATATTGAATTGCGGCGGTATTAAATTTCTAAGATGCAGAAAGGAACTCAGCATCCTGTATGTTGATATTGGTTACATCTTTGGGGTCTCATTATTGACCAGGTTAATCTTATTTTAGCTTGCATCCTAAGAAGTAAAAGTCTTGAAATGATAAATTTCACTAAAGCATTTGATTGCATTTCGAACATGGATGGGATGGTTAAGTAATAATTGAACTATGCTCTGTTGAAGCTACCTTGAAATTATGGCTGCGCTGTGTTTATTGCTGATGATTATATGCGTTTTTTTTAAATCCTTTTTGGAATTAGCTTTTAGCTTTTCTAGTGTTGAGTCATTTATGTAAGTTTTAAGCTGTTCCTCTGCATCATGTGTGTAGGTGATCTCTCATGTGTGCAATGGGTTTTGATGCTTAAATTTCCCTTTTCATTTGGTGATGAGAATTATTAATGCAGAGAATCTATATTAAGAGCTACAACCATGTTGATTTCTTCCTCTTCATTCTCAGGCCAAGCATCGGCCGTTTTACATACCGTTAATCTTAGAAAATTGCCGGCTTGAGGATAAAGTGTGCCATGCTAAGTTTGTGTTTGTTTCCACAGATCATTTGGAAAGAAAGCATAGATTGACTGATATTGTTATGGGATCATGGGTTCTAAAAAATTATATTTATGTTTGCATTGCGATCTGTTATATAATGCCCAGCAAATTTGGGCAGTTTCAACTGGAGTCATTTATATATGGTTGGTAATCATAATTTTGTGCCTTCTAAAGGGCAGAAACCAAAGGGCAAAATTTTGAATTAGATGATCATTGGAGCAAAGTAATAACGTTCATCCCAAATGATTTTGAATCATTAATCCCCCAATTAGATACAGACATTTGAATTAGATGATCATGTTGCATTGGCATGTGATCATTTTAATTTAATTTGAATATAAATTTGTCTAATAAATTGGTCAAAATTTATGATTTGCATATTATATTATATGCATTGAGTAAAAATCACTTGTTTAAGTTTAACCGAAAGATAAATCTACACGCATTATTATTATAGTCACAAATTTTCAAATTTTGTGTTACCATTCATCTACGTTGTAAACCCGAAAAGGTTTGAATTTACAGTTGAATACTTGAATGTTTAAATCGTACATAAAATACTGTATGCAAATTCATAAAAAAAAGTGGAAGTTAATTCATGTTTAAACAAGTCTAAACATACCATATTATTTTGTTATGAAGCTAAAACATAGAACATGTATATGAAGTTAATCATGTTTAATAAGTTTTATTAAAAATCAAACTCATAAAATTATCATATCATCTTTTGCCACCCTTAGAAGTAAACTAATTTGCTAAATTGTGGTTGGCATAGAGTAGATAAATGATAATGCAAGCTGGCATTATTGCTTGTAAGGTATGTGTTTGGATAAAAACAAAATGGTGCGATTGATGATGATGGTATGACAAAATTCTAGTATTTTAAATTAATTTCCTTCATCATTCTCGGCTTCTCTGAATCTTTCTGAACTAACTCACTGTTTATTTTCCTTCAAATTGTCTCCCTTAGGTCTAACTAATCTGTGGACAATCTGGCCTCACAAATTAGCCACCAAGTAAATCCAAAGAGAATAGGTGACTCTTAATATGATATTATCCTTGATGCTTATCACCGCACCAGAGATGCTTCAAATTGTATCCTTAGTAAAGCGATGAACACCTTCAAAACGGAAAATTTTAGATGGACGATAAATATTGTTCTCAGTCCAATTTTAGTTTTTTTTTAAAAAATATATTTTCGATTTCTTTTTGGGATGCTGAAGACCGTATTTAACCAGCGTCGCAACATTCCAGTCTGTAGCCACCTTTCTTGGCCCTATTTCTTGCTTTCCCAAACTCCTCCATCCGATATCCGACGCATCATTAAAATCCAAATCTTTCTCCCGCAAAATCATCACCCGATTCGGCTCCTCGCGAGACAATCTTCACGAAAACATCTCAAAATCCGATCTTTCGGCAATGCCTGCCTTCAAAATCCGATCTTTCCTCCTCCTCCTCCTCTCCTCCGCCCTAACCGTCTCCTCCGCCGGCTCGCCGGCCGGCGAGCGACCCTCCGCCTACGAGATGCTGGAGAAGTTCGATTTCCCCAAGGGAATCCTGCCGGAGGGCGTGCGGAGCTACGAGCTGAAGGGCGACGGGAGCTTCATGGTGTTCCTGGCCGGCAATTGCGAGTTCAAGGTGGACGGCGGGTACCTGCTGAAGTACGACAGCAAGATCACCGGGAAGGTGGACGCCGGGGCGCTGACCGACCTGAAGGGGGTCAGCGTCAAGGTCCTCTTCGCCTGGTTCAGCATCGGCAGCGTCGCCCGGAGCGACGCAGCCCTCAACTTCTACGTCGGCCCTCTCTCCGCCACCTTCCCCGTCGCGAACTTCGAGGAGTGCCCGCGTTGCCGGTGCGGCTTCGACTGCGCTACCGCCGCCAGCATCGCCGCCCTGTCGGCCGAATCATGAGCATGCCTTCGAAAGATGCTGGGATAACAAAATGAATAATTTTTTGTGCCATGTTAGAATCAAAAGTCCTGTAAAATTACTGTTTTATTTAGAGAATCTCCTGTTGCAAAATTTCCAGATTTCATAATACTCAAAATTAAAGTGATCAGGGATATATTCTTTCTTCATCAAATTGCTTCCCTTCCATCAACTTTTACCCTTCCCAAAATAGTTCCTCACCTTTCCCTATAGCAGTTTGGAGAGTACATCCTCGATGGGAAGAGCAGCTCAGTCCGTGAGTTGAAATCGCCATCAAAATAACTAGAACGCCGGCAAACTTCATCAGCCCGGTGGACCAGTCCTTTCTTGGAGACGATGGGTAGTAAATCCTCCTCTTCATTTCTAGTCAGCTTCCGCAAATCCCAATTCTGGTCTCGCACACACCTCAGATGTTAAGAATTACAAAAGCGAAGTCAAGATTAAAATCCCCTAATATACTTCGAGAGGTTCCGAACTACCACAAAAACTGCTTTTTTTGTCCTCACAATCTATGAGGATTCAGGAGGCAGAAACCCCAGCCCTCCAATCTCAGATCTCGATCCTCCTCAACCAATCCAACAAAATCAGAAGATACACGGATCCAACCCAAGTCCACGAGACGAAAACCGATAATGGGAAGCTGAACTCACCTACGCAACAAGCCCTCCCTTCTTCTCTCGCTCCGATCTCCCCGGGGTATTTAGGTCGCCGGTGATTTGCGGCGCCGACCGAACTACGAACCGTGGCGAAACGGCGAAGGCTGGCTTACAACATGCTCAAAATTATTTAAAAAAAATAAAAATCATGAATAATAAAATTGTTATTTATGATCACTAACATAATTTTAAAAATTATATAAAATATTTTAACAAATAAAAGAAAACCTAGACTATGTATTTCAAAATAAATTTTTAAAAATGGTTTATGGGCTGACAGAAATTTACTAAGAGAAACCAATCATCGGGAACCCCACGGATCGCCATCCCATAAACTCATCCTAACCGTTCAAGATTATCTAATCCGACGAACAATAACAACTCGGCGCCTAAAATCTCCAAACCTTCGGCTTCGGGATTCCATTTCCCGCCCCTTTCCCCTCAATTTAACGCCCCTTTCGCTGCTCTTCCTCACCGTACCGGCTCTCGATTCCTCAATTCCCTCTTTGGTTCGTGGATTCCTCGTCGGCTAGGTAAGCGATGGCGAGGACGAAGCAGACGGCTCGCAAGTCTACCGGTGGCAAGGCCCCCAGGAAGCAGCTGGCCACGAAGGCGGCGCGGAAGTCGGCACCGGCGACCGGCGGCGTGAAGAAGCCTCACCGCTTCCGCCCGGGGACGGTGGCGCTCAGGGAGATCCGCAAGTACCAGAAGAGCACCGAGCTGCTCATCCGCAAACTGCCCTTCCAGCGGCTCGTCCGTGAAATCGCGCAGGACTTTAAGACCGATCTCCGGTTCCAGAGCTCGGCCGTGTCGGCCCTCCAGGAGGCGGCCGAGGCGTACCTCGTCGGCCTCTTCGAAGACACCAATCTGTGCGCCATCCACGCCAAGCGGGTCACAATCATGCCCAAGGACATCCAGCTTGCTCGTCGCATCCGCGGTGAGAGGGCTTGAGTGCGATTCCCCTCTTCTATGCCTTCTCTGTTTGATGAAATCTTCTCTAGGCTTTTCCAGAAGCTTCGATCGGTTTTCTTAACATTACGCGTTGCTTATCTTCAGCTTGTTAAGATCTAATTCTAGCAGTTTACAAATCTAGTGCTTTATTGCATCGTTTTTAACTGATAATTGCGGCTGTTCTAAAATTTTAATAATGCTTCGTTTGATTGTTTTGTTCTTTTCTTTTCAATCATTCTACAAAAATAATCTATCGAATCCGTTCATTTGATCTATACAACCTTTTTCATGGCTTAAATCTTCCCAATTCGTGCTGTGTGATCTTATACATTATAATAATAGGAGAAATTTGAGAATATAAACAAGGGATAAAAGATAAATTTTGGCTCCTGTTTTGTTGATAAATAAATAATTTATTTATGAATTACAATTTACCTTAAAATAACTGAGTTATGTACCCATTATCTCCTAAATTATTATAACCACTAAATTTTTAATATTAACATTATTTTCATATAGTTTGTAGGATTGTGATATTATATGAGATTAATTTGGAGTTAGAATTGGATTGCCTGGGATTGGTTGTAGAATTGCATGATCCAATTAAATCATTTTAAAATCTAATTTTATATTTAATAAGACGATCAAATGTTAACATTAAATTAATTTGATTTTTATTTAAATTTTTTATAAATTAAATCAAATTAATAAATATATTATTATTGATACTAATGATGATGATAATAATAAATTAAACATATATATAATAAATAAATATAATTTATTTAAAAATTTTGAAATATAAAATAAATTGATATATATTTTAATGAGTTAATCAATTAAGGTTTCAATTAAAAATTTAAAGTTTCCTATGTCATTGTTCTCTCATTTGTGAGTAAGGTTGTAATTGAATCGAGTTAAGTTGAATAATAAGAGGTTCAAGTTCAGATTTGATTTATTATTTTTAGGCTCGAGCTTGGGCTCAAGTTCGATTCGAACTTTAATTCTTCGGCTCGAGTTCAGTTCATAATAAAATTAAATAACTCGAGTTCGATTAAAAAAAGTTCGTTTAAAAATTAAATGAGCTTAATATGAGTTTATTTAAAATAATTAATTATAATAATTAATAATATGTTATTATATTTATTATTTATATGATATTTAATTATATATGTATATATAATAAGATAAATGAGTCTCTTAATGAATACGTTTGTGAGCTTCTAAACAAACAAACATGATCGCGAGCTCACGAGTCAAATACTGTAAAGCTCGAGCTCGAACTCGGTTGAATAATATTTTCGAGCTCGAAATCGTGCTCAAGCTCAACTTGTTAACTTATCGAACAAACTTGAACGAAATATTTTTCAAACTAAGATCCGAATAACTCTTGAATGACTTGGCTCATTTACATTCTTATTCGTCCGAGGTTGAAAGAACCTCGTTAATCATTTTCGTTTACATCCTTATTTGTAAGCTCGTCTCTCACTTGTGTGTTTGTCATCGCTGCTTCTCTCAATTGTTGGTGCCAGTTGTCGTCCTACCTTTTTTCTCTTCTTCCCCATTGTGAATATTCAGAGAACTGTTTTCGTTGATCGTGATCGTCATCGTGAGAAACTAGCAATGTTCAAATTTGCACGTCTCCTACACTTTCATTGTCGATGGGGATGTTGTCTATGGTTCCGGCGTGCATAGAATCGTTTGTAACGTAAGATGGTATCAATCTTACAACTCTTGTATAATTTGATGAATCCTTTTCCAATTCCTAAAATTCGATCTCAATTGATCACAGTTTGATTTAACGTTTCAACTCTTCGGATTTCGTTTTTGCAAACCATAATTATATCCTTATAATACAAAAAGGCTATTAATTAATGAATAAATAAATTATTTATAAATTAATATATAATTAAAAACATTTTTTTTTGTAAAATAGAAAAAGACGGTGTACAATAGTTTTTTTTTAGAATGTATATTGACGAGAACATCGTGAATCAAATTGCCCTCTAACATATTAACTCGTCGTTCATTGACTATTAAATTATATCGAGCCAAATTAAAATTTTTATATATATATATATATATATATATATATATATATATATATATATATATATATATATATATATATATATATATATATATATGAAATTTTGATATGGCATTGCTAAGTGAGTCAGTCGAACTTAGGACCACTTACAGACGGAAGAAAGTGGATTAGGTAGGCATGTAGGTGGCCGGCCGGTTGAGCTGCGGTCACAGTGCACCGAATAGGCACAGACAGACAACCACTTGGATGGTGTGATGATGAACAAGAGCATGAGTCCCACCAAACACTTTGAATTTATAAGCTGCACATATCACGTCAATGATTCCACTCTAAAATAACGAGGATGATGATGATGAAGAATTATTTTCAATCAGAATTAGTTAAGCTCTCTCAATCAACAGGATTAGTGAGTTGTGGATAAAGATTAGGATTGATTATTCAGTTAAGTTGAGAGGTTTGAGAGATGTTAAGAAGTCTACACTTCTTAAGGGCAAAGACCACCATTTTCAATTTTGATTGAATTCAGATACGAGGACATAAATATGTTAAAAAGACTTTCACTAATGCAATAATTTTAGTTTGAAGTCATTCGAAATTCTCTAGATTCATCAATTAAGTTTGATGAAATTAATTGATAGTTCTATACTATTCAAAAATTTAAAAGTTTAATATTTTTGAACTAGGTGAGTCCTACAAATCTATTGATGGTGTTGGTTAGTAAGTATCATCGTCCTTGGCTTTATAATGAGCTTATAAGTTTTTAAAAATCGTCATTTTCAATTTATCCTATCCAATTTAGATATGATAACAAAACATTAACGAGACTTTCAAGAATATGTTGGTTTTGATTTCAATGATTTAGAGTTCTCTAAGTTTATCCATTCGTTTCGGATGAAATTGTAAGTACCCTAGATTTGTTTTTGATGTGATCAATTGATTTAAGTTAGGTCATGGTATTTTTAATCCCTGTGTTTAAGTGTACAGGAATTTAGGAGTGCAGGAAGTCGAGCGGAAGATGCAGCGATCGAGAAGGATGACACGGAAAAGGAGTTGACGGGCTCGGTACATCCGAGGGATGCAGAGCTCTACGGAAGAGTACGTCGGTGGAGTGAGAAGAACGCACGCGGCGTCTGAGGGACGAGAAGCCGGGAGGAAGGACGCTCGAGGGGCGAAAACCCATAGTCGGGTTCGAATGAGCCTAACTTCGATTAGTCATAAATCACCCTAGAAGACTAGAAGTAAGGTCGGAGAGTGGTCAGCGGTTGCTGACCAAAGCAACCCCTGTTGGGCGCCCATGAGCATACGGGCGGCCGGGCTGTCGGGCGCCCGAGCACTAGGTGCCTGAGCACTCAGGCGCCCCTATGCTATCAGGCGCTCGAGAGGCTAATTCTAGCCGTTTGCGAACGTTCATTTCTGGATAAGCGTCAGGCCACATGTCAGGCCCCCAAGAGCTCTCGGGCCCCTTTAAGTGTCACGCTAGCAAATGGATAACTCTTGCTGGGGCTATAAATAGACCACTAGAGCTCAGTTTCATTCATTCCATGCATTCCAAGCATTAGCAAACAAGTTTTGTATAGTCTCTCTTTCTTTTTCTGAGCTTTCCACGTGTAAGAAGCTTCTCCGTCCGAAGGAGTTTTATTTAGGAGAATCGAGTCATATTCAGCCTTGGATTAGTACCACTCCGGTTGCAAACCAAGTAAAATCCGATTGCCTATTGATTTGTTTATTTACTATTTGTTTCATTTATTTATGTTATTTTTAAACTAACTAACATCTTTGTTAAGCCGAAAGAATAGATAGTAATTTTTAATTTTTGGGGCAATTTACTCCTCTCTTGCCTATCTTCGATCACCCTCAATTAGTATCAGAGCCAAAACGCTCAAGAAGGACTAATCGTCGCCTAAAGCAACTACAAAATAGTCGGACCAGTCATCTTCCCGCCAAAATTCAAGGGGGATTTCGCGAGTTGGAAGCGCAAAATGTAAGGTTTTTTCAAAACTAATTTCGATTTAATTTCAATAATGAAAAATGATTTTGTAGCTCCGAAGGACGCCGACAACAAACCTAAAGACGAAAGCCAGTGGACTAAGAAGGAACAGGCTGACTTTGTGGCAAATGAAAAAGTAGAATACCATCTGCTAACCGTACTCCCTGCACAAGAAGACAACCGAATCGGAAACTACCGATCGGCGAAGGAACTCTGGAAAAGTTCCTTGAACTCCCTTAAGGTACCTCTGAAGCCAAATTAGCAAAAATAGATCTGCTTCGGAATCAGCTCAGCAACCTTCGACTGGAAGAAGGAGAGTCAGTAACACAACTTCATGCTAAGCATAAGGAGTTGATGACATAACTCAATAATCTTGGAGAATCGGTAAGCAATCTGGATGTGCAAAGGTACACATTGAACACCTTCCCAAGCACTCCTAACTGGATTTCAATAATCGATGTCTACTACATCTCTAAGGACCTTGAGGTAAGTACCTTATAGGAACTTTTTTCTCCACTTTAGAACTTCATGAATCCAGATGTGCAGGAAAAAGGAAACTAGACAACATTGCTCTAGGCACGAGAAAGATCCAACATGAAGAAGATTCTTCAAAAAATGATGAGAACGCAACATATATGGTAAGGAAGTTGTCCAAATATTTTAAAACTAAAAAATTTAATAAGGTGTATGGTAAGAAGTAAAGGAAGATCCGCTGTTACAACTGCAACGAAGGACACGTGAAGGACAATTGCCCCAAAGCGATGAACAAAGGAAAAGGGGTACAAAAGACAAGAGCACACAATCTAAAGGCGACATGAGACGAGTGTTCATTGGAAGTCTTAGATCTCGAGAAACACGCTAAATCTGCTCTGATGACTTCATACCAAGAAGATGAGAGCATCAATGAAGGGGGAGTCACCTCAGAGGATAGCAACGACGAAGGGGGAACTTCGGATTTTAAAATGGATATGGTAAATGAGGTATATTTTTTACCTCCTGATCAGTTATATTTTGGAATTAAAAAAATGATGAAATCCCTGTGTAAATTAATAACAAAAAATACAGATTTGAAGAAAAAATTAGCTTCTCCTTTAGAAATAAATGATAAAATAAAATTTGAAAATGAAAATTTGAAGACTTAAATTGAAAATTTGAAAAACAACTATTCATGTTCAAGAAATTTAAAATATAAATATCATGAAAAACTTAATTGATATACAGATTTCATAGGGGCCAAATTGTAAAAATTTCCAAATCAAATGTTCTATCTAAGTTTTTAATAAATCCTGTTGGTAAAAATTTATATTGGGTTCCTAAATATATTTTAAACTGTTGATTTTTTTAGTAAATTAATTTTGCAATTAATCCTTTATTTTGTTAATTTTGGATAACTACACGTAGGAAAGTTAGTTTTTGTTGAGAAGCAGTGCCCTATCTATATCTTCAAAATCTTTTTAAAAAAATAAGCGAATTTATTATGATTTTCAAAAATGTTAGACAACTTATCTAAAGTTAATTCTTTAAAAAATTGTGTTAAACGTATTTTCTCTTAGCATTTTAAACTTTTGATGTGATCAAAGGAGGAAAAGTAGTGTTAAGTTAAGGGATAGACTCTAATTTCAATTTTATTTTTTTAAGCACTTACATTGTTATATATTTATTTTTATCTTTTATTTGTTTATCCTAACTTAACTCGAGTTGATGCACATCTAAAAGGGGGAAATTGTAAGTACCCTAGGTTAATTTTTGATATGATTAACCGATTTAAGTTAGGTTCTGGTGTTTTTAATCCATGTGTCTAAGTGTACAGGAACTTAGGAGCGCAAGAAGTCGAGCGGAAGACACAGCGGTTGAAAAGGATAGCACGGAAAGGGAGTCGACAAGTTCGGTGCATCCTAGGGACGCGGAGCTCTGCGGAAGAGTACGCCGGTGGAGCGAGAAGGACGCGTGCGGCGTCCGAGGGACGAGAAGCCGGGAGGAAGGACGCTCGAGGGGCGAAAGGCCAGAGTCGAGTTCAAGTGAGCCTAACTTCGTTTGGCCAGAAATCACCCAAGAAGACCAGAAGTAAAGCCGAGGAGTGGTCAGCGGTTGCTGACCAATGCAACCCCTGTTGGGCGCCCGTGAGCATACGGGCGCCTGGGCTGTCAGGCGCCCGAGCACTAGGCTCCTAAGCACTCAGGCGCCCTTGTGCTCTCAGGCGCCTGAGAGTCTAATTCTAGCCGTTTGTGAACGTTGCTTTCTGGATAAGCATCAGGCCACGTGTCAGGCGCTCAAGAGCTCTCAGGCACCCTATAAGTGTCACGTTGGCAAACGGATAACTCTTACCGGGGCTATAAATAGACCCCTAGTGCTCAGTTTCATTCATTCAATGCATTCCAAGCATTAACAAACAAGTTTTGTATAATCTCTCTTTCTTTTTCTGAGCTTTTCACGTGTAAGAGGCTTCTCCGTCCGAAGGAGTTTTATTCAGGGGAATCGAGTCATATTCAGTCATGGATTAGCAACCTCTCCGGTTGCAAACTAAGTAAAATCTGGTTGCCTCTTTATTTGTTTATTTACTATTTGCTTCATTTATTTATGTTATATTTAATCTAAGTAACATCTTTGTTAAGCTGAAACAAAAGATAGTTATTTTTAATTTCAGGGGCAATTCATCTCCCTTTTGCTGACTTTCGATCACCATCAGAAACAAACTGAATGACATACCCATTTCGAAAATTCATAAATTTAATATTTTTTAAATAATGGAGCCCCAAGAACCCATTGGTAATATTGATTAATTGAGTGTTATTATTTTAGATCTTATAATAAACTTGTAATAAATTTTATTTAGCATTTGAAAGTTTAAAAATTTATTGTTCTCAGTTTACATCATCAAATCTAATGTCATAGTTACATATGTAGTCTTTCATAATTTATTAGTTTTGATTTAAGTGATTCAAAATTCTCTAGGTAATGAATTTCAAATGAAACTGACTAAATGGGCTATATTATTTGAAAATTTAAAATTTTAATATTTTTGGAATTAGGAGAGTTTTAGGAATCTATTGGTGATGTTGGTTAATCAATATCATTGCGATAGGTCTTATATTAAGCTTGTGACAGAGTTTGTTAAGCCTTTGCAAGTTTAAAGTTTTACTATTCTCGATTTACGCTATCGAATTTAGATATGAGAGCATAGATATATTAATGAGACTTTCATAGATACATTGATTATTGATTTGACATGATTTATAGTTCGTTAGGTCTATTAGCCAATTCGTATTAGGAGAGTCCTAAGAACTCATTGATGGTTAACGAATATCATTGTCCTAAATTTTATATGAGTTTGTGATAAATTTTTTTATGTTTTTACAAATTTAAAATTTTATTACTTGCAATTCACATTGTTAAATTCAAATCTGAGAACTTAGATATATTAAGATGATTTTCAAGATTATATTAATTTTAAAATGAAGTGATACGATGTTTTATAGGTTCATAAGTTAATTTTATCAATTTTATTTGAAACTGACTAATGGATATGATTCTAAATCACTTCAATTTAAAGCTAATGCTCTCCTTAAAATTTCTATTATCAATTTTATTTGAAACTTCAATTTAAAACTAATGCTTTCCGTAAAATTTCTTAATGTATCCGTACTCTTAGACAACATAAATTGAGAATAATAATTTTCAAATGAATATAGTAAAAATTGAAAGAATAGAGAGAATTTCAAGAGTAGTGAAAAAAAGGAGTATAACATGAATATGTAGTGTGATTTTGGTATTATAAAAATTAGGTATAGGAAATCAGAAATTGAAATATGCACTCCTCAATTAAGTAAAATGCTGGAAATATTATTTATGAAACGTTTAGAACATCTCTAATTGTAAATTTTTTACAAAAGTTTTTATTTCGCCATATTATTATCACGTACAAATTAAAAATTTCACTCTTTGTAAAAACTCTGACTCTATTATCATAAATCTTACTCCTTTTACTTGATTATTAATAAATATTAAATATTTTATAATTGTTCAAAAAGGAATCGACGTCGACGGCCAGTCACAAGGGTTTAGCCCACGCAGACGCTGACGCTGAAGGAAGATCTGCATACCCTGCGAGATTAATATGAGCGTTAGGGGAACACGCTGGAGGTTGTCCAGCGGAGCCAACTCCGACGTTCAAGTCAGTGTCTCGATCCAGGAGATGAAGAGAAGGCAGGAAAGAATATGCGTGAAGTGGAGAGTGCGTAACCCCTTTACCGGAGGGGTTGGAGTACCTTTTATACCTGCGGCGGCTATCGCACGAGTCTCCACAATCTTTGCCACATCCCTCGATTTGTCAGTTACAGGATAACCTTTGCAACGGTCCACGCCGTCATTAAGTTCTAACCGTTGCGACAATTATGGGTCACGATGACTTCGTGATAATTGGTGATGGTTATCCGCAGATCCGAAGAAAGGGGGGTCGTTACATGAGGCCGGATGCTTCTTGGGCTCCACTTCCCTAAGGTGATCTCGGGGTCATCTGGCCCTGGGGTCCCGGGCATTCCACTTTCCTGAGGTGGTCTCGGAGACCTAGCTTCCCGAGGTGATCTCGGGAGTACGTCCTTTGATTTGAACTCCGGGATGTGTCTACCTGCGGGGGGTCCCGTGGGATCCCCTTCCCAAGAGGGTTTCTGGAGCTCCGGAAAGAGAGTCGTTTAGACTTGCTATATCTTGCCACACAGCTTCTTCAGCCCACGTGTCAGCCACGGGGTACTCAACCCCGTCACAAGTCCCCCCCTTCAAGTTTGATCGAAGGAAGTGTGTCTAACTGACCATTGAGTCTTTTCCCTTAGGAACCATGGAAGGTTATCGAGGGAAGTGGTATGAGTCAGCCTCCTCGAGAGTGAGGTCGAAGGCTTTGCAAATGACCATTGAGGCCTATGGCATTCCGACCGAGATGACGACGGTGATCCCTAAAGTAGACCAGACGCCGGTGGAGCCTTCCGTAGGTTTCTTTACTTTCTTTTTAGGGCAAGTAGAGTTTGGGCTCCGCTTTCCCATTCCTCCTTTTTTCCATGAATGTGACCTCCTATTTTGATATTCCCCTCCACCAAATGGCTCCCAACACCTTTACTCAGATGGGCGGGGCGTACATTATGTTCAAGCTCTTCGACATCCCTCTGACCCCTTGCCTTTTCCATTCATTCTTTGTTCCGATCGGCTTGCGAGGAGCTTTTAGCTTTTCGGCGTGTCCCGACCATAGATTCCTATGAGGGTTCCCTTCCTCGTACAATGGGTGGAAGGAGAAGTTTTTCTTCATCCGACTTCCTAGCAACCCTTTAGTCCTCTCCGCTGGACGGAGGCTCTGCTAACTCCTCCTTCACTAGGGAATTTCCTCCAGAGTCCAACCTACTAGCGCGCCAGGAACATACTCTTCGGCATGGAGTTCAATGGCCTAGGTCTGGTGCAGAGTGAGAAGCTCATGTACCGAGCGAACCTTAGCTCTAAAGTGACCTAGATTAGTCCCAACCTTGGTAAGTTCGCCTTTTTCATCAATGCTTGTTAGTTCTAACTGATATCTGTTGGTGCCTCGGTAAGTTTTGATGTGATCAACCAGGTTAAGCTAGGTACTGGTATGTTTAATCCCTCTGCTAAGTGTGCAGGAGCTTTGGTACGGAGGAAGTCGAGCGTAAGACGTAGCGGACGAGAAGGATTGTGCGGGGAAGTGAGTCGATGGGCTCGGTACAATTTGAGGGACGCGGAAGCTGCGGAAGAGTACGCCAGTGGAGCGAGAAGGACGTGCGCGGTGTCCGAGGGACGAGAAGCCGGGAGGAAGGACGCTCGAGGGGCGAAAGGTCGGAGTTGGGTTCGGGTGAGCCTAACTCCGGTTGGCCGAAAATCACCCAGAAGATGAACCAAAAGACTGGTCAATTTGACCAAGTCAAACCAAGCACCTGAAACAAAAAGAATTTTATTTGTTGCTGTGAAGATTTGAACCAGCAACCTCGCTTGCATATATCACCAGCCTTACTGACTGGGATAAGGAGGAGATATGATTAAAGTTGTTGCGAGCAGATGATAAAGTTATTTATTTGTTGCGAGCAGAAGAACCAAAAGGCTAGTCGCCCGAAAAAGAAAGATTAAATTGTTGCTAAGAGGAATTGAACCCAAGAACTCGAGAGCAGGGCTGCCAAGCTTACCAGTTGGGATAAAAGTCAGAGACAGTTTGTTCTTGCCGATATTATTACTTGGAGATTACAATAGCAATCTCGAGCAGAAGATAAAAATTCCTTTATCTCATAAAGGATAAAGGCTTATCCTTTAATCAGATCCAATGGATGCAGGTTAATCCCATCCAAGATCAACCATCCAGATTACATCCATGGATCAACGACCAAGAGAAAATTCCTCAACAATCAACAACCCAGATTTATTCTCTTAGGCTATAAATAGGCTTAGAATTTAGAATTAAAGACATTAATTTAATTGTAACCTCTCTATGTCTTCAGTGCTATAATTGTAAAGGCTTCTCCGCCTGAAGGAGTTCTGCTTGAGCGTTAACCGCCTTGGAAGCAACGTTCCAGTTGCAACCAAGTTTTTTTTTTGACGAGTGCTATCTCCATTATTTTTCATAACATTCTATTCACCCCCCTCTCGCCGGTCCACCCCAACCAACAATATCCTCTTGCCTGGTTATTGCAGAGGAACTCATGTTTCCGAGAGCGATGCATGATAAGTACCATTTTTGTGATTATTTTAGATATTAAAATCCATGTTTGACCTATGTTTTTATTGCTTAATTGTGATTTTACCCTAGGTTTTAGGATTTCCTCTTATTTTGGACTTAATTGCAAAATTATACATTTTTTGGATTATTTGGCCACTAATTTTCTGATATATTTTTGTAGGCATCAAAGAATCCTGGACCTAGGGCATACTGGGTCAAACTTGAGTCGGAAGTGGAACCGGATCGAATTATCATGTTTTGGATTAATCCGGGCCGTTCGATTCAAGAGCGGCTAGATCTGAGCCATCCGGGATGATCTGAAGCAATCCGAGCTAGGGTTAGGGTTGATCAAGCTCTATGATCAAGATCTGAAGGTTTCATCCCAATCAGAGCTAGATCAACCGTTGGATCAAGCAAGGAGGGCTCTAGAGCGTCCATTCACAGATAGAGTTGATCTGGACCATCCGTTGCACATCTGGAGGATTCGAGCTACCACAAGCCAGATCCTGACCCCAGATCATCATCATAAAAGTTTGGCTCCAATCAGACCAAGATCTACCGTTGGATCTCCTCCGATCGATCTGAGCCGTCCATTGATTCCTATTTAATCAAAAACGCAGCTGCCTTTCTCCTCGTCGCGTTTCCTCGCCGCACTGTTCATCTTCTTCAGTTTTCCATCGTTTTTCAGCATTTCTTCATCCAAAGGGGCGCGACCCCTTAATTTCTCCATTTGATCGTTATCTGAGTCCTTGGAAGATAGCTAGGATCGAGATTTCAGCTCAATTGGCATCAGAACAAGGGAGTTTGAGGGTTTCGGCATCCTTGCTACCCAATCGATTGTGTTTCGACCACAAGCCACCTTCGACCATTTGAGCTGCTTGTAGGGGTTCTCAGGTGAGCTCAGAGGGTCTTCAATTCACAACCGCAAGCCATCCATCGAGACAAGAGCGATTGGACTGGAATTTCTTCCAGCTGATTCAGTTGAGCAGAGTGATCGATTGAAGCTGTTCTTCCACCGATTTGCTGTGCCTAGGGGTTCGAAGCCGGCTCTTGATTGACAACCAAGAAGATTTCGAGCTTAGGGAGGATTGAGGAGTAGCTTAGGTTCTTAATTTCCATGTTTTGTAGCTTAAACTCCATTACTGCACTTGTTCTGTTTTTGTAGTTTAATATCAGCTGTTTAAGTTTGTAGTTCTGAATTGTTTAGCTTAATTAGGATTTTAATCTTCTAGTTCAGTGAGTTAGGAATTTGTGTAGTGATAGAGTTAGTTAAATTTCAGTTTACTTTATCTTATATTGTTGTGTACCATTTTGAAACCTTGCGTATCAGATTTCTTAGCTAATTCAGTTTCAGTTATTTCAGATTTAGTTTATGTATTGTTTTAATTTTTGAATCAGTAAATCAGATAGCATGCAATGCATTTAATCTAAGATAGCTTTGCCTTAGATTTCGTTTATGTATTTCTGTTCAGATTCCTCCTTGCGTCCCAATTTTTCAGCTGCGTACCAGTTAATTGCTGCTGCGCAGTAATTTTTCTGATTTCTTTTCAGCTGCGTATCAAATTTCTTCTCTGAATTTCCCTTAGCTTCTGAATGGCTCAGTTTATCTCACATTTAGTGTGTTAATTTGGTTGATGTAGCTTCATTTCTGAGTTTGTTTAGCACTCCTTCTTATTTCTGCACTAACAATTCAGATTGTTCCGTATCCATTTTAATTTCTGCAAGTGGGTTATCATTTCTGCAATTAAGTTCGAATCTGAGATTCTTAATGTGAATTTGCTGAAGTTTTCTAGTAGTTACATCAGTTCCTTGGACCTTTTTGTTCTGAAGTTAGATTTAGGTTCTCAATTTCAGTTGTTTGTCTGTACTGCTCGGGAGTTGCAGCTGTATAGCTGTATTTTGGTTTAACTTCCTGTTCTTCATTTCTGCAATCGTAAATGGTAGCTGCTGAAGCTATATCAAGAAAGCTTTGCATTCGAATTCTTTTGCACATAATTTTAGTTGTTAGCTTGAATTTGCATCCAACTTGTCGCTACATTCCTGCCGCAAGATTCTGAATTTCTGAAAATCTGCAGTTCACTGCAGTTTCTGCAGTTATAATTGTGTCAAGTTCTTCATCAGCTGTTTTGATTAGTCCATGGAGTCTGAATGTTTTCATTTGTCTCTGCATATTACTGAGTTCACAGCTGTGCTTGCCCAGCTTGATCGATTCATTCAATTCTGAATTGGCAGCCTCCTCCTTGGCACAAAGAATTGGTTTTGGCACAATTGTTTCCTCTGTTTGCCAACTGTTCTAGGCACTGATTGTTATCAAGATAAGCCTATTTTTAATGTATTATTGAGCTTGAGATCATCTCATTCATATTGGGTTGGTTCTGAATTGTAATTTTCAATTTTACAATTAGGTTCAAGAAGCTAGCAATTGGTTTAGTCGAAACTGTCAAAATCTGTTTTGCTTCATTTGTTTTGCATTAGGATTGCTTTTAGTGGAATTTTCCAAGTTGAACACAAGCTGTAGTGAACTCTTGCATTTTAAATCAATTTAATTCCGAATTTTGCAACATTGCATTGGTTGATCTAATTGACCCTTGGTTGAACCATTAAGTGCCGACTCCTTGTGTAGCTTCCTTAATTGAGTGGTTTTGCTTTTCATTGTTTTTCCATTTCTACATGAAACCAAATCTGATTTTATTTGAAACCCAAAATTCACAAACGACACCTAAATACAAGCGCGAATCAAACAAACCTTCAACTAGTCCCTGAGAAAAATACGACCTGTGGCCCCTTTGCTACATTCTTATATATTTTGCTTGTAAAAGGGTTTCCAGCTTTCATTCATTGATATTTAAATTTGATGAGCCCATACATTTCGTGACAACTTTAATTAGTATAATTTGGGCTCGTCAAATTTTTGGCGCTGTTGCCGGGGAAGCAACTAGTTGATTTGTTTAATTTTTGCTTGTGTATTTTTTTTACATATCATTGGGTTCTGTTTTATTTTGCTTTATCTTTCATATACGGTGGCTGCCATTTTCCTTGTTTGTTTGGTGACAGGGCTGCAAGATCAAAATGTGGTCATCAGAGTTTCAGCCTTTCAACCAATTTCAACAACCTTGCAACCAAAATTTTCAGCAAACCAATCAGTTCTTTCAGCCGTCATTACAGCAAGATTTCCAACAGCCCTACTCAAATTTCCAACAAATTCAGAATGGGCAGCCCCAATTTTCAGTTTTTGAGCAACCAAATCAGTTTTCTCAGCCACCATTGCAACAATTCGAGCAACCACAACAATTCCAACAATTTCAGCCGAATTCCAGCAATTTCCAGAATTTCCAGAATTTTCAGAACGGGCAGCCAATTTTCCAGAATTTTCAGCCCAGTTTTCAGCAATTTCAGCCTCAGTTTGAGCAACCATTTCAACAATTTCAGCAATCACAAAATTTCCAGCAGCCTTTTGAAAGTTTTCAGCCCCAAAATAATCAATTTCAGCTTCAACCTCAGATCCAAGAATTTCAGAGCTACAATTTTCAGCCATCTCCACCAACTTGTGAACCAAATATTCAGCAATTTAATCAGTCATTTCATCCATTTGAGCAGCCCCAACAGTTTGCATTTCAGCATGCACAACCTCCTCCTGGACTTCAGCAGCCCTATTTTCCATTTCAAGACCAACAGGGGTTCCACATTAACCAAGGAGGTTTTGAGAATCCTGATTGGGATGAGGCTCTACACCAAAGGATGATGGAGATGTGTCAACAAATGTTACAACAACAACAAGCTTGGCAACAACAACAACAAGAACAACAACAACAATGGTTTCAAAACGTGCAAGATCGATTGAATCAGATAAAAGCCCAAAGATCAGAACAATTAGCTTCTCAAGCTGTTTTTAATTCTGAGAGCCCCGGAGTTGGTTTTATATCAGTTCAAGGTGACCCTAGTGCATGGCAAAGTCCTTCTTCAATTAATCCTGCAAATTTAGTAGAAGAAGAAGAAGAAGAATACATTAAAATCTGGGCACCTACAGCATGCATCCCTCCGGAGATTTCTACTCAAAATTCATTTTCAAATTTTTCAGCTCCAGAAGAAGAAACTGAAGCTCCACAGGACCATTCTAGACTTTTATTTTCTGATGATAGCATTATTGATGGTCCTAATTTTTCTGACACTGTTGTTGCAGATATTACAGAAGCATGCAGAGGAGATGATTCCATAGGTGTAGGGGATTGCACTAAGCCCCAGGGACCACCACAGTCAGAAGATGAACCAGAAAGTGTAGGGACTTGCACGGTGGAAGCAAGCACCCAAGGATCACTAGTTGATTGTCCACCAGAGCCTGAGGCTGATGAAGAGCATAAACTTGACCAGGAGGAGACCACAGATACATCTACTATTATAGAACCTCCAGGTATTATCCAGCACGCTCAGGTAAGTATTTCTCCTCTTTCTTCAGAAAAATGCAGTGAGGTACCTAGGGATGACTTTATTGATTCTGATGTATTTATTGATATACCTTGTGTAGAGATTGTTTGTGAAAATCCAATAGAGGTACCAAACATTGATTTCATTGATCGTACTGCATTACCTGATACATCTCTTGTAGATATGGATAGCGAAATAATTTTAGAGGCACCCATAATTGATGTAGTTTGTTATGATGAATCTTTAGATACATCTTTTGTGGATATGTCTAGTGAAAATTTTTTAGAAGTGCCTGAATTTGATGTTATTTATTTTGATGAATCTCTTGCTATTTCATATGCTGAGAATGAATGTGAAAGACTTTTGGAGATACCTGATATTGATTTGATTGGCTGTGACACATTACTTGATATACCCTTGATTGAAAATAATTGTGAAATTTCTATTGATGAGCCAGAAATTGATTTCTTTATTTGTGATGAGTATATGGATGCAAATTTGGTAGGAAATAATTTTGAAAATTTCATTGAGACACCAAGCCTTGATTTAATTGGACATGATGCAGATTTGGATTTATTTCATGCAGAAACTGAACTTATATCATTTCTTTCTGACCCTGAACACTTGAGAGAGGTATTACATTGTTTTGCAGGGTCCAGAAGACTTCAGGAGTGGGTACTCCAACTGAACAGACTTCAGCCTCCTGGAAGGACTTCTGAAGGGCATCAAGAAGGAGGAGATGATCTGACTTTAATTAAAAGCACTCCATCCCTTGAATGGCTCTTGAACCTGAATCGCCTTAGGCCACCTGAACAAAATTTTGTAAAGTTCAAGTGTGGGGGAGCCCGAATTCACTCAGCTACCCATGTCCCTCCACTACCAAGATGGAGGCTACTTCTGGATAGACTCCGCCCACTAGAATAAAGGGGAGTCTGATTTTCTTGTATTTTTCTTTTATTTTATTTTTTTATTTCCATGCTTCCTAGAATTAGAATTTTCCATTGAACTGAGTCCTTGTAAATAAATGCATGTTATTTCTTTTGTCACTTTCTCTTGCATGAGTAGAAATAAAAGTATCCCTCTAGGTTATTCCATAGCATTTTAGAATCTCTTAGAAAATAAATTAAATTTGGTTGTCAAAACTTAGGGTTTGAGCTAATGGATGAATTCTTGGATGCTTGAGTACTACTTGGTTTTAGATTCTTAATTGAGAACTTGGGATGAATTATTTTTACCTAGTGAGAATTAGCCTTATATTTGTGACACACCTATGTTATTGTACTCTAGAACTTGCTTAGGTTCTTTCAAAATCATATTTCAATGATTGGATCACATCTATAGAGGCTAATCCATTTGTTTTCCTTTCCACATCAATTTTTAGCAATAATCATGTTTATCCTATTTGTCCTTACTTATTTCCTTCTCTTACCTTCACTTTTCTTTGGACTTGTGTTTGATATGTTTCTAATGCTATTTTGCCCGAGACGGACAAAGATTCAAGTGTGGGGGAGTGACTAAAGTTTTGGATGCATTTCAACTCGAAAAAAAAAAAAATTTCATGTGCCAAATTGAGTGAGTTGGTGTCAAGAATGAGCAAGAGAGGTGGGAGCAATTTGAGATTTAGATTCTTTACTACATTTTGAAGATTCAAGTAGCGTGCAACAAGAAAAAAAAAAATCTGCAAAGGAAAACAAAAGTTTGGCACGCAAATGAAAAGAAAAAAAAATCTGAACTCAATGCAATCCATTTGAAGCTCACGGCAGTGACTTGGTTTAAATCCATCTTGCTGATCAGAAGGAACAGAGAATGCAGTCCATTTGAAGCTTAGGGAAGGCTGGGTTGCAGCTGTTTCTGATAAAGGTTGAAGCATGTCCACAACATAACCGAACCCAAGTTGGAAAAATCTGAAACTTAAACAAAAAATCTGTGCCAAATCAGAAAATCTGAGCTTATTGCAGAAATTTGTGCCAAACATCAGAGGAAGGAAGAAAATCTGAATCCAATTTACTGATCTGGAATGGAATGGAAGGGAATTACAGCACAAACAATGGAATTGCAGCAGAAAAGAAATCAAAACAGAAAAAGAAAAAAAAAAAGAAGGCAGCATGTTAAGGCAGAAAAAAAAAATATATGGCTGTTTGTTTATCATTGTGTGATGTAATGGTTGTAAAGAATGCAAGGAATCTGATCTGCCTCAACCTGAATCTGGTTTGGAAAGTCAGTGAAGCAATGCTGAATTTAAATCAGAACCGAAGAAGGCTGGAAAAATTCTGTGCCAAAACCAGTTTAAGCTGAAAACAAGCTGAATTTTCAGCTAATTGCAGCTGAAATCTGTAGCAGATTGTATCAAACAGAAATGTAGATCTGGAACATCATGTTAAAGTCTGAATTGAAGGCTGAAAGGTTGAGAATGGGAGCTGAATTGCAGCTGGAACAAATCTGAGTTTAAGTGCAGAAATTTTCATACAAGCAGTTTTTGTGCAGATTTGTTCAAGTTGAAGCTGAAATTGGATTTTCCAAGGTTGTAAATCACGAAATGAAGTGGATGAATGTATCATAGATTGAAGCACATCACAGCCTATCAGAACAAGAAAGGAATTGGGATGCTAGGAGTTTCGAAACAGGGAAGAAACTGGAATGAAGTTGGCTAAAATTCAACTTGATTGAGCAGAATTTTTGAGGAAACAGTTTAAATGCTCTACAACTCCTAGATGCCAACTGATATGAAGGAATCAGAGTTTTGTGAAATCTGAAATGCTCCATTAGAAGATTGAGAAAAGAAAAAGAAAAAAAAGAAGAGAAAGCAGTTTGAAAAAAATGAAAAGAAACCAAGTGGACACAATTGAGTTGGCATTGAAAATCATTGAAGTTCTCTGATCCGAATTAAAAGGCTTTGCTCCACTACAAATCTGACCTTGCTAGAGGATAAAAGAAGAAGAGAAAAATCAGAAAAGACAAGGAAGAAACAAAATTGGCACGCAATAGGAAAAACTTGGCACAAGGGAGTCAAAGAAAGGTTTTTCATTCAATTCAAAGGAAATTATTCGAGATTAACTCCACCACATTTCGCATATCAATAGAGGACTGTTAAGATGGGGCAAAGCACATTGGAAACACTTTTGAGCAACTAAGTCTCCCACTCCATCAATTTTTCCATTTCTTTGATTTCTATTCCATTTTTTACCATTTTCCATGTTTCCATTTGTTTTTGTAGATGTTGATCCTAATCATGATTAATGGTAGAGAGTAGATAATAAGCAAGCCTATGGTAGTGCAAGAAACATGTGTGTGAGAGTGAGCTCCACTTCCATCATCAACTTAGAACTTAAGGAGAGAGCCACAAAAATTTTCCTTGAAAGGCTAGTGATTTAAACTCATCTCAATGAATCATGATAGATGAAAAGGCTAAGTTGTTGATTTAAGGACAAGATACTAATCCATAGAGCTTAGATTTATGAGAATTGACAACCCTAGGTAATTTCTTTTCATTTGTTTCTAATTATGCTTAAGAAAGCCTAAGGGATACTTATTTAGTAGTTTCGCGAGACGCTCAAGGTTAAGTGTGGGGGAGTTGATAAGTACCATTTTTGTGATTATTTTAGATATTAAAATCCATGTTTGACCTATGTTTTTATTGCTTAATTGTGATTTTACCCTAGGTTTTAGGATTTCCTCTTATTTTGGACTTAATTGCAAAATTATACATTTTTTGGATTATTTGGCCACTAATTTTCTGATATATTTTTGTAGGCATCAAAGAATCCTGGACCTAGGGCATACTGGGTCAAACTTGAGTCGGAAGTGGAACCGGATCGAATTATCATGTTTTGGATTAATCCGGGCCGTCCGATTCAAGAGCGGCTAGATCTGAGCCATCCGGGACGATCTGAAGCAATCCGAGCTAGGGTTAGGGTTGATCAAGCTCTATGATCAAGATCTGAAGGTTTCATCCCAATCAGAGCTAGATCAACCGTTGGATCAAGCAAGGAGGGCTCTAGAGCGTCCATTCACAGATAGAGTTGATCTGGACCATCCGTTGCACATCTGGAGGATCCGAGCTACCACAAGGCAGATCCTGACCCCAGATCATCATCATAAAAGTTTGGCTCCAATCAGACCAAGATCTACCGTTGGATCTCCTCCGATCGATCTGAGCCGTCCATTGATTCCTATTTAATCAAAAACGCAGCTGCCTTTCTCCTCGTCGCGTTTCCTCGCCGCACTGTTCATCTTCTTCAGTTTTCCATCGTTTTTCAGCATTTCTTCATCCAAAGGGGCGCGACCCCTTAATTTCTCCATTTGATCGTTATCTGAGTCCTTGGAAGATAGCTAGGATCGAGATTTCAGCTCAATTGGCATCAGAACAAGGGAGTTTGAGGGTTTCGGCATCCTTGCTACCCAATCGATTGTGTTTCGACCACAAGCCACCTTCGACCATTTGAGCTGCTTGTAGGGGTTCTCAGGTGAGCTCAGAGGGTCTTCAATTCACAACCGCAAGCCATCCATCGAGACAAGAGCGATTGGACTGGAATTTCTTCCAGCTGATTCAGTTGAGCAGAGTGATCGATTGAAGCTGTTCTTCCACCGATTTGCTGTGCCTAGGGGTTCGAAGCCGGCTCTTGATTGACAACCAAGAAGATTTCGAGCTTAGGGAGGATTGAGGAGTAGCTTAGGTTCTTAATTTCCATGTTTTGTAGCTTAAACTCCATTACTGCACTTGTTCTGTTTTTGTAGTTTAATATCAGCTGTTTAAGTTTGTAGTTCTGAATTGTTTAGCTTAATTAGGATTTTAATCTTCTAGTTCAGTGAGTTAGGAATTTGTGTAGTGATAGAGTTAGTTAAATTTCAGTTTACTTTATCTTATATTGTTGTGTACCATTTTGAAACCTTGCGTATCAGATTTCTTAGCTAATTCAGTTTCAGTTATTTCAGATTTAGTTTATGTATTGTTTTAATTTTTGAATCAGTAAATCAGATAGCATGCAATGCATTTAATCTAAGATAGCTTTGCCTTAGATTTCGTTTATGTATTTCTGTTCAGATTCCTCCTTGCGTCCCAATTTTTCAGCTGCGTACCAGTTAATTGCTGCTGCGCAGTAATTTTTCTGATTTCTTTTCAGCTGCGTATCAGATTTCTTCTCTGAATTTCCCTTAGCTTCTGAATGGCTCAGTTTATCTCACATTTAGTGTGTTAATTTGGTTGATGTAGCTTCATTTCTGAGTTTGTTTAGCACTCCTTCTTATTTCTGCACTAACAATTCAGATTGTTCCGTATCCATTTTAATTTCTGCAAGTGGGTTATCATTTCTGCAATTAAGTTCGAATCTGAGATTCTTAATGTGAATTTGCTGAAGTTTTCTAGTAGTTACATCAGTTCCTTGGACCTTTTTGTTCTGAAGTTAGATTTAGGTTCTCAATTTCAGTTGTTTGTCTGTACTGCTCGGGAGTTGCAGCTGTATAGCTGTATTTTGGTTTAACTTCCTGTTCTTCATTTCTGCAATCGTAAATGGTAGCTGCTGAAGCTATATCAAGAAAGCTTTGCATTCGAATTCTTTTGCACATAATTTTAGTTGTTAGCTTGAATTTGCATCCAACTTGTCGCTACATTCCTGCCGCAAGATTCTGAATTTCTGAAAATCTGCAGTTCACTGCAGTTTCTGCAGTTATAATTGTGTCAAGTTCTTCATCAGCTGTTTTGATTAGTCCATGGAGTCTGAATGTTTTCATTTGTCTCTGCATATTACTGAGTTCACAGCTGTGCTTGCCCAGCTTGATCGATTCATTCAATTCTGAATTGGCAGCCTCCTCCTTGGCACAAAGAATTGGTTTTGGCACAATTGTTTCCTCTGTTTGCCAACTGTTCTAGGCACTGATTGTTATCAAGATAAGCCTATTTTTAATGTATTATTGAGCTTGAGATCATCTCATTCATATTGGGTTGGTTCTGAATTGTAATTTTCAATTTTACAATTAGGTTCAAGAAGCTAGCAATTGGTTTAGTCGAAACTGTCAAAATCTGTTTTGCTTCATTTGTTTTGCATTAGGATTGCTTTTAGTGGAATTTTCCAAGTTGAACACAAGCTGTAGTGAACTCTTGCATTTTAAATCAATTTAATTCCGAATTTTGCAACATTGCATTGGTTGATCTAATTGACCCTTGGTTGAACCATTAAGTGCCGACTCCTTGTGTAGCTTCCTTAATTGAGTGGTTTTGCTTTTCATTGTTTTTCCATTTCTACATGAAACCAAATCTGATTTTATTTGAAACCCAAAATTCACAAACGACACCTAAATACAAGCGCGAATCTAACAAACATTCAACTAGTCCCTGAGAAAAATACGACCTGTGGCCCCTTTGCTACATTCTTATATATTTTGCTTGTAAAAGGGTTTCCAGCTTTCATTCATTGATATTTAAATTTGATGAGCCCATACATTTCGTGGCAACTTTAATTAGTATAATTTGGGCTCGTCAATGCACCGACTTATCAAGTGGGAGGAAGCCAACAAGGGGGCTCTGGATCCTCCCCCCGCTGCTCCTGGTGTGCCCTCAGCTTCAGCCGAGTCCTCGGAGGGGTATGCTGAATTGTCTAATAAGTATGCCTCACCAGAACGGGTAGAGGCTCCTGCTGCGCCTCCGTCGTTTGCTGACCGGGGGACTTCCGGTTTGTTGGTTAAGCCGGAGGTGGGCGCCCCTTCAAAGGGCGACCCGCCCACGGCTATTGTCTATTCGGAGGGGGGTCACTAGGGAGTCGTCGCCCCCTACTGCCCCCTCAACAGTCCAATTCTATGGTCGGCAGAAGAGGAAGGTTTCGGAAGGCTCAGGCCCCAGATGGAAAAGACTACGCTCCAGTGGCCCCAGCACCCTTCCATCTATCCCTGAGGAGGATGCTCCACCTTCCGATGGTGGGGAAGTTATTCCCCTACCTCCACCTTTTCCATCGACTATCGCTCCGGAGGCAGGTGGTCAGGCCTCCGGCTCTTCTTCGGTTGACCCTGCTAAGGTCAGTATGGGTAAAAAAGCATTGCCCACCCAATACCGAATGCAGCTTGACCGCCTTCAAAAAAGGCTCGATGCGGCGCTGGAAGCTCCCATGCAATCTTTCCCCCGGTGCAGTTGAAGGAGGTCCTTGCCGAGAGCCTTTCTTCCAAGGCTACATCCAGCTCTGAGGAGGGCGACTCCGACCCTTCTACACTGCCACGTGGAGCTCCTACTGTCCAACTACTTCCTCCGTGTAGGGGCTCATTGCCTTCCGAGAGCCGGGTTGACACCTCGAGGTCTCAAGCGGGGGAAGTCGTGCGAGTGTCTGCGGGGCCTCTCACCACTCTCCGTGTGTCCCTTTTGAAGGTGCGTGTTCCCAGTACATAGGATGTTTTCTTGTATGCTCTATAATTCCTTGGTGCAATGATAGACGATTGAATACTGCCTAGCAGCCGGCAGTGACTTGTACGCCTGGCCCGAGATTGAGGCCTTGACTCGCCGGGCCCTGAGACCAGAGGTCGCAGCTGACTACGAGCACAGAGCGGGACTTATGCAAGCGGGGGTCAACAGAGCTCTTCGCGCAAAGGTGGAGCATCAGGTGGACATCTTGCTGGCCATGAAGTCCACTCTCCAGAGTTCCAGGCACCGAGAACGTTTGGCGTCCGAGAGGGCAGTGGCCATTACCAACGACCTGCTCCGGGTGACTCGGGAGCGGGATTGCTTCAAGCGAAGGAGAAGGAGTTGTCGGGCGATATCCGCCTTCTGGAGGCCTTGGCTGGGAGATCAAATGAACGTGTCAAAGACCAAGCGCGCCAGCTCTCCCAGAAGGAGTCCGACCTCATGATGGCCCAGGCACGGTCGAAAGTATGGGCCACCTCGGACAGGCTCAAGGTGGCTCTGGCGGACCAAGATAAAATGGCTGTTGAGATGGAGCAGCTAAAGCATGCTAAGGAGGCTGTTGAGGCCGACGTGCGCAATTTTCAGGCTGCTGAGGCTTCCCGTATTAAAGAGGTCGAGGCAGAATTCAAGGCTAAGTACCTGGAGTCGGATGAATTTAGCGATATCATTGCCGACCAGGTAATGAAGTGCTTGAAGCAAGACTTCCACGGGGTCGTTGACCAGCTAAAGAAGGCCTAACTTTTGCCTCCGGATGCCGACCTGAGCTTCATGAGCATCGGTCGAGTTTGGGAAGAGCTCCTGCCCGAGGACAAAGAGTTGTAGGATCATTTGTTACCCGGGAGCTTGACCCCGATGTACCCCTTTTTGAGTATAATAAAAATATTTCTTTGTCTGACTATCCTGAGTATGCTTTTGCATTGGTCTCCTTGAAATATTTGCCTTCGTCGGGAGGCCCGAGAGTGTAGCAGGATCGATGTTTCTCTTCGACTCTAGCAGCCAGATTACCGATTAACCTTTTTAAAAAATAGACATTCCCTCTCATCCCTTGGGGTAAGGGAGTCAGGGAGCCACTGCTCATCCCCTGCAACCCCTTGAGTTGATTCTAGGGACCCAGAACCTCCTGTGATATCAGGTGTCTTCTGGGCTTTTTCGGGTTTGATCATGGGTACGGATCTCTCCAAGATAGCCCCGCAAGCCCAACTACCAAGCCCGCGACTGCCCTTCTGTGGGACCCAGGTTGACTCCTGTCTCTATTGAGTGTTTGCGGCATCCAAACCGTCGTCTCTGGGTCCCAGGCAATCCATTGAATTGGCCCATAAATGGTTGTGAATTCTCGGATGCCGAGAGGCATACCAATCGACAGTGATGGAAATGACACGACGCTTCAGAATTAACGTCTATTACTGCTCCAGCGTCGTGCCTGCATTAAATGCGGATGGGCAACCCCCTCTATAAAGGTGGAAGGCCAACACGTTCGTTCCCATCCATCTTTCCTTCCCATTCTCATGGACTAGAAAGGGAAAAGAGGTTGCACCCTGGAGGAGAACCCGGCAAGGGAGGAGGTTCCCCGCCCTAAGAGTTGTGAAGCCCCGTCTGTCCAGGCTAAGTCAGGTGCTCCCAGAATCCCTTATGAGGCGTACAACCTTCCGACACATCCTCCATCGCCCCCCCTTCTACCAGGAATCTTCGGCATCACTGGGGAGCATAATAGAGATAATGTTGCATCTTTCCCGGGAGAGCACGGCGGAGATGGAACTACGTGTTTCACCTGAGAGTCCAGAAAAGACATTACATGCTTTGCCGAGGAGCATGGCAGAGATGATATCATTTGTTTCACCCGAGAGCATCTCCTGGTGGTTCATCTTCTGCATCTCTCCGGGTGCTCTCCCCCGCCTAATCGCCCGTTTCTCCGAGTTTTGGGCATCAGCCATCAGTCGGTCCTGGAGTAGTTTGTCATCCGAGGAGGAGTTGTAGCTGCTGCTCGTCCTTCTCTTCCCTTTGTTCCAGGCTACGTGACCATGCGGGGATGTTGAAGCGATAGGGAAGAACCCGGGCAAAGGATTGATCTCCTCTACTGGATCCACTGATTGTATCCCCTATTCTTTGTATTCCTTTTGAGATGTCTTTGTCAATGTATTTTTTGTAAAGATCAAGGAAAACACTTGTTATCTCTGTCGTGTAAGCGCTTCGAGCAATAGCCAGATATTCTGCTAGTTTTACCATGACTGAGGATGCTTGTTTTATATCGGGTAGGTTGCGTGTGTTAACCTTCTGTTCTCGAGCCTCCTCTAGTTCCCAGGTAGGGGCTACGTAGATTTTGGTTGGGTATCTGGCGCACCCAGCCCAGACCAAGCCTAAGTGCCCCGGGCATCCGCAACACCGTGAGTTATTAGGGTTTTTATTTCTTGGTCGGACGTCTATAGAACTCAGACCAAGCCTATGTACCCCGGGCATCCACAACACCGCGAGCCATTAGGGTTTTGGTTTCTTGGTCGAGTGTCTGTAGCACCCAGACCAAGCATAAGTACCCCGGGCATCCGCAGCACTACGAGACATTAGGGTTTGGTTTCTTGGTTGGGCGTCCGTAGCACCCAGACCAAGCCTAAGTACCCCAGACATTTGCAGCACCGCGAGGTATTAGGGTTTTGGTTTCTTGGTCGGGCGTCCGTAGCACCCAGACCAAGCCTAGGTACCCAGGGCATCCGCAGCACCGTGAGGCATTAGGGTTTTGGTTTCTTGGTTGGGCGTCCGTAGCACCCAGACCAAGCCTAAGTACCTCGGGCATCCGTATCACCGTGAGATATTAGGGTTTTGGTTTCTTGGTTGGGCGTCCGTAACACCCAGACCAAGCCTAAGTACCTTAGGCATCCACAGCACAGCGAGGTATTAAGGTTTTGGTTTCTTGGTTGGGCATCCGTAGCACCCAAACCAAGCCTAAGTACCCCGAGCATCCACATCACTGCGAGGTATTAGGGTTTTGGTTTCTTGGTTGGGCGTCCGTAGCACCCTGACCAAGCCTAAGTACCCCGGGCATCCGTAGCACCGCGAGGTATTAGGGTTTTGGTTTCTTGGTTGGGCATTCGTAACACCCAGACCAAGCCTAAGTACCACGGACATCCGCAGCTCCGCGAGGTGTTAGGGTTTTTGTTTAACGTATTGGTACTTGTGCGATGACATGTTCCTTTATTTCATGAATTCACTGGACGGTAGCAAGAACACATAGGCAAGTACATAGTATGCGACACACATCTTACCGGGGGTGACCGGATTGGAGACAGTTGGCCTGCTCTCGCTTCGTTAGCCTTTTATTCCTATCCTCATGTGAATGACCGCTTCCTCTAGTTAGTCTTCTTGCGCCCTCGGGTTTTTCTGGGACTCCGATCTGACATCCCCACTATAGCATCGTCGAGACACCAGTTGATCCCCTTTGACTTCAGCCACTCGGTCGCCTACCGGGAATTTTATCTTTTGGTGGTAGACATAGACCACCGCCTGGAAGACACTGAGCGGCGGGCGGCCCAAGATGACATTGTAGGACGAGGGAGCGCTCACGATCAAAAAGGGTGTCCTCTTGGTACTCTCGAGCACGTCGCTACCCAATGATAGCGATAGGGTGATTTGCCCTATCGGCTGTACTAGATACCCGGTGAAGCCGAACAACGGGGTCGTGACCGGATGTAACTTATCCTCGTCGATTTGCATCTGATCCAGAGTAGCCTTGTACAAGATGTTCACGAAGATGCGCTTGACCTCATAGTTGGCGATGCGGGCAAGGATCACTAGGGCATTTTCATGGGGAGCTTCCACCTCCTCCAAGTCTTCGGGGTCGAACAAGATCGTAGGGTCGTGATCCTGACTTCGGCTCGTCCCAATTGCATAATTCTCCAGACGCCGGGTGTTGGACTTCCTTGCCCGATGGGAATCTCCTCCGGTGGGTCCTCCGGAGATTACTCCCACATACCCCAAGGGCGAGCTCCGTGCAGGGGCCTTGCCCTTCCTGGGGTCTCTTTCCACGGAGAGAGACCTGCGAGGTGCAGACCCCTGACTTCTTCCCCTTGACCGTGACCTAGATCGATGCCAGGTCTCACTTTCCATCGGCAGGTGTTGTCGGGGAGAAGAGCTTCGTCGAGGGAAATTCCAGCGATACCCCGTCTTCTTCCATTTACTCTGAGGTTTAGTGTCTGCCTCCTCACTCAATTTTTTCTTCAAGACATGACACTCCTCAGCGGAGTGTGTCGTACTGCCATGGAAACCACAGTACTTCATCAATGACTCGGCTGCTCGGTGTCCACTGTCTCGACCAGGTTTCGCTTGCCAACCCACTGGTCCTTCCTCAGGTGAAGGTCTTTTCCTCGGGCTGGGACCGGGGGTTCTCTCCTCTCGGACCGAGTGATGACTTGAGGGGGGAGCCCGGCTGGTTCCTTGCGTCGGGCGAATTGCACCTCCTCCACATTGACGTGCTTGACCGAACGCCCCAGCAGATCATCGAAGCTGGTGGGTGGCTTCTTCATCAATAATCGGAAAAATCCGCTTCCGAGAGCCCTTGGGTACAGGCACTGACGAGGATTTCTGACGTGACACTTGACACATCTTGTGCCACCCGGTTGAACCGTTGGATGTACTCCTTGAGCGGTTGTTTCGGCTTTTGCTTGAGAGCGAGTAGATTGAGCGTCGTCTTCTGATAACGACATCTACTGGCGAAGTGGTGGAGGAAGACGGTTCTAAACTCCATGAAGGAGTTGATAGAATCCGGGGGCAACCTCTGGAACCATCGTTGGGCTGCTCCGGATAGGGTGTTCAAGAATACCCGACACTTCACTCCGTCGGTGTACTGGTGTAGGAGCGCCGCATTTTTAAACTTGCAGACATGATCCTCCGGATCTGTCTTCTCATCGTAATTAGCAATCCTAGGCCCGCTAACCTGCTTCGGCATGGGTCGTCTACAATGTCAAATGAGAAGGGAGTAGAGGAAGCCTTAGGGGAGGCCTTAGGTTCCTCCCTTTTCCTCTGTCCATCTTCATGTCTCAGCGCACTAGAGGCTACCGAGTTGGCATTCTCAATGTCTCCAGGAGAATCTCGTCGGTGGCATGGGGCTGCTCCGGCGCGTCGCCCCGGTGGTGTAACGGATTTTCACGGTTGAAGGTGCGAGATGGAGACTCTGGGGATCTCCTCCTGCACAGAAGCACCTTGCTGCGAGACGGCTTGCTCGATTTGGTGTTGTTCGAGTGCCTCTTTGATGGCGTTGGCCACCAAGCGATCCAGTTCCTCCTTCGTCATGACAATGAATTGTCCTGTCGGTTCTGCCATCGGTGCTCCTTCTGGTGCTTTACTATATTCCCATAGACGACGCCAAACTTGTTCCGAAAGGAATCGACGTTGACGGTCTGTCACCAGGGTTCAGCACACGCGGACGCGAACGCTGGAGGAAGAACTTTACACCCTGTGAGATTAAGGAAAGAATATGCGTGAAGTGGAGAGTGCGTAACCCCTTTACCGGAGGGGTTGGTGTACCTTTTATACCTGCGGCGGCTGTCGCACGAATCTCCACGATCTTTGCCACGTCCTCCCGATTTGTCGGTTACAAGATAACCTTTGCAACGGTCCACGCCGTCATTAAGTTCGGACCGTTGCGACAATTATGGATCATGATGACTCCGTGATAATTGGTGATGGTTATCCGCAGATCCGAAAAAAAGCATACCATTACTTGAGCCGGATGCTTCTTGGGCTCCGCTTCCCCGTGGTGATCGCGGGGTCTTCTGGCCTGGGGGGTCTCGGGCATTCGGCTTTCCTGAGGTGGTCTCGGGGGACCTGGCTTCCCGAGATGATCTCGGGAGTGCGCCCTTTGATTTGAACTCCAAAATGTGTCTACTTGCGAGGGGTCCGAGGGGATCCCCTTCCCGAGAGAGTCTCGGGCGCTTCAGAAAGAGAGTCGTTCAGACTCGTTATATCTTATTACACAGCTTTTTCAACTCATATGTCAACCACGGGGTACTCTACTCCATCAATAATAAAAGAGAATATAAATCTAATCAGCAGATTTTGAATCCGATTCGTAAAAAAATTATAAACCCTACCCCACCCCAATGGAAAATTTATAATAAAAATTTTTTACTATAAACCCTTATTACAAATATTTTCAAAAAATGTTGAGACTTTGAATTTATAAATTATATATTGCGAATACTTTTCAATTTATTCTAATAATCGATAAAAAATTTATATGAGCCAGATTAATCGATCATATAAAATTCGACATTATCTCATTAATTTTTTTCTCTAAACTATTGCGGATTGTGAGATAAATTTAAAGACTTAATTCTCTAATAATTCCATTATTTATTTAATGACGATGAGAAGAATAATAAGTTTTTAACAAGTGGCATTGATGACGACTTCTCCATATATTTATCAATTAATTTAATTAATTTGACTCTGTAAATTTTTAATTAAGAGAGATAATTTCAATTAAATGGAATTAAATGAGTCATTTAGATTAGAAACTTAATTAGCAAGCAGATCTACCTCACGGCCTCTAGAAGATGACGTGGCAAGGTAAGGAGACTAACGGTGACGGAACGGAAGTCAACTCCCTGATGACGGCGAGGCGAGCGACGCATATAAAATAAAGAACTCATTTCCCACTTTCTCCCACTGTCTCCATCTCTCCTCATCTTCTTCCCCATCTCAACTGGATTGGACGAGCCTTTGAGTTCCGTCTCCCTGTAGGGAGACGCGTGAAGCAAGGATCAAGCGAGCTGCCGAGGCCGATTCCGTGGGTTATAGCGCGGCGCTTCGAGCTTCCGAGGGATTTGACGGATTCAATTTGCTGAGCGAGCGTTTTGTTCGTAGGGGTTCTGCCTCTTTGGGTGATTTGATTTGCTAAAATTTCTAGGTCAAAAGTCCTGCTGTTTTGTTCGTTTCAATTTCTAGTAATTTCGTTGGTATTTTTGTCAGAGTTAAAGCTTTCGATCTTGGAGTTTGTATTTGTTTTATTGTTTCGTGGATCTGTGCTTTCCTTAATTTTCTTCAGGGATCTCTCTGAAAATTGTTCCTTTTCCTTTTTGGTAGTGGGCTACTATTAAGCTAAATGCCTATAAACTCTATACCTAGGGAAAAGTACGATCTTAGTTCTATGATCTCTAAACATCCTAAAACGGCGACAAGGGGACTTGGCTTCCGCTTAGTTTGAATAAGTTCAACATCCTTGGAGCATGTTTCCTTTATCTTGTCCTACTATCACCCGATGCAGCATTCTGTCGTTTAACGCCTTTTTTGTTCGTGTTGTTTGGTGCTGAGTAAGGATGGTTTACGTTTAATTCGTCAGTTTCTGTTAGGAATTCAAGCCATTAACCATGATTGGTTTTTCTGTTCTTTTTGAGTTTTCGGATGTTTTTGAGTTTTCGGATGTAGGCTTATCTGAGTCCATACATCTTTGTGAGATTTGGTCGGTTTCGATTTTCAGGGAATAAAAAAAAGAGTCTCTTTCATGGTGCATGACATGGATTATTTTGGTGTTGCCATCAAAGTTCCGTGCCTTATTTGCCTTCACATCTGCTGAAAGCTGGTCCGGAGTAAAATCAAGATTTGGAGAAAATCACTTTCTTCAAACACACGGAGAAACAAGTTGTCAAGGAAAAATTCACGCAATTAGTATGTATGGTCAAATAACACTGCTTAATAATGACAGCTCTGTTAATTCTGTGATATTTGACCTATGGTTGTGTAGTTAGTGCCCATTTGTCAAGGTTGACTTTTTGACATAGCCGTATGTAGCCATTTCATTTGGATTGATTTTTTTGTTGGATCAAATTTTGTTCGTTCTTTCGTGAAATTTTCATTGTATGTTATTGTATGATTTATTTATTTATTTAACAGATTAGCTTTAATGTTTTCATTTTTTCACATTTCATCTTTGTTCAGCATATTGGATGACTTTGTGAAAGCTTCCGAGTTCCTGAATAACTGAAAAGTAATAGCAAGCTTAGGCTCTGCTAATTCCAGTCTCCCCTTCTGCACACTTCTTTATATCCTTTCCTATTTGTAAATTTTGTTGTTTTGAAAAATAAATAAATAAATAGGTTTTTTGTTTGCATACAGTTTCACATGCTGAAGGCTTTCTGATATCTGGCTATGAACCATCTAGTTCAAGCTCATTGCTGATTGGTTTTTTTGTTTCTTCACCAATTGAGTTGGAGTAGATGTCATTCCGTAGTATTGTTCGTGATGTTAGAGATGGCTTCGGAAGTTTATCAAGAAGAAGTTTTGATGTCAGGCTTTCAAGTATAATTGGCCATCGCAGGGGGAAATCCCAAGGCTCTGTGTTGGAGCTGCATGATCCATGTCCTGTTATTCATCAGAGTCGTTGGGCTAGCTTACCTCCTGAGCTTCTCCGTGATGTAATCAGAAGACTAGAGACAAGTGAAAGCACATGGCCATCTCGTAAGCATGTTGTTGCCTGTGCAGCTGTCTGTAGATCATGGAGGGAGATGTGCAAAGAGATTGTTAGGTGTCCAGAAGTTAGTGGAAAGCTCACATTTCCAGTCTCTCTAAAGCAGGTAGTTTCTTTTTCAGTCTATTGTATGATGGGCATCAGCCATGTGTATCATCCATTATGTGAAGTCAGCTCATGCTATTGATGAGTTTGTCAACAACATTTGCTTGCTATCTGACAGCTACCAACACTTGCTGTGAAAATTTATTTAGATCTGGTGGAAGAAAAATTGCCTGCATGGTAATAAGTTGTCTTTGACTTTTGTCGTCTTTTGCAGCCGGGACCTCGGGATGGAACCATTCAATGTTTCATTAAGCGAGATAAGTCGAAACTTACTTATCGTCTGTACCTGTGTCTTAACCCCTGTAAGTTTCCTTCCCTTTTATTTATTTTGAATTTCAGAAGCATATTGTTCTTGTTGTATACTTGCCACGAGGCCAACAACACTAAATGCCTTGCTGTTTCAGTTTGTACATTTGTACTAGGTGCGTCTTAGTTTATCAAGCTACTGTTTTCATCACCTCTTGAACACTCTCATACATAGGTATCCTTTTGTAAAATGATTGATTATGCAAAGTTAAATTGTGATCTTTTTTGTTCTCTCAGCTTTGACAGAGTCATAGGCTTCTTTCTTTTTAAATACTTGTGACTTTCGTTTTCCTATTATGGTAATTAGCTGTTAGCAGTCACAAGGAAATTTTGTATTTTCTCTTCTGTTTTTTATCCTTCAGAAAGATTGCTAGTACATCTAAGTTTATGGAGTTAGTTTTTTGCCACTACTTGTGTCTTCTCCTACACAGGTATCCTTTCAGTTAATAATTGAGTATACAAAGATTACCATATTTCAGATTATAATTGTCTCTATCAGGAATTCTTTTGGCACTATCTTAGTTTGCCATCTTTCTAAGTATTTATCATTTTCATTTTTTATATATTAGCTGTGGCAAGGGAGAAACTTTGTATTTCATCTTATCTGTTTATGGTCCTGCAGAGTGCAGAAGATTGGAAAAAAAATTATTCTCACTTCTACGTAGAGAACTCAACTTGTACTGATATATTCACATATGAGTAATGATAGGGACAGTGAATTTGAGACAGTGAATGGGACAGTGAATGACGTGGTAATTATTGTGTACACGTCCGATCGTCGATTGGACACTACCAGCGGCCTTCGGCCGCCGCCCCGAACCAAACTATACCCTGGGGGGCACGGTGAACCGGTCGGGGATCGCCGCAATTGCGATCTCGCATCATTGACCGTCGATTTCGATAGGTTCACCGTTGCCGGCGATCCTGACGAGTTCACCGTCCTCCGAAGGTATAGTTTGATTCAGGACGATAATCAGAGGCCATCGGTGGTGTCCGATCGGCGATCGGACGTGTACACATTAATTGCACATCATTCACTGTCCCATTCACTGTCCCAAATTCACTGTCCCAATCATTACTCATTCACATATTTTATTGGCCTTTATATTCATTCTGTAAAATATTTTCCCATCCATATGGTTCCCTCATTTGTGAATGTATATGTAGCTGTTCTCGTGGAGACTGGGAAGTTTCTCCTCTCAGCTAAAAGAAATCGCCGAACCACCTATACAGAATATATTATCTCGATGAATGCTGGCAACGTATCAAGGTCAAGCAACTCATACATTGGAAAGCTAAGGTATTTGTTTTGCTAGATTATACATTTGTAGGTGATATAAGTTTACCAATCTAAGCGTTTTCTTCTAAGATTACAGGTCAAACTTTCTTGGTACAAAATTTGTAGTATATGACACCCAACCGCCATACAACTTTTCTTCCCTTTGCCCACCCGGTCGAACAAGTCGTAGGTTCTCCAAGAGAGTCTCTCCGAAAGTCCCTTCGGGCAGCTACAACATAGCCCAGGTTACATACGAGTTGAATGTTCTTGGTACACGTGGACCACGGCGTATGCATTGCATCATGTACTCCATCCCTACATCAGCACTTGATCCCGGGGGCACAGTTCCTGGTCAACCTGAGAACCTTGTTTCGCGTTCCCTCGAAGACTCGTTCCGCAGTATGTCATTCTCCAAATCCTCAATCATGGACCACTCAATGGACTTCAACAGCGCTCGCTTCTCGGATGTAACCGGAGGAGCTCGCATGGACTTCAACAGCGCTCGCTTCTCCGATACAACTGGAGCAGCTCGCGAGGGAGAAGAGGAGGATAACATAAAGGCGAGACCGTTGGTACTGCGAAACAAACCCCCAAGGTGGCACGAGCAGCTGCAGTGTTGGTGTCTGAACTTCCGGGGCAGGGTCACAATTGCTTCCGTGAAGAACTTCCAGCTGATATCTGCAGTGCAGCCAGCAGCGGGCGCTCCTACTCCATCAGAACCACCAGCAGCACAATCCGAGCCCGATAAGATAATCCTCCAGTTCGGCAAAGTGGCAAAGGACATGTTCACCATGGATTACAGGTATCCACTCTCTGCTTTCCAGGCTTTTGCCATATGTTTGAGCAGCTTCGACACCAAGTTGGCTTGTGAATAATAATAATGCCGATTGTTTCTAGTGAAAACAACCCAGGGACAAAATTTTCAAAAGGTAAAAAAAAATGGTGCCTTGTTGATTCTTACCAGTTGCCAGTGTCTAGTGATCGGGTTGTATCATGCAACATTGTTTCTGACCTTTGAGTTGGCAATGTGACAGTGAGCTTGACCCACGTAGATTCTTTCTTTCTAATTATTTGCATTTAAGTTATTGTCCTTCACTGCATTTATGTCCATTAATGGCATGATGAACTGAGGAACTGCCAATGTTTTAATTATCTGCTTTCCATATTTAGCTCTTCAGTTTTTTAGCTCGATGCAAAATTTCTTTCCATATTCTCAATATAGTCAAAGGATCCTGACGAATTTATTCTGGACAGCTACAATATTTTATAGAGAGGGAGGGAAATTAATCGTTTTCTTCACCTCATTACCTCTGCATTTTTAGTGTTTAGCTTTTAAACCTCTTCATGCATTATATATTACCTAGCTGTCTCTTGAAAAGCTTCTAAGATCATGTGTACCTAGATTAGGAGGTAACAAGTTTTTATCCTACTAGGAATTCTCTTATGTTAGTGGATTTGACCTCTAGTTTATTATTATTTATATTTAGATAAATTTTATTTTGATTTATCATTATTAATTAAATTTTCTTTAGTTTCTCTTGTCTCGATTAACGTTATTTGTTGTGGCCTCATATTATTTGATTGGAACATTTACTGACTGATTAAATAAATATATTATTTTAAATATATCTCTTGGAGGTTTTTTTTGGGGGATAGGTGTAATTTTTTTTTAATGTTATTATGTTTTATCCTATTGATCTCATACATTGCACTTTTACTTTACTTTAATCGGAAAAGTTATGTTGCGCAACAGCATCCATCTGGTGTTATTTTTTTTTTAAATTTTTTTTTCGGATTTAGAATTTAGAATATAATATTTATATTAATAAAATTAATATTATGTGCTTACAGAGTCTTTATGGATGACTGTGTAATATATCATTCCTTTTACTTTAATATTTTCATTTATATGAGATGTTTGGTTTATGTTTTAATATAATATAGTAATTCTAATGGGCGTTTTATAATTTTTTTGAATTTTGAAGGTAATATAAAAATTTTTCTTGTGAAAAATTTATCTAAAAATTGCTAGAAAATAAAGTTGATTTTTAAAAATTATAGCTTAGTTTCCTGCAATCATATCTTCTTAGAATTACAAATGGTTGTAAATATGTTGTCGAAAATCAAAGTTGACTATTTGAAATCACAATTATATTTTTTATTAAAAACTCAAGTTAATTTATTTGAAATTGTATTAGGATTATTCTTCTTTAGTTTTTTCATTGTTAATGTTTTTATTTTTTAATGGTAGACTACTGACTACTTAAGTCGTATCAAAAATATAAAATTTTACTATTCTCTTTATTTTAAAAATATCTCTTAATAATATTTTTATGGTCCTATGTTATTAAATAATAGATTTTTTTATTTAATATCTTTATGGTTCTATTCATATTCTCAATTTGAGAGAAAAGAGTCGGTTTTGATATTTCACTATTATTTTTAAAATAATAATCTCAAATTTTATGTCCGGTTTAAACTTTTTTATTCAGTTTTTTTTATTTCACACAGCTCGTGAAAAATCATACATTAGAGTTGTCCTAAAATATTCTTTTGAATTGTATATAAGGGAAGCATTTATATTCCAGTGATTAAGTCCTTAAATATTTTTCATAATAGAGTTTCTCTTTACATGTTTTTATCTTTAGACAATTTTTTTTAAAATTTATCTTCCTCCGTATTTTTTATAATAATTTTGGGCAATCAAAATATTTTTATATTTTGGTGTTAGATATTTTTATAACGAAGGACAAGTAACGTAATAGATGAAGGCTAGTGGCAAAGTTAAACGGGGAAAGTAAGCTTTGTTGAGTAACGAGAGAGCTAGAGACTTATATGTTGAGTAACATAATAGATGTTGGCTTTCTTGGGGGCATTGGAAACGAATAAATCGTCTTTATCATTTTATATGTTATATTTCTATCACAGAATGGGAAAAAATATTAATTTTAAAAGTTAAATCTGATTTGTCGAGATAGACTTGACCTATTGAACTCAGCGATGCCATGGTAGGAAGATTGTTTAGGCAAGGAAGATTGAGCTGCCGAACTAGCCTAACTGATCGAGGTGACCAAATTGATGAGTAGGCAGTAGGCCTGAGTTGCCAAGCTATTTAGCAAACTGAGTCACGGAATTGTCGAGTTGGTAGAAATGTCGAGCACGTTGAGCTGACTGAGTTATCGAGCAGGTTGAGGCCTGAGGGGTCGTGTAGGCCTAGTTGTCGAGGCCTGTATTAGAGACGGTTTCTTTAAAACAGATTAGTTCAGTGCTTAGAGGTTAGGCCTAGTTGTCGAGGCCTGTATTAGAGACGGTTTCTTTAAAACAGATTAGTTCAGTGCTTAGAGGTTTGGTAAGACGTCTATTTTTCAAAATACGATGATTTTATCACATTTGCAATTAAGCTTTGATTGTACATGACGAATTGAATAATACCTGAATGTTATCACCAAGAAGAGCATAGGAAAGAGGTTAGCAAAGAAGGAATGCAGAGTTGTTTGCTAAATGATTGATCAATTATTCAATATCTACTAAGGAATGCAGAGCCTCCTTTTATGGGCTCAGATCTTGGCGGCATTAACTCTATCGATTAATGATTATTACTCGGTCATTTTTTTCTCTACCAACTGGCTCGAAATGTAAGCCGTTCTTATGGGATGAACTAATGATTAATATATGAGTGTTATCGTTTTAAGATTTGGCGGTCTGAATTGTTGGAGGAAATGGACTCTTTTCGGAGAGTTTACAATAAATTAAAATTACAAAAACTAATTTTAACTTAACTGTTGAGTGACCCGAGCTGTTTTTTACGCAGTCTCCCGAACAGAATTCCCGAGCTCCCGAGTGAGCTCCTGAGCTGAATTCTCGAGCTCCCGAGCGAACTCCTAAGCTGAATTCCCGAGCTTCTGAGCAGAATTCCCGAGCTAGAATTTCCGAGCGGAGACTCCCGACTAGGATCTCCTGAGCTCCCGAGCTGAGTTTCCCGAGCTCCCGACCAAGTCTCCCGACCGAGAAGTTGCTGAGGCCTGCGCAATGCAGTATCCTTGAAACAGATTTGTCCTCCTCCGGCGGTGCTTCGAGGCTCAGATGAACGTCTGTCTCTCAGGATACAACAGCCGAATCACCGGCACAACGGAGCACTTGTTGCTCGTGGCGAATTGAGGAAGTACCCGAACACTATCAAAGGAGGTCGGGAATGAGGTGGAAGAGAATCTTTTTTTCTGTGTCTTTTGCTCTTGGTCACAGTCTCTTTATATAGGCTCAGATACCCGCAGTATTCAATGACCGAATTAACGCCACTGCCATTTAACCAACCAGATCCAAACGTCTGGGGGTTACTGATCTTGCATTAATCAAAATTAATACATCAGTTACATTTGAACAAAAAATTTGACAAAACGTTAGTTCATTTGCTTGGACAAATTTTGTCCCGACCGGTCACGCACACAAGTTCACTTTGTTTAGTACAAATACGAGCCCTGGATTTGCACCTCTCCTACGCATCAACGCGTGAGAGAGAGTCTCTCCCTAGCATTTGTTCACAACTATCATGCTTGTGAAACAATATAAACCAATATTTATGTCTTGAGACTCCAAATGTGGGACTAAAGTCTCATTCACAATGGAGTCTCTTTATTCTTCACCTCACTTTCCATTCACTAGAAAGTCCCAATGTGGGACTAAAGTCCCACTATCTCTCTTTCCATTCACACTATATATCCAACATAAACTTGACAAAATCAATATGTCATTCTTTTCCACGCGCTAGCCACAGTATCCGAGCTAATAACTCTTATAATTTATTTTCTTCATGTTGATTTTGGGATGGATTGATAGGAGCGCCAAGTGAGCGAATTATCTTTTACCATCTCTAAATGCTAGCAGTGGGCAATTAATGATTATCCATTTTGATTCAGCTAGTAATGTATCCATTTCAATTTCTGATGTGGGCTGGAAAAATAATACCAGTGGTAAAATAATTGAGCTGTTTGGGAATGGCCCCGACCTATTTGACACTCGCCAATCGTGCTCACATACGAATCTATTGGATCCAGACCCATGACTTAGTGGCTCCAATGCTCAATTTACTAATTGTGGCATCCACTCGACTTAAGTAACCTTTGATAGACTCGAGCTGCAGTGATCAAAGAAACAAATTAATTGATTGCTGATAGTTCAACTAACAAAAAGTAATGAAAGCTATATAAAATGGGACTGATCCAATCGGATGTTCGACCCCCGTTGATTCGTCCCTTTTGCGGGGTTGATTGGGCTTCGAGGGGCCGAACAAAGGGCCCCAAAGCATACCTGGCTATAACCGTAGAATGGTTGGCCGTACGGCTCGCACGGGGTCAGCCAATGCTCCACCGGAGGTCGGCCGGTCAGCCGATCGGCCACATGACAAGCTTGGCCAGGCTCGTTGGATAGTCGAAAGGTGGTAGGATGATCGCTCAATCGGTCGAGTTGAGCCAGATGGTCTCGAGTCGTTTGACCGTCCAGCCGACTGCACCTTCGGCCGGCAGGATGACTTTCGTCCGGGTGGTCGGTGCCACACCCCAAGGAGCCGCTCGTCCGATACAGACCAGACTGTTTCTCCCTCGACACGGCTGACAATTCAAAATTCTTAACACCGCAACCTCTTAGCCACCTGTACCACAGCCGATAGGGCCGGATCAAGCGAACAAAACGAGATGAAGACGACACCACATCAAGAAAAGTCATGTACCGGTACGACTTATGACAAACAAACAAAGACGTAGGCCTCCATGACACATAAAAGTATATACCATATCGCCATACAAGGCGTCATGTCAAACCGAAAATACAAATACGGAAATGAAAAATAAAAGAAAGGTACCAACATATACCAACATCTAATACAAGTAAAATAACGCAGTCGCCTCGACACAAGTGAACTGGGACAGGCTGTCGGACATTCCAGTTGATCATCCTGAAAGAGAAAAATACGGTTAACAGGGTGAGTCCAAAAACTCAGCGGATACAAACTAGTATGTACAGAAAGCTAAGCTAATAGTAAGTCATAAGCTGATACAAACTGAAGTGCAATAATAGGAAATGCATAACTGTATCACTGAAAGAACAATACATACCTGTGTCGATAATCTCGAAAGTATGCATGCTAGTATAACCCTAATGGTCCTCCGCGGCCAAAATTGTGGCACACGAGAGTACACAAGATCTTCGAAGTTCAAACAACACAGGATAATGCAGGATCGTAAAGACTTATATCATACGAGCAATACAGGATCACTGGATCCTAGTGCACGTACCTCCTGAATGTGCATGTCAAACAAATACAGTAATCAAATACAGCAAGCACAAACAAATGCAATAATGCATAGTATGCACTTGATGCAGCATGGATCACCCCTCCATGCCAATTGGCCACCGCCGCATATATGCAAAACCAAGTGGGTAGGGCTCTAACTGTGTCATCCCTCCACCTAGACGACCATCGTCATGTATAAAGCGATATCAAAATGAGCAGGGTCTCTGACACTGAATGTACTCTGTCCCAGGTCGTAAGGGGAAAGTAATGCTCTCAACTCCTCTCTATCTTCGGATAGAGTAAGAGATCTGTCGCAGCGCCGTGTCCTATAATCCACTAACGAAGAGTGGAACTAGGACTACACGACAAAACAATCTGGCAAGTCTGCCGACCCGTCTCAACCTCTAGGGAGCCAAGAGTCACCTACATATGACCTTTCACCAGTAGCATGTCTGACGACCTGTCTCAAACTCCAGGGAGCCATGGGTTGCCTACATATGCTACGTGAAAAGATGATGCATGTTATTATCCCATGAATCACTCACTATCTAATCCTACTATCATCATCATGATATGTAGTAGTCTAGGTAATAATCATGCACCATATCCTAACCCTAGTGCTAGGTGTAAAGTGTGTCGTCCATAATCCAATACACACAGTAATACAGGATAGTGAAGTAGTAAATCTAATAAAGACAAAGGAAGTCATACAGAAATAGATCTAACATGTACCTCTACTACTATCCATATTTAACTATGCATAATAGCATGATTATATCTAATAAAGACAAGTCAAAGATATGCACCTCCAATGAGTAGTCGTGTCCAAAGGGAACCCTCGTGCCCAACCGTCCGTATCAAATCAAGTACCTGCATCGGTAGGAATTGTTTAACTACTACTATATAAATTCAATAGCTAAATCAAAACCTAACTCCCCCATAGGCCAGATAACAAAACCCAATCCCCAACTATCTACTCCAAAGTCTGATCCAAGAGTACATATCAAAACCGACAAAACCCAAATCAAAGTATCGGCTATCACAAAATAGGGTATCCATGACAGAGCAGACAGATTGGAGCATATCCAACAGAAGCACCATAAATCTAGATCAAACATCACCAACAAAAATGGAAACCCAATCACGATAAAAACACCAACCGAAACAACAAGATCTAGATCCTACACAAAATAGAGCTACATTTTGATTTGATTCAATACTCATAGGTCTAAATCTAAACAACATCGAATAGATCCCACTCTCCTCCGATCAACGAGTCACAAGAACAAACATCAAAGCATCAATCCAGCAGCTACCAAAATCTATCAACGAATTAGAATTTAGGAATCAACGACACTGATCTAACTCAAATAAGATTAAAAAATCCACAATGGATCTATTGTAGAGCAATCTAATCAAGAACTTAGATTCAATAGCATATATAGATCAACAATCGGCCATACAAACAAGATAAAGAGCCAACCCAAAACTCCAAAATCGAATCCAAGTCTAAGCATAGAATTTCGGCAACATCAAAACCGGCAACACTGCTCCATTATAGATCTGGCGAGAGCAATGATCGCGACGGCAAACACCTTTGCGATCCTTTCCTCTCCAATGATCCTTCTCTCTGAAGGTCCCTCCTCGTTTCCCCTAATTCCAACTTCCATTGAAAAGGTCAATCTAAATGGGTAGGTCAGCTTCACAAGTTCACAAAGATATCAACCATATGAGATCCACAAGATCGGAAGAGAGGGATAGGTACCTAATCTTGGTGAACAACCGAGTATACTATGACCGATCGTGAGGAGGAAGAGATAACATTGATCACTCAAGAGCTTAGTCTCTGAGGTGGGAAGATTTGCATGAGTGAAACCTGACACTTCCTTGAGGGCCCTTATGCTGAGGATCGGGGTGGAAGAAGAAGACACTGACGACCACATAATCTAAGGCAAGCTTGGCGTTGATGATATAGAGGATGTGAAGAAGAAATGATTGGTGATGAAAACAGTGGAGATGTCTTAATAAGTTTAGTTTTATGCAATTTGCCCCAACTCCTTTAGTTTATTAAAACCACACCCCTCAACAAGGGATTTTAAGCATCCCCCCTCGAATTTGGTTACTTCCAAGTCCAACCCTTCGATTTGAGTCTTTACGCACACAAGCCCCTCAATCTTAGGTTTATTCCGAACAACATCCCAAACGTTTAAGGTTTAAGCAAATAAACCTTCTACAGTTTTCAGCTCCACCCCTCAACCCTACTCCAAGAGTCTGCAATCCTAAAACAATTCCAAAGATATTCCTTGAAAAATTTTCTGGTCCGATTCTCGAGTTATCATATTTAACAGTTGGGCATACAATTCCCGAAGGCAGTGGTTCCTTGGGGCTCGCCACTCCCTCCTCTCGGAGGATCTATTTTACCGATCAGCCGGTCAACGGACCAGAACGGATGTCGAAGGATATGGTTTAAAGGCATAAAGGTGTATGAATAGATTCTATAAATTCGTCACACACTTTGAGAAGATAACAAGTCGGCACACGCAGACCAATATATCAAGTAATTAAGAGAAGTGTGCAATTATACAGCTAGGCCTGAGTAGGGTGACAACCTTGTCCCCTTCTTCGCTAGCAAATCTTACCCTCACATATGAGCATTTAAGTCTGACAATATAACTTAGTAGGTTTTGGTTTGTCACCCTCGCATAGATAAGGGTCCTCATTTCTTCACGCGCAAGTATGTTCTATAGTTTTTCTACTGTTTCCACTCTCGTTTCTACTCTCATTTTTCTTCGCCGGAGCGCTGACTTGATTGTCAAAGTGTCTGCGCCGGGGATCCTCTAGCCAACCTCTAACGGTCCTTTTTCTTGCAGATCACAGGTGCTTGATATCTTTTCCAAATGTCCGACCGACTCACCTTAGCGTCCGCCCGACCGGTTAGTGGTCAGCCCTCAGTCAACTTTCAAGCTGCATCATCAGCCCGACTCCTTCCTCACTCGTCGACAGGATCAAATTTGGCACTATCTATGGGAACATCCGCTTGATCGTAAGCACGAAGATGGGTGATTCCAACAAGATGACCGTCACCATTTCACAAGAGGACTTCAAGCTGTTGGTCACCATCAAAGCCCAAAAGTTGGCTCTGCAACAATAGCCGAGCGGCTACCGCCCCAGTCAAGCAGGAGGTCATCGCCCACCCAGGCAGGAACACATACTTCCCCTGAGCCTTCTTTCGACTGGGAGAAGATGAAGCCTAATCAAACCGCATGGAGATCTCCTCATCCAGTCGCATGTTGCCCTGCATCCCTAACAAGGCAAAAGCACGGGTTGACCAGGCGTCGCCCGATCGGTTAGGCCTCCCTTTCACCAACCACATCCTCAAAGAGCCCATGCCTAAGAATTTCAATCTCCTTTCCATCCTGGAGTATGGGGGAGTTACCGACCCTGAGGAGCATCTGATGAAATTTGAAAACGTCGCCCTGTTGCATCAATAGACGGACGACATCAAGTACTGAGTGCTCCTGACCATCCTATCCAGCCTAGGCCAGCAGTGGTTCCCTACCACCAAAGAATGCAACAACAATACAACCAGAAGGTGCTGCCCTGAGCCTTCTAGGTCGGTGACCTAGTCTAAAAGTGAATCAAGCCGGTCGGCAACATAAGTAAGTTGGAGCCTCAGTAGGGTGGACCTTTCAAAGTGACCCAGAAGCTAGCATCGGGAGCATATTACCTACAAGATGCTTAAGGGAAGAAGCTGGGTCAACCCTAGAGCACTAACCACTTGTGATTGTATAGGGAGCAAGCCAGTGTAAGCCTATGTAATGCTTGAATTGTCGTCCAATTGGAAATAGCAATGTAGAGATTTGAAGAACTTGGGCAGGCTCTTCCAGACTCTCACCTCTGAACGAATTATTAGCGACATGCTTTTACGTACCCACCGACCCAGGGTCCGACCGGGCGTGGCTGCCCATGCTCCAAATGGTCCCCCCGATCGGTATCTAGACTCTCACCTCTGAGTGAATTATAAGTGGGCATGTTCTCACACACCCACCGACTTTGAGGTCCGACTGGATGTGGCGGCCCAACTCCAAATGGTCCCCCTGAGCAGTATCCAGACTCTCGCCTTCAAGTGAGTTATAAGTAAACATGTTCTCACACACCTACCATCCTTAGGATCTAATCGGACGTGGCTGCCCACGCTCCAAATGGTCACCCCAAGTGGTGTCCAGACTCTCACATCCGATCGAGTTATAAGAGATCATGCTCTCACACAGCCACCGACCTCGGGGTTCAATCGGGCGTGGCGGCCCATGCTCCAAATGGTTTTCCAGAGCGGTGTCCAGTCTCTCACCTCCGAGCAAGTTATAAGTGGGCATGCTCCCACGCACCCACTGACCTTGGGGTCCGACTGGACGTGGCTGCCCACGCTCCAAATGGTCCCCCAGAGCGATGCCCAGACTCTCACCTTCGAGTGAGTTATAAGTGGGCATGCTCTTTCACACCCACCGACCTCGGGATCCGACCGGACGTGGCTGCCCATGCTCCAAATGGTTTCCCCGAGCGGTGTCCAAACTCTAGCCTCTGAGCGAGTTATACGTGGGTGTGCTCCCACGTACCCACCGGCCTCGGGGTTCGACCTGTCGTGACTACCCATGCTCCAAATGGTCCTTCCGAGAGCGGTGTCTAGATTCTCGCCTCCAAGCGAGTTATAAGTGAGCAAACTGTGACGCACCTTTCAACCTCGGGGTCCAACCGGACGTAGCTGCCCACACTCCAAATGGTCCCCCGAGCGATGTCTAGAGTCTCACCTCCAAGAGAGTTATAAGTGGGTATACTCTTATGCTCCCACCGACATCGGCGTCCGATCGGACATAGCTGTCCATGCTCCAAATGGTTCCCTAAGTGGTGTTCAGACTATTGCCTCTAAGTGAGTTATAAGGGGGCATGCTCTCACGTACCCATCAACCTTGAGGTCCGACTGAACATGGCTGCCCACGCTCCAAAGCATCCTCACGAGTGGTGTCCTTGCGCTAAATGGACCCGATCGATGGGTTCCGGATGGGGCGGGGCCTCATTCGCATTCGAACAGCCAGATGAAAAGCCCCAGGGGTGCTTGAGTGGTTGAATGGAGAAAACTTAGTTGTGCGTAAGAGGGTAAGAGAAGCTCCAAGCAAATAAGTGGCCGAGGGAACCTCACTCATCATCGGAAGACCGACCGCACTCGTAATTATATGACCAGGCTAACCTGGTGCATGACTGGACGCTTGTGCATGAGCCCCGAGCATGGGGGATTGAAGCCACAGAGTAGCGAACAAAAGGCCGAAGACAAAAATAGCTAAAGTCTATTCGGTCGACTAAAGAGGCAAGAATAAAAAAAAAGGCAAAGAATTAAAAGCTCATAAGGGCATAATGCATTGCAGGCTCTTGAGGGGCCAAGCAAATTGAAATTACATGTACTATCTACTGAGCAGAAGCATAAGTAAACTAAACCTAATAGTAGGTAAAGGGTAGGAAGGTGTCCGGTAGGAAGGGCGAGCTTCATGGCATTGAGTGGCAGGTCTTCAGGAAAGTCGTCGGCCTCCATTAGTTGTTGAAGAGCACTTTGAACTCCATACTTGAATATGTTGGCCATCCAGAGGACGAGTTGTTGGCCAAACGAAACCGAGTTAAGATATTCTAGCTGGTGAGCCTCTAACCAAGCAGGCTCTTCCACCTTGTATGCCTTCAGCTCCGCCAGCTCCGTGTTCAAGCTGTTGATCTCCTCGTCACGGGCAGACAGCTTGGTAGCCCGAGCTGCCAACTGTTCCTCAAGAGCCGCTTCCTTGGAGGCTAGCTCTAGGCCTTTGTTTGTCAGCTCTTGCTGGACCCGATGGTGGGACACGCTAAGCTCCTTTAGCTGAGCGACCAGGGTCTTTGTCTCCACTGTCTTCTTGTCAAGGTCTGACCGGGCACGAGCTTGCCGACTCAAGGCAGTCTTCTTCTGAGAGTCCAGTTTGTTGATGCAGTTCAGTGACTACACGACCGCCCGTTTAGCCATGATTGTCTTGAGTTTCTCCTCCTCTAGCCGCTTGGTGGCGTCGGATAGCTGGGCCTTAAGTTGAACGACCTTCGAGCAAAGGACGCTCACCCCTGCATCACCTGATGGCAGAGTGGAGTGACTTAGAACCATCTCCATCTCTTGAACGCGCCTCTTAGCCTCACGCTGACCTCGGGCGTAATATACCAGAGATTGGGTGACACCTTTATAGGCTACCTAGAATAGCACGAGAGAAAAAGTGAGTGCCGCAAACTGACAAAGTAAAAGACTGAGTAAAAGGTCTACCTAAGTGGCGTCCATGAAGAAGTTTTCCGCCAAGCTAATCGGAGCTCTGTTGTGAGTGGGCATGACCCCTTGGTCCTAGCACTCAACCAAGCTGTCGTGCAAACTCAAGTTCTACACCAACAGGTTGGAGGAGTTGGGGTCCGCCGAGGGGACTTCCGCGTGGACGAGTGGCTGGACGGAAGAGTCGGACGTCAAAGAGAGCCACACTTGCGGAGGTATCGGCTTCTAGAGAGCCGAGTAGAGACGAGATCACCCCGGAGGGGTCACTAAGCGGGGCGTCCTCCTGGCCGGCACGTCGAAGCGAGCCAGGCTGGGTATTACGGAGACGCTTACCGCGGGAAGGTTGGCTCGATCCAGGGAGGATCAAGTCATGAGCCTCCTCCACTAGTTCTGTAGCTAGGAGAACGGTGGGAACATACAAGCGGCATCTCCTCCTGGTCCAAAGCTATGTAGATGCCGCGACCGCTCCGATAACCTCCGTGTCAATCGGCTTAGGCTGCAGTTCGTGGCGTCCTGAGATGGTTGCTTCTTCAAGTGTCGGTTGATCTTCAAGTGCCAATTGATCTTGGGGCTCATCAATCAGGACTTCATCGTCGCTTGACGCTGCCGCTTCGCTGAGTGGAGGGACATCTCTCTTCGCCAACTCAGCTGCCTCTTGAGCATCTAGCTCGGCGCCCTCCTGGTCGAGCACCTCGTCGTGGGCAATGCCCCACATCATCTGAGCTGCAAGGCAAGAAAGATCTTATTTAGCACAAAAATGTTCAATTTGAAAATAAAAACTCACCAAAAGAAGCAGGCAGAGAGGTCGGGGTCTGGCTCGGGTCGAAGATGTACAATATGTCATCGTTGAGCAAACGGCCGTAGTGAAAATGGAGACCCCTGATCCTGAAGATGGCTAGATGGCACAATGGGTCCGAGCGGTAGTTCTTGCTGACAACTGGCTGGGTGGGCACATCCTCGATCCAGTTGGTCGACCAGTTAGGGGCAGGAGTTGTGTTGATCAAGAAATAGTGAGTTTTCCAATCCTTGCTGGAACTCGGTATCTTGTTAAGGAAGGTCGACTTGGCCCAGGCTTAGAAAAACAAATTCTCTGTCTCTTACTTCTTGGGATAGTTAAAGAAATGAAAAATTCTGGGCTGGAGAGCCACTTAGTAAAGGGTAAAAAAGGATGACTATTCCACAAAGAATGCGGATGGCATTGGGAGCCAGTTGCAATAGAGGAATATGGAAATATCTACAAACCTCGACTATGAAGAGGTGAAGAGGGAACCTAAGTCCAACCAGAAATTGGTATATGATAATGATAAAAAATCTAGCGGCATGAGATGAGTTTGGTCATAGCCGCTTGAGATTACTAAATGGTAGTCACTCGGAACCCAATACTCCACTCGAAGGGTATTAAAGTCCTGACTACCCATCGTTGAGATGGTCGTGGTGTACCACAGGCGGGGAATGGGCTCAGGAGCAGCCATGGATTCGATAGAATGAGAAAGTCTGGTCGGCTAGGCAGATCGGAGGGATCACTAGCCTAAAGGAAGTTTGATCGAGTAGGCAGATCGGATGGACCACTAAGACTAGCCTAAATAGAAAACAAAAGAAGAAGTCCTACCAGGGGTGTCGGGCGGAAGACTGACTCGGGGAAAAGAGCGAAGACTGTCAGAGTGGCCGAAAATCACTGTTCGCCGGAGCTGGGTGACCACCGTCAGCTGCGGAGCACTTGGGGGAAGGAAGAGAATGGAGGAAGCAAATGAGGCTTATCCGAACCTCGGGGGCTATTTGTATGGAAGCCTAGAGCACCATAGTCGTCCGATGCTCTCGGAGAAGGGTGGGATAAAATATAAACCGTGTGTTTCCCTCCAAAAGGGGGGCCTCGAGAAATAGTGCCTGACAGCGCGCGTAGGCTCTGACATAGGAATACTTCGTTGCTCGGCTAGCCCTAACGAGAAGTGACGCATGGCACGGCAGTTAATGCGCGATGTGATTGATGTGATGCGCTATCATGAAGGCATGCACAGGAGCCGAAGGATACGATTTAAAGGCATAAAGGCGTACGAATAGATTCTTCGGATTCGCCATGCACTTCGAGGAGACAGCAAGTCAGCGCACGCAGACCAATGTGTCAGGCAATTAAGAGAAGTGGACGATTGTACAGCTAGGCCTGACAGCTAGTCAGTAGGGTGACAATCTCATCCCCTTATTCACCAGCAAATTCTACCCCCAAATTCAAGCATTTAAGTGTAACAAGATACCGGGTAGGTTTTGGTCTGCCGCCCTCGCCTATATAAGGTTCCTCATTTCTTCACGCGCAGGTATACCAGTTCGTCTACTATTTCGACACTCGTTTCCGCTCTCATTTTTCTTCGTCGGAGCTCTGACTTGATCATCGGAGTCTATGCGCCGGGGACCCTCTAGCTGGCCTCTAATGGTCCATTTTTTTTACAGATCACAAGTGCTCGATAGCTTTTCCGAACGTCCGATCGGTTCCCCTGAGTGTCCGCCCGGCCGGTTAGCGGTCAATTCTCGGTCAACTTTCAAGCCGCATTATCAGTTGATCGTCCTCCTCACTTGCCGATAGGATCAGGGACCAAGATGAATGCTTAAGGTTAACAAACTTGAGCCAAAGAACTCTTTAGCCTCCTCTTTATAACTCTTATAACACTAAAAATTAAAACAAACTCAAAGTTAAAATCGATTGTGAAAAAGGAAGATGTGCATTCTCTACCCCTTACATTATCAAAGAATCAATGCAAGAGCCCCACGAGCATAACCGAGTTAACATTCGGATGATAAATTTATATCAGTAATGGTAGATTCTCATGGAATTCATTGCCAATCCGATTAAATGATCTTCCTACCTAAAAAGTCACTTGATATTGTGATTTTCCTTCTTTCGTCTAGTTGTAGGGCCGGGAACGAAGAACCCTTGGGGTTAATGTAATCAGCTTTTTAACACAAAAGAATCAATACAAGAACAAGCTATAAAATACTAAAATAAACAAGGCCAAAAACAGAGCAGACGATGACTTTGGCGGTGCAACAACTTTAATCGATCGGTAGAGAGCGGCGAAGAACGAAGCGACAAACAACATCGTCGAACGGCGTCCAATCATTGCCCACTCGACGAAGACGGCGGAGGAAACTCGATTGAGTCCGTCCAACTCTCCGGCGACTCCTCTGCCGCTCCTCCTCTTCCTCCCCAGTTTATTATCTGCAGCTCAGCTGCTTCGCTCGGAGCGTAGAAAGGAGTACGAGTGGAAGACGTCGAAACAGAGGAGACCGGAAACGGACGCAAAGGCATGGAACTGCCGCCGGCCTGGTTCGCCGGAGACGCGCGGGCGTCGTATGCGCCAAACTGATCGAGAAGGCCCTCCGGCGCCCCCAGCAGCAGCCACGAGTAGGCCAAGTAGTCGCTCGCTTCGGCGGCAGCCGGCATCCGGGGATCAGCAGCGGTGGCAGGGGAAGCGGAGGAGGAGGAAGAAGGCGGACGGAGGCGGACGTCCTCGGGGAAGTTAAGCTTGGCCCTGCTGCCGCGGAAGTGCAGCGCGGCCCTGTCGTATGCGCGCGCCGCGTCCTCCGCCGTCGCGAAGGTGCCGAGCCACACGCGGGCGGCCTTGTGCGGGTTGCGGATCTCCGCCACCCATTTGCCCCACGGCCGCTGCCTCACGCCCCGGTACTTCAGCCGCGGCGCCGCCCGTTCGCCTTCTTCTACGGCGGGCGCGGAGGGAGCGGAGGAAGCGGAGGAGGTACCTTCCATGGCAGCCGGAGCAGGCGATGGTATCACTCTCGGCGGTGGTCAGAACCAGAATCTATCAGAGAAAAGTAGCAATCACCATGCAGATCAAAGCAATTAAATATATATAAATTATATATTTATTACAAAATTGTAGATGAACAAAGACAAAGTTGAAATCATCCAAGTTTGTTTTGTTGAAATCATATTGATCATCTTCTCATAGATTCAATAGCATAATTTGTTTGTATCTTAGTTTTTTTCCCCACAATCGGTTTGTATTAGGTCATCCCCAATTACTCCCCCAAACAAGAATCTTGGCGTCACGCTGAACAAGAAAACAAAGAACGCGAATATGAATCAAACAATTTAATTAATTAATTGCAAAAAAAAAAAAAATCTAAGGTTGAACGGGTGATCTGCCGGAATAATTTTGATGGTATTTGTTTGAATTAAACAAATGGGTAGCTATCGTGCATGTTACTAGAAGAGCTTCAGAACGCCAGCACCATTGCGGTCAACGCCTCCAGTCGTGGTTATAGCCGGTGATCGATTGAGATCGGGAGATGGGTTGACTCCTAGTTCCTATCCAGGTTGGATGCTAGTCAAATAGGCTCCTCTCGACGTCGAGTCGACTTCTATTGAGTCGGCAGCTATCGGGGCGGTCTTGCCGGGCTGATCGATGCTACAAACTCGGGGCACTTGATTCAAAAGTAGTCTGCTCTAGTCTAGCGGCGGCGAACTGGAAGGAAAGTGAGGGCATCCCAAAATAAATAAATAGAAGGGTGGTTAAGGCATACCTTAGCGAAATTCAGCGAAACTCCCTGGACGCTCAATTAATGCTCCAACAATTAAAAAGAAAAAAAAAACAAAGACGGAGATTGGAAAATAAGACAAATAGAAGACAATGAAAATGTGCACACGCCCGGATGAGTGATTACCTTTTTATACTATCCTAGGATAGGAGGATAATCGGTTTGGTCGCGTCATCCGGATAAGCTACCGAGAGAATACAAATTGATATAATTTCATCAATGTTAGTATTGGACACTATCTCCGTAAAACGATATTGCTCCGTTACAGATGCTTACGGATAGCTCGAAATAGTATCACTATAAATTTCGAGACTAGCGAACCTTCTCGTAGGCTTTCGAACTCTGGATGCGTACAATGTGAATCGCGTCACTTGTGACCCAGCACCCATCTTCGATCCAACGGTTGTCATTCGGATAGCTCGAAATAGTATCACTATAAATTTCGAGACTAGCGAACCTTCTCGTAGGCTTTCGAACTCTGGATGCGTACAATGTGAATCGCGTCACTTGCGATCCAGCACCCATCTTCGATCTAACGGTTGTCATTTGCTTGCCCAATCAACAGTCCAGTCATTTCTTTCCTCCTATCTGAGTGTCACACAGGCACTGCCATATCACATGCCACGTCACCCGAGCGCCACGTAGGTATTGCCACGTCACTGACACATCACCTGAGTGCCACGTCACCTGAAGTATAAATTCAAGCTCCTCAATGCTCCTCGCGACGATACGAAGTGCAAAATTCACCAACAAAGCACCCATTGCGCACGTGCGCACGTGGTGGGCTCGCAAGTGCGAGCACTTGCTCGCCTGTGAGAAGAAACCAGCTGTGTTTCTTTTTAATTCCATTACCACAGGAACACATATAAGGAAGTAAATCCTATTGAAAATTTCAGATGTGGGACTAATCCCCATCTACTTCTTTTTATGTAAATTTTGGAATAACTTTAAACAATTAATTTCTCATTCACCCGTAATCAGTTTTGAGAAAATTAATAGTCTAAATTCATCTACGCGAAACGTAGATTTCATTTTGAAGTCAATTCTGACATTCATCGATTGATGACATCTCGATTTTCCTTTGTAAAATTGTATTTGATCTTAATTATTTTAAGCACCAAATATCTAACATAATCTTCATCGGCACTCCGCACACTTCCTACCTCTCTGGCTCTGGATAGTGTATGTATCACGATCAAGTCAAACTAGCTAGCTTGTACAATGTTGGGCACATCCGCACACATACTGAGAACCTGTCTACCCCGCATTTTGTATTCACCAAGCTCATCTAAGTCTCCCGTCGAGCCTAACTTAGGTTGAATTATGATCGTCTGCTCTTCAATCTGTTAGCCCCAAGGGCGGAGCCACTTTAATATTTACCAGGGCTTTATCCCAGTCAAGGTTGAGTATTCAGTTAAAATCAAACCAAACCAAACCGAATTAACTAAACCGAACCAAATCAATTTTTTTTCAAATAAACCAAATTTGTAAAAAAATTGAACAAATCGAATTAATATTTTATCGATTAATTCTATTTTCGACCGAATTAAATGAACTAATAAAAAAATTAGTTTTTTAAAATAAAATTCGGTAAAAATAGGGTTTAAAAATTTGGTTAATTCGGTCTATTTGATTCAAGTAAATAAGAAATTTGAAAACTAAAACAGAACCAAATTAGCCATTTTTTAAGGGAAAAACTAATTTTTCAAATAAACTGAATCGAATTTTAAAATTTGGGTTGTTTGTTCGATTTTTTTCGATTTAATCAAATTTTTACTCACTCCTAAGCTTAGTGCCCGACGGGGTTGTGAAGAGACAAGTTCGGATTTACAATAAAAAAGGAAAAAATGTGAGAGAAAGATGAAGATAGTCTTGGCATTCAATGCTCATGGCTCACAACCCTGGTAGATCACCCAAGACGACTATGCCATTTCAAGCCCAGACTTGAGTCGGGCCGGTTTGTTTTGAGCTTGGTCATGAGTTAGGTTTGTTTAACTTGAGTTCAATCATAAATCATATTGGTTTGACTTGAGCTTGGCCTTGGCCCATGAGTCAGGTTGGTTTGACATGGCTTTCCATCTCGATCGAATCCAAGGTCTGTCACGTGACCCCTTCTGTCTTTGCAACGTCAGTCGACAACCGACATCCTTGGCAATGTCATCGAGCGTGCCGACACTGCCATCTCTCCACTTTCCGACGAGTCATCCTGCGGCTTCGCCGGCATGAAGTGAAATCGTGCAGAAGCTTCTTTTTGTTGGATCGTCTTCTATCTTTAATTCAGTCAAATGGCGGTAGAGCTCAATGCGTATAAAGAGACTAAGAGAGAAACGTGGAGAATTATTGGCCTGTCACATTATTTTTTTTAGGTATCTCGCATATCTAGTTTATTGATGGGGATGAGTACCTCATAGCTGACATGTGGACTGAAGAAGCTGTATAGCAAGATCTACCGAATCGGAACGACTCTCCTACCAGGACGACCGAGACCCCCTCGGGAAGGGGAATTCTAAAACCAACTCGAGTAGGCATAACCCTGAAGATAGCTCTAGAAGGACCCGCCCCCGAGCTCATCTCGGGAGGCATGTTCCCGAGACCACCTCCGGAAGACGAACACCCGGGACCCCAGGCCAAACGACCTCGGACTCACCTCGGGGTGCGCGAAGCCCAAGGAATACTCAACTTCAAGTAGTAGTCTATTTTCCTCGGGTCAGTGGATCATCATCATACCTTATTACGGAGTAATCGCGACCCGTGATATGCGACCATCAAAGTCTTAAACATCGCAACACCCCAGATGGAAGAGCCGAGATGACCACTACTTGGATGATCCAGTAAATGATAATCGAGGGGGCGTGGCGAAGATCGTGGAGGCTCGTGGGACGGCCGCCGTAGGTATAAAAGGTACTCTAACCCCTCCGGTAAAGGGGTTACGCATTCTCTACTACTCACATTCTTTTTGCCCTCTTTTCATTTTCTCGCTCGAAGCACTGACTTGAGCGTCGGAGTGGGCTCCTCCAGACAACCTCCGGCGTCTTCCCCTAACGCTCGTGTTAATCTCGCATGGTGTAGAGTTCCTCCTCCATCGTCAGCAGCCGGGTGGGCTGAACCCTGGTGACTGTCCATCGACGTCGATTCCTTCCGAAACAAGTTTGGCGTCGTCTGTGGGAAACTAGTAAAGCACCATAAGGAGCACCGATGGCGGCACCGGCGGGACAACCCCTTGTCCTAACTGTTGGTGCAAGTTGCATCAATGATGTTCTCCTTTAAATATTTTAATGTTTGACAATATACTTAAGTCAGTGATACAATAAACAGACAAAGGGGAGCAAAGGAGAAGTAACCTAAGTGGAAGAAAAGACCTAGCTAACCTAGGCACTAAATCCTGGCGAAGGGATGCTAGGCACCTAGCGAAGGGCTGCTAGGTATCGAAGCACTAAGTCCTGGCGAAGGGCTGCTGGGCACCTAGCGAAGGGCTGCTAGGTATCGAAAAACTAAGTCCTGGCAAAGGGCTGCTGGGCACCTAGCGAAGGGCTGCTAGGTATCGAAACCCTAAGACCCGACGAAGGGCGTTGGGCACCTAGCGAAGGGCTGCTAGGTATCGAAACCCTAAGACCCGACGAAGGGCGTTGGGCACCTAGCGAAGGGCTGCTAGGTATCGAAACCCTAAGACCTAGCGAAGGGCTGCTAGGCACCTAGCGAAGGGCTGCTAGGAGTTGAAGACCTAGCGAAGGACTGCTAGGCACCTAGCGAAGGGCTGCTAGGAATTGAAGACATAGCAAAGGGTTGCTAGGCACCTGGTGAAGGGCTGCTGGGTAAAAGTCCACCCGAAGGACTGGGTGTCAACCGTCTCCTGAAAGGAGTAGGTGAAAGGCGCGTTCTCGGGGGTGGGAACTTGTGCTGGTTTGACCTAGGGTTTCATGCAAATCCGAAGTCAGAACCAAGTCCTTATGGTTAAGAATGTGTGTATATGTGCTTTGTGTTTGTGTATCTTGCATGTACTAAGAACCGGAGACAAAGCAGACAAGTTGCTGGAAAATGGGTGATGGGGGCGCCCAGAGCAAGGCATAAAACCCAGTATTGGGTTTAAAGGCTTGATGAGGGCGCCCGGGATGATGGGGGCGCCCCCAGTCAAGAGTAAAATGCAGTTTTTGTTAAGTAAGCAGAATAGGTGTCAAGGAGGGCGCCCGGAGCGTCCGGGTTCAAAGCTGTTTGTGCTGTTTCGAGTGCGAAACACAGATAAGCCTTCATGAGGGCACCCGGGAGGTCCGGGGCGCCCTGGTCAAAGGTTTTATCAGTTGCGGCGAGGTCAACGCGGGGATAAGGTTTGACCGGGTTTATCGGGGCGCCCCCGACGTCCAGGGCACCCCCAGGAGTGCTATAAAAGGGGCTTCGACCCCTCTGCTTCAGAAACAACTGCCAAGTGCCATTCTGATCACTCTGACCAACAACAACGCGCTAGAGACGAGGCTCTACGACCGGGAGGCTCCAGGAGGAAGTGCGCGGCACTTCGGAGGTCCAGATCGGCCGAGCTTCAGACTTTGTCTTGTTGGTTTGCTTTTATTTAATTCCGCACTTAATTTTCTATATTATTGCTTGTAAATTTCAACTGTAAGACGGGTTCTCTCCGCCTCCGGAAATTCCGGAAAGGAGACCAATAGTGGACTCACGCCGAGTACATAGGCTTTGGGCGTACTGACCCAGGGGGGTCGGGAACCAAGTAAATAAATCCCGCGAGTAATCTGTGTTTTGTTCTGTTCTGTTCTTTATTTTCCTATTTTCCGCTGCACTAACGCTCTAAGTCTAGAACGAACAAAAGTCGTACGAAGTTTTCAACGAAAGTTTCACGATCGATATTCAGCCCCCCCTCCTCTATCGACGGCACCGGTCCTACACTAACAAAGGAGGAACTGGATCGTTTGGTGGCCAACGCCATCAAAGAGGCACTCCAGCAGCAACAAATGGAGCCAGCCGCCTCACAGCAAGGGGTTTCTGAGCAAGAGGAGATCCCAGTGGTCTCCGAAGGGCCTGCCAGAAAGGCCCCCCCCGAAGGGCTTATCGAGATCCTACGAAGCCCTGCAAATCGACTTAGCCGACCCGCGAGAGGATGAGGGATCTAAAGAAGAGCGGAGGGAGGTCGAAAGCGAGGAGGTCAAGATTCACCCCCAGCAGGAGGGAGGAGTCACGAAGATCGCCACCGACCTTGCCCCGGAATTAAGAAGTCACCTTCTTGACTGCCTGCGGAGTCATAAAGATGTCTTTGCTTAGGCCATCGAAGAGATCAAAGGGGTTCCCCCAGGGCTAGCCATGCATCACTTGCATGTTACCCCAGGAGCCCGACCAGTGAGGCAGAGACGGAGACACTTTGCACTAGAGCAAGACAAGGCTATTCGGGACGAAGTGCATAAGTTTTAAAGGCCAGGCACATCCGAGAGGTCCAATTCCTGGCCTGGTTAGCCAATGTGGTCCTTGTCCCTAAACTCGGAGGTAAATGGCGGGTTTGTATTGATTTTCGTGACTTGAATAAAGTCTACCCCAAAGATTGATATCCCTTGCCTCGAATAGACCGATTAGGAGACTCCACGGCCGGTTACGAGTTCATTTCGATGTTGGATGCTTATCAAGGCTACCATCAAGTCCCCCTCGTGCTCAAAGACCAAGAGAAAGTTAGTTTCGTGACAGCCGACGACACCTACTGCTATAACGTCATGCCGTTTGGACTGTGCAACGCCGAGGCTTCTTACCAACGGATGATGGACAAAGTCTTCAGGCATCAGATCGGGAGAAATATTAAGGTGTATGTGGACGATATCCTGGTTAAGACTGACAAGGGAAGCAACATGATAGCTGACTTAGAAGAGACATTCGTCACCCTAAGGGCCAATAGGCTAAAATTTAACCCCGCTAAGTGCTTGTTCGTAGGGATGGAAATAGGCCAGGCGGCCTGTCAGGGGCCTGTGGCCTGGCCTGCATTTGACCTGGCCTGGCCTGGGCCTGTTAAAAATAAAATAACAATCAGGCCCTTTTAAAAGCCTGTTTTTCTTATCAGGCCAGGCCCAGGCTCAATTTAAAGCCTATGAGGCCTGACAGGCCGGCCTGGGCCTGTTAAAATTAAATGATACAAATTATCATAATAGAGTTTTGATCCTTAGACCTCTGCGAGCAAACTCTTATCTACACCCTACTAGCCAACACACCACAAATATATTTTCGTTATATCATACATATTTTATATATTTACTTTGGAAGGAACATATATATTTATGGTATTTTAAACTAATTTGTTAAATTTGTATTTTGGATAATCGAATTAAATTATAGGCTTTGTAAACAGGCCACAGGCCAGGCCAGGCTATTGAACAGGCCAGGCTCAGGCCTAGAATAAAGCCTGAAACAGGCCACAGGCCAGGCTCAGGCCTGTTTGCTATTATACAGGCCTGGCCTGTTAAGGTGAAAGCCTGGCCTGGCCTGGCCTGTTTCCATCCCTACTTGTTCGGGATGAAAAGCGGCCGGTTCTTGGGTTATATGGTGACAGAGAGGGGGATCGAGACTAATTCAGAAAAAGTAAAAGCTATTCTGAATATGTCGTCCCCTAGCAACTTCAAGGAAGTGCAGCGGCTGAACGGAAGAATCACGGCTCTATCCAGATTCATCTCCAAATCTGCAGACAAGACTCTACCATTCTTCAAGATACTGAGAAAAGCAGCTAAATTTGAGTGGGATGAACAATGTGAGAAAGCCTTTGCAGATCTGAAGACCTACCTCGCTGCGCTCCCTATCCTCTACAAGCCAGTGGAGGGGGAGACATTGTTTGTCTACCTATCGGCAGCTAAACAAGCAGTAGGCTCAGCGCTCGTCCGAGAAGAAGACATGGTGCAGTATCCCATATACTTCTTCGAACACCTCCTGAAGGATGCCGAAACACGATACACCATGATGGAGAAGTTGGCTTATGCTCTGGTCTTAATTGCTCGGAGGTTAAGGTCGTATTTCTTGGCATATCCCATTGTGGTCCTCACCAACAGCCCGCTCGCACGGGTCCTCACTAATCCTGAGGCTTCTGGCCGGCTGATCAAATGGACGACGGAGCTCAGTGAATATGTTATTGAGTACCGACCTTGGGTTGCTATCAAGGCACAAGCCCTCGCGGACTTCATGCTGGAGACCGCCCCAGAGTCAGAGGCTGAAGGAATGTGGAAGATCTACGTGGATAGATCTTCCAATAGCTGGCACAGCGGGGTCGGGGTGTTAATGGTCTCCCCTCGAGGAGACACGTTACACGTATCCATCCGGTTTCAATTCAAAGCTACCAACAATGAAGCTGAGTACGAGGCGATCTTGGCAGGCTTGCAAGCAGCCAAACACATGGGGGCTACTCGGGTCATCATACACTCGGATTCTTAGCTCATGGCATAGTAGGTAAAGGGTGACTTCGAGGTTAGGTGCGACTACCTGCGGAAGTATGTGGCCCTCTACGAGCAGTTGAAGGCCTCCTTCACGGAGGTTATCCTGCAAAAAATCTCCCGGGCAGACAATGCCAAGGCCGACGAACTAGCCAAACTCGCTAGCTCCATTTCAACCTGGCAGCTAGAGGAGCCTAGCGCCCGGGAAGAGACGGTGGCACAGATTGGGGAGGATGCAGAAGGCGACGCCCAAATCGATTGGAGAGACCCGTATATAGAGTTCCTGCGCAACGGGAATGTTCCAAGCCGGGACCAAGGAAGCAAACTATTCCGTCGTCGGGCAGCTAGATTCACGCTGGTAGGCGACCAATTATACAAAAGGGCCTTTTCTCAACCGCTCCTCAAATGCGTCAGCCCGGAGGAGGGTGACTACGTGATGCAGGAAATATATGAAGGCATCTGCAGAAGCCATATTGGGGGAAGGTCCCTGTCTAGGAAAATTATCCTGGCCAGGTACTTTTGGCCCACTCTCCAAGCCGACACTCTCAAGTTTGTGGTCAAGTGTAAAGCTTACCAGAAGCATCAACATGTGACGCATCGACCGACGGAGCCCTTAAAGGTTTCTACGGTGTCGTGTCCCTTTGATCAATGGGGAATGGACATTGCAGGCCCCTTCCCAATCGGCCCACAGCAGAAGAAGTTCCTACTGGTTCTTGTCGATTATTTTTCTAAATGGGTAGAAGCGGAGCCCCTGTCACACATCACCGAGGCCGCTGTAATGAAAGTCCTATGGAGGGACATCATCTGCAGATACGACTGTTAGTGATATGAGAGAAGTGTCCTAAGGCAATCGCCTTATGATTGTAAACATTTATTTTAATAAATGATAATTCACTATTTGAGTATACATGTTTGTATTTGATTGGGATCTTAAACTCATCTACTGAATGTCTGCAATACAACTCACAACATAAGAGAATTTGTGATGGGATCACAACTAGTGATTATCTCTAAATGTGCAAATGTGAAGTATTGAAAATATCCCTAGTCGATGAATTGATAAATACGGACACTATCAATTCTGTTGAGACTAGCATGGGTTATTCTCTAATCAACAGATTCTCACTGGCTAGTGACATTGGGATGTCCGGAGATAAACATGGATGCTAGTTAAGGGAACTAGTTCATTGGAGTGACTAGCTATAAGACTTCATATGGTTATCTATATAGATATGTCAATGAAGTTCTTACTGCGGCTTAAGTGCGATGTTGCTTTGACTTGCGGTGTTCAAGTCATCTTGGTCATGGAGACTTATACTTTAACATCTTAAGCAAGCATCTCCAAGGAGGTGTGGACCCAGGATGATTGGGTATAAGCCGAAGTGCCCGAAGATGTTTGAACAGCCTACAAAGGATTCACCACTCCTTGCGAGGAGATGTATACCCAGGCCTATCGTCGGATTGTTACTCAAAACCTCTGGCCAGAGTATATCATGTTTGGAGTGCGAGTCTCTAAAATACATGAGAGTAATTAGAAATCCAAAGGACAAGAAAGACATTACTTGGGCTAGGTGTGACGTAGTCAGCCTAGTGGGGACTGACACAAATAGACCGTGTCCTGAACCAAGTGGGTATAAGATGGTGAAAGAAATGAGGCACGATTCATTAGAGCTGCTGAAGGGTTTCAGAATTACTTCTGAGGTCAACCGTTGATCTTTCGATTAATTGGGGGTCATGATGTACTACTAGGTGTCACTCATGATCGTTCTATAATTTGTTGATTATAGACGGCCAACATAAATCGAAAGCCTATTTAGTCACACGCACTACGAGTAATTCGAGGGATTTAAAACGAGTTAAAAATTGGATTTTCCGATCAAGAGAAATAAGTCGAATATGAATTTATCAGAGGCGCAATGGAAGCTAAAAATGGCTAAGTCTTTTGAAGGCTTATTGGGCGAATTAAATGAGTTTAATTCGCGATCGGTTCGGCTTGGTTTGGCCGGCCAAAGAGGGTGCCAAACCCCTTGGGTTGGCCGGCCACAAGAAGGGGAAGAAACCAATTTAATTGGTTTAATTAATAAAATAAATCTAGTGCGATTTGTTTTATAAATTATGGATAAATAAATTTGTGTAAAGAAATTTATATAAATAAATTTATAGAAATTTATTCTTTTTTTGGAAATTAAAATGATCAATGGAATAGTTTATTTTAATTTTATAAAATCAATTATGAATTGATTTTTCCATAATAAGAAAGTTTATAAATTTCTTATAAAATTTATTCCATAATAAAAGGAGAGATTAATTAGTTTTATTATAAAGTTAGTTATAATAAAACTTGGTTTAAACGGAATAATTCATAAGAGAATTTATAGGATAAATTTCTTATGATAACTAATTCCGTTAATTCCGTTAAGAGGGAGACTTGGCAAGGGAGATGCTACTATATAAAGGAACCAAAGGCAAGCCCTTAATCCTAATTTGAGTAATCAAGAGATTAGAAGCTCTCTCTCCCTCTCTCTCCTATTCTCTTCTTCCCTTCTCCCAAGCTAGGGCCGGCGCCCATCTTCCAAGCTAGGGCCGGCGCCCCCTCTTCCAAGCTAGGGCCGGCGCAATCTCAACCTCCCTTGAGGTTGCCGTGAGTCAACAAGAAGAAGGAGAAGCCAACCAAGTAGAAGAAGAAGCGGATCACAACTCCTCTCTTCCCGGAATTTTGATTCCGTTACTTTGGTGGTTAGTTTCCTATCTTTTCTCTTGATCTTATAGTTGTGCCTTTAGAGAATCTAGTAGTTCTCGTCGGCACAAAACTCGTGACTTTGCGAAGTCATCCCGAAGAGAACTCGGCGTGGACGCGAATAGAGGCGGAGCTTCCAAGGGACGCTACGGTTGGATCTCGTCCCTTACTTCGAGTTACGCGAGGTACTTAGTAAATTAGTTTACTTTTTCCGCAAAGTTTTAATTTATGATTATGTCCACACACAATAAGGTTGCATGCTAGATACGTGGTTAAAATAATTTAAGAAATTATTTTATGCTAATTCTTCCGCTGCACGTAAAAATTTAAAATTTTACGAACCCGTATCCTTGTCGACATGCACCCGGTCCCAACAACGACATCCCCCACAAGCTGGTGTCGGACAATGGAAGATATTTTTGGGATGCAAGCTAAAAGAATGGTGCGAGGGATTGGGCATTCGTCAGGCCTTCACCTCAGTAGCCTACCCGCAGGGCAATGGACAGGTTGAGATCGTCAATCGTGAAATCCTCTGGGGACTCAAGATAAAGCTAAATCATGTCAGGGGCAGTTGGGTCGATGAACTCCCTAGCGTTCTGTGATCCTACCGTACCACCCCTCGAGAAGGAACAGGCCAGAGCCCTTTCCAGCTGGTATATAGGGTTGAGGCCGTCATCCCAGTGGATGTTGGGGAGGAGTCCGCACGATGACAATACTATTGCAAGGAGGACAACGATCAAGAGCAGCTGATTGACCTAGACCTCATCTCTGAGGTGCAGAATAAAGCCGCAGCTCGGTTGGAAGCATATCGATGAAGGATGCAGCAAGCCTACAATCGCCGGGTGATCGCCCGTAGCTTTAAGGTTGGGGACCAGGTCTGGAAGAAGATCAAGCCAGTCGGCGACCCTGGAAAGTTGGAGCCGCAGTGGGACGGACTATATGTTATCATCAAAAAGCTCACGGGAGATAGCTACTACCTCGAAAATGACAAGGGCAAGGGGCTGGAAAGGCCATGGCACGCCAACCATCTCCTCCCCTATCGCACTCGGTGAGGTGGTGAATTGTTTGCTTACCTGCTGTATTCTTTTACACTGCCTTGCAGTTCAATAAATAAAAAGAGTAAACGGAATATTACGCGAAAAGTACTGAATCCTTACCTGTACAAAACCCTACTATCTCTGCGGTGAGTAGGCTTGGCCTCGATGCGGCACATGCTCGACCAAGAGCTGCAAAACCCTACTACCTCCGCGGTGAGTAGGCTTGGCCACGGTGTTGCACATGCCCGGCCAAAAGCTGCAAAACCCTACTACCTCCTCGGTGAGTAGGCCTGGTCTCGATGCTGCACATGCCCGACCAAGAGCTGCAAAACCCTACTACCTCCGTGGTGAGTAGGCTTGGCCTCGGTGTTGCACATGCCCGGCCAAAAGCTGCAAAACCCTACTACCTCCACGGTGAGTAGGGTTGGCCTCGGTGCTGCACATGCTCAACCAACTACCTCCGCGGTGAGTAGGCTTGGCCTCAGTGTTGCACATGCCTAGCTAAGAGATGCAAAACCTTACTACCTCTGCGGTCGATGCTGCACATGCCCGGCTAGGCTTGGCCTCGATGCTGCACATGCCCGGCCAAGAGCTACAAAACCCTACTACCTCCGCAGTGAGTAGGCTTGGCCTTGGTGCTGCACATGCCCGACCAAGAGCTGCAAAACCCTACTACCTCCACGCTGAGTAGGCTTGGCCTCGGTGCTGCATATGCCCGGCCAAGAGCTGCAAAACCCTACTACCTCCGCGGTAAGTAGGCTTGGCCTCGGTGTTGTACATGCCCAGCCAAGAGCTGCAAAACCCTGCTACCTCTTCGGTGAGTAGGCTTGGCCTCGATGCTGCACATGCCCTGATTGGACACTGGCTACGTACGTGGCTGACCCCTTGGGCCGAGGGCAGACATTTTGAGAACAAACAAACGGGACAAGAAATTACTTAGGACATAGGAAGCCGGGAAATGCTTTCGTGCACGGCTCAAACGATTACATATCTGACCCACCACGAAAAGGAAAAAAAATTAAGAAACATAAAGAAGATGCAGCAAACGAAGGGTGACCAAGGAAACAAGGCTCAGGGCAAGAAAGAATCCTATAGCTCCTGCTCTTCAGAAGTGAGCTCTTTCCAAACCCGGTTGACACTCACGGCGCTCAAATCGGAGTCCGGCTTTAGCAGTTGGTCCTTCTTCAGATGGCTGATGGCACCATTGAAACCCTGTTTGAGGAGCTTCCATGCCTACCCGGCTAAAATATCGCCGTACTCATCAGACTGCAAGAATTTAGCTTTGAACTCCGCCTCGACCTTGGATAGTTGGGCTGCATGGTCAATTTTTTTACTTCTGTAGCTCAACCTCTACCTCCTCCTTGGTGGCTTTCAGCTCAGCCACCTCTAGAGACAGGCGATCCCGAGCGCCCAATACTTCTTGGAGCGTCTGGACAGCGACAGAAGCCTAGTCCTGTGCTCGAGTGACTTGGTCTTAGAGGTCAGAGGCATAAGAGGCTGATAGCTCTAGGTCATATTCTTTAAGATTCAGCAAGCGCTCTCGCTCCTCATTCCGATCCTCCAAAGCTTTCTTCGAGGATTCTAGGAGCCGAACATGTTCAGACAGCTCTTTCGTCTGAGTCTAGAGTTGCTCCTGCTCCTGGGACAGTTTTTGTAAATCCTCGGTAAGAGCTTGGTTCTTCTCGGACCCGAGGCGTTCCTGGAGCCGGTAACCATGCAAGGTCTCTTCAGAGGCCAACAAAGTACTGAGATAATTCTCGGCCTTCACCCTCAGAACCCGACTAACCTCCAACTGCAGGAGGCCCACCTCGCGGGCTCGGCCAGCCTCCACCTCGGCTATCGCCACCCACTGGAGAAGGTCTTTAGTTACTCCTCTGGAGCATAGCAAACGGCTTGTAGCCGCACAGTTGGAGGCGACTTATGATGTGGAGCAATGACAATCAGGGTAAAACAACGGAACAAAGAGGAAAGGCTCAAGCACAATTACCGTCAGTAGGGACTGGTGTAGCATGCCCAGATATCGGAGTGATCCAATTGATTGCCCCAACGGGACAGGAGGAGAGAGAATTTCCTCAGTAGGGCATCCCGACTGGCTAGGGACATCTCTCGGGTCGGGGATGTCCTCCTCCGAGCTAGATGTCATCTGCAAACACTCAGAGGGGGTCCCCTTTGTTCGGATGGAGTCGGAGCCCTTTGCCGCACTTTTCTTCGCCGCGGGGACCTTCTAGCGAGAGATGGGCACATCAAGCAACACCTTGCCGCGTTGAGCAGCGGGAGGGTCGGGCGGAGTGGCCAAGTCATGAGAAATGGGAGTGGTGATCGCCTCAGCGGGAGGAGAAGGCTCTTTCCTAACCCTCTGGGGCAGGGGCACTGCGTCCTCTTTATCAATGGAGGGCAGGAGCTCTGAGGCAGGGCCCTTCTTCAACCTCTTCAAGGGGCGAGACCCGGAGACCAACAGTTTTTGCCGTCTTTTCTCCGTAATATGGGTCTCGGGATGCTGGGCAGGGGGAGGAGGCGCAACCTTTGCCTCTACCGCCTTGAGGGGGGATGAAAGAGAACCCCCCCCTCGGAGCCGGTAGGCTGTTTAGCTATTCCAAGATCCTGGGGGGCCCGGGAATTTCCCCGTCTTCTAAAGGTAAAGTCGCTCCCTCACAACCCTCGGCTGAAATACCCATTGGGGCGGAGGGAGCGGAAGTAGGAACCAGCGCATGTTCGTTGGCCTGGTCCCACTTCAGGAGCCAGTTCATGGCCCGAGAAATCATAACGTCATCTGCAAAATAGGGACAGAAGGGCATCAGTTAGAATTAACAAGGAAATGTGCAAAACAGAAGGTAACTTACAAAGACTAGAGCTAAGGGTCGTGACTTTCGGGTTGAGCTCAGCCCGGTAAAGGAGCTCCTCGCATTGCACCAGCTGTAGACCATGAAACTTCATCCCTGTGAGGATACTTCTGGCCCTCTGGTACCCCGCGTCCTGCTGGAAGTCGCCGAGGTCTAGGATAGGCAGCAGGCTCTCCGTCCAGCGGATAGGACTGAAAGGACGCTCAGGGAGTTGGATATAGAAGAACCGTTCCTTCCAACCCTTGTGGGAAGAAGGAAGGCCCCCCAAAAACCTATGACCAGAATGGGCAGTAAAGCCAAATACCCCTCGGGAGCCAACCGGAACAAAGAAAAAAAAATGAAAGAATCGGGGGGTTAGAGGGATGTCAAAAAGTCTGAAGAGCACAAATGCCCCGCCCATCTGGGCAAAAGCATTCGGGGCCATTTGGTGGAGAGGGATCCCAAAGTATTAAGCGACATTCATGAAGAAGGGGAGGGGGATAGGGAAACGAATCCCTAACTCTACTTGCCCCAAGAAGAAAGTGAAAAAGCCTTCAGGAGTCTCTACGGGTGATTGCCCTAAGGCTGGAACTCTCATCTCCCAGCCCTCTGGGATCCCATACTTCCGGCAGGCAGTTTGGAGGGATTCTAACCTAACCCTAGAGGAGAAGGTATCATACCACTCCGGATGGTAGGCTGGCTCTCCCAGGGTGTTGTCGCTGTCGCTGCGGGGTTTCTTTTTCTTCTCTAATGGACCCATAAGGATGGAAGAGAGCGAAAAATAGAAGAAGACTTACAATTGGAGACGGGGCGTGGCAGCAAGAGGAGCAGCAAGAGAACGAGGGTGTTTGGAAGCGAATAGGGCAAGGAGGCAGAAGGGTGTCGTTGCACCCGCTTTTATAGGGAGGAGTCGTCCTCCTGTGGACAATGAAAAGGCAGCACGTCAGCGATGCTGATTAGACATCCCGAGGAGCCACCATTCTACGATGTCGTCACTTCGTCTAGCCCACGACGCGTATCAGCGGGAGATTGCCACACAAAGAAGGACGAGACACGTGGTAAGGCTACATTCGCCAGACGTCTTGGTCGTCATTAAGAAACCCCATGCGCCTTTAAAGGGCCTTGGGTAGCCGTCAGGGTGATGCCTTGAAATCTGTGGAAATGCGGGATGCATTCCAAGAGTTGCCCAGGGCCCAGAAGTGCATAGTATGATTCCTCAAACCTGGAAGGCCGCCAGCAAAGTAGTAAAAGATACAGGGGTCATTGGGATCACTACAAGAAAAAATCTAAACAACAACGCTTTTTACGCGTTGTCTATGTGACTTAAAAAGTGTTGTTAAAAGCACTGTTGTTAAAAGTCTGTTCAAAGACAACGCTTAAAAAACGTTGTCAATTTGTGCAAAGACAACGCTTTTGTAATGTTTAAAAAGCGTTGTTATTTTTTATAAAGACAACATTTTTGCAAGACTTAAACAACGTTGTTGATTTTTACAAAGATCACACTTTTGCAACGTTTATAACGCGTTGTCATTTTTTTCCAGGACAAAGCTTTTACAACGCTTAAAAAGCGTTGTCCACAAACAGTAAATATGAATATCCACAAATAAAAAATAAAAGAATCCACAATCCTTTTTAAAATATAACTATTTAACAAAAGATACAACTTCATATTATCCAAACAAAAAATATATATGGTCGCACAATCCTCAAATTAACTTTATATCCATATTAAGTTTAACAAGATCATCATCAAAACATCCTTCACCGGTAGTTATGACACTTTTCTTTGGCCTCAACTTCTCAAGCTCTTTAACTATGATTTAACACTGTATCAAAATAAAAATTCGTGTTAAAGATTCTGTGTGAATGAGATAAACGACATCGATAAAATCCATAAGCAAGTTAAATGTTGGATCCGTGGTGAAATAGTCGTCAAAGGTACTTACTTTTCGATCCATGGTAAACTTTGCAGATGGCTTCTTCAATATTGGATGAACATCATCTGAGCAAGGAAAAAAATCAGCCCTATAGCAAGCATAAACTTGTAACTAATAAAACAGAAAAACGATTTATGAAACATGGATCTCAAAATGAAACATGTAACAACATGCATTTCACAATTCATATGTTTGGTTTAAATGAATGTGAAAATGATGGTCATCATCCCATAAACTTAAATCTAAATAGAATTATGGCAACCATCATTACATACCTACTCATAAATATGATCTTGTATACATTCCGCCAACTCGGACCGCACCTCATCAATTTCTTCTCGAGAATACTCTGCTTTTGTGAACTATGAACACACACAAATTACGTTAATAGAAAAAATAATCAAAACTCACTTTGTAAATTTTAAATAGTTTATTTCAAATAATTTGAGTTAATGCAAAATAATATTACTATTGATCGTAGTGAATCTCTCTCGATAGTTTCAATCTCTTCAATAATTTGTCTCATAAATCTTATCACATAATAACCGCATTGTTTTGTATCTTGTTGCTGAGGAGCCTATGATAATTAGAACCAAATTGTTAATGACAAATATACACATTAAAATACATGTTAAACAAAATTACACGTACCTTTAGTACTTCCCACTTAGCGCTTTTTCGACCTTTCCTTCCCTTATTTGAATTAAACAATCTTAAGGCCCTTCATAAGTTAATAATATTTTATATATGAGTTTTTTATTGAGTAAAATAAAGGTTTACTAAAAAAGAGCATATATGAACTCACATTTCAGTTGATGTGGAACAGAACTAGATATCTAAAAAGTAGGAGCATGTTAAATTTCTAATCATTGTTTTTGGAAATAAATGCAATGCAAAGAGAAATAGCTTTAATTAAGGAAAGGTCAAATTTAAATATGCATTTCCTTGGTACAAATCACAAATATTTAATAACATCACCTCAATCACTGGAACGCCCATCAGTCTTAATAGCCTTTTACAATCTTCATTATGCCTCTTTGTCATCTGTTCAGATGGAAAAATGATCACAAAAGGCAGAAAAATCATCCTTCAAATGTCATTCCCTTTTATTTGAGATACTAATCCTAAATGTTTCTTTGGTTTCCGATTCCATTAGTAAAAGAGGAAACTCAATTTCTACAAACAACATGGCTTAATCAGTCAACTATTGATGCATTTCTGCTAGAACATCAAAAACACTGGATGTTACCTTGATGGTCCTTTTGCTAAACTTTTTAATTCCGTCTTCATCCCCATTCTAAAAGAAAGGAAATTTTCTCATTGAACATTATTTGCAAAAATGCAATAGGAAGGACTGACAAGAATTCACAAGAAGCTTAATGTAAGAATAATTCTTGATTGAGTATATGACTTCGCCTCCATTGCTGTTGTTAGATCTTTCATTGCATCCAATCTCTTCAAATTCCTGCAAAGTTAGATGAGATAAACAGGTATCAACAAAAGATCATTAGATTTGAGGGGCTGTCAACTATCTTTTTCTGATGCATGCCTTTTTACCAGCTCTCTCTTCTTTAATTCTGGTGGTTGGCCATCAAAAATATATCTAGAATTAAGACACATGAGGGATCAATGAGAATTATATAAACTTAAACATTGAGATTGGAGAAGTAATGATCACTGATCGGTGATATATGAGTTGTTACACCGACATTATTTCCGCCTGCAGCAATCTTGTTGTTCGGTTAAGCATCCCTTGCAAATGGTTATACATAAATCAATAATTTGCGTAACTATACATTATCACAGGATTGGGAACATAAAAGAGATAAGCTATCCAACTCTGTATGTAAAGTAAACCCTTATTTCACCTGGTCACTTCACCAGCCTCATTGGTGAGGGTCTCAACCCCATTCCTTCCAACAACAACCTGAGAAACGATAGTTATGCAACAGAATTTGATTCAAAACTCAAAAGTCACATCTAAATATATTAGCCATGCCCACAAGTCATTACTAGCTCAGTGAGACGCGTTTATGGAAATCAAAGACCAAAAGGTAGCAAACGGCAGGTCGTAGTATTTCCACATGATTCACTAGAATAGAACAGATGTGATCTTATTTACATTAATCCCTTCCTGATTCTAGCAGAAATCTCATAATAATTGTTTATTAATATTCTCAGATGGTTCCCTGTTGATCGACGATGGCGAGGGGAGTCCCGGTAAGACACCGAGCGGTGATTGTCACGTGCCATAGCCGCCCTTCTCCGACACCCACAACAATCGAAAGGAGGGATGGCTGGCTCGGCCGGCGATCGCGCGAAGCTGGGCATCGTAATGCCAATCGCACAGAGGAGAAGATTGTCGGTGACTTGCTTGCGCGAGGGTGAGGAGGCGGCGCTCCAACCTTGTTCGCATACGACGAGAGGGGAAAGGGAAGATCGCAAGGAGAGGCGGTGCCCTTCCGGCTGTCTTCACGTGCGCGAAGGGGAAATGTTTGTCGGCGAGGATGTGTTTGGGCGGAGATGTTAGGGCACGGCAAAGGGACGGGTGAGGAGATATATATATATATATATATATATATATATATATATATATATATATATATATATATATATGTTTTTATTTATTTATTAATTATTATTTTTATTTTTAATTTAATTTATTTTTTTTACACTGTATTTTACATAGACAAAACTTGCTAAAGTTTTATTATTATAGATACTAAAAAAACACTCAAACACAATGCTTTTTGAAAAGTGTTGTCTTTGATCTTAAAAAAAGGCCAATAGACAACGCGTATTTGAAAGCGTTGTCTTTAATAAGAAATAAAAAAACATAGACAACGGTTTTCACTAAAAACGTTGTTAAAAAAAAAAGACAACGCTTTTTAAAAAAAATGTTGTCTTTCAAGTGTTGTGAAATCATAATTTTCTTGTAGTGGATATAGCTTCTTCATCACAACACTAGTCTAATCAGTCAGACACGCTTCCTTCGATCAGACTTGAAGGGAGGGACTTGTGATGGGGATGAGTACCTCGTGGCTGACACGTGGATTGAAGAAGTTGTGTAGCAAGATCTACCGAATCAGAATGACTCTCCTGCCAGGACACCCGAGACCCCCTTGGGAAGGGGAATCCCGAAACCAACTCGAGTAGGCACAACCTTGAAGATAGCTCCAGAAGGACCCGCCCCGAGCTCATCTCGGGGAGGCATGTTCCCGAGACCACTTCGGGAAGACGAACACCCGGGACCCCCGAGCCAAACGACCTCGAACTCACCTCGGGGTGGCGAAGCCCAAGGAATACTCAACCTCAAGTAGTGATCCATTTTCCTCGTGTCGGTGGATCATCATCATCCCCTATTACGGAGTAATCGCGACCCGTGATATGCGGTCATCAAAGCCTTAATCATCGCAACGACCCAGATGGAAGAGCCGTGACGATCGTTACTTGGATGATCCAGTAACCGATAATCGAGGGGGGCGTGGCGAAGATCGTGGAGGCTCGTGGGACGACCGCCGTAGGTATAAACGGTACCCTAACTCCTCCGGTAAAGAGGTTACACATTCTCTACTACTCACATTCTTTTTGCCTTCTTTTCATTTTATCCTTCGAAACACTGACTTGAGGGTCGGAGTGGGCTCCACCGGACAACCTCCGGCGTGTTCCCCTAACGCTCGTGTTAATTTTGCAGGGTTTAGAGTTCCTCCTCCATTGTTAGCAGCCTGGTGGGCTGAACCCTGGTGACTGGCCATCGACGTCGATTCTTTCCGGAACATTTATATTTAATAATTCTGAGATATTCATCCATCATCCAGAAAATGTTCAAAATGGATGAGCTTTTAATCCAACATTCTTAAGTTAAGGTAGTATTTGAGAGAGCTTCAGTTAGCTGCTTTTTAGATTCTAGCTACACAGAAGTATTTTTGAGTATTTGTGAATATTAAATTCTACTTTAACTTTTGTAACTTTTAGTCAAAAGCTGGAAGCAAGAATTTGATGATTTGTTCTGCTTCTGTTTTTTTTTTTTTTGCTTATGACCTAAAATTAAAAGTTGATATTTATACCATTAATAAATTTATCATTTTATATAATTGTCATCATATTTCAAATAAAATGTTATATTTTTATATAATTTAAATATTCAAATTTTTTTATACATATTTATATAAATTTTGTCTTTTTTATATTTTATTTTTATTAATTTTATATCTTTTTTAAAATTATATATTATTAAAAAATAATTTTGATATAATATTCAAAATATAATATTAAATATATAAAATATTATTGATGGTGTATCAAAATTATATTTAGATAATTAAAAAAATAATTTATATAGTTTAAAATATTATTGTCATTTAACTAAAAATTAAGTTTGGAAGTAATTATTCATCAATCACTCAAACTTTATCTTGTATTAACTTTTAGCTTTTATTTCTGAACACTTCATGCTTTAGCTTCTCATTGACTTCGAGATAATCTCTATAAGAATCACTTTTCACGAAATTAGCAGAAAATCATCCATTATTCATCAAAGCTAAGATTCATCATGCCTCACTATTAATGATATTAATTAATTAGTTTGCCTAACCATTATGAATAGGCAATTCAGGGGACGTCATACCTAACTTAGTACCTAAATGACGGATCATATTTTAATCTTTAATCAACTGTACGCTTAGATCGATGCTCATTTGCCTAATTTTCTTTTATCAATTCGTTACTACCCAACTAACATTTGAGTGAACCTCGTAAAACTTTTGACCAAAAGAACAAAAGTGACATGAACAACACAAATTTTTTTTAAAAAAAATAATGACATAAAAGTTTACTTTTTGATCTTTAAATTAATAATTTAATTAAATTATTCGTTTTCGAGGTGTCTAATAATATATCAATATGCGTACATGATGTCGTTTTCAAAAATGTTCTCTAAATCGCTTTCATTGTCATTTTATAAGAGTTTGGCCAAGTATTTTGAACACAACTGTCGTTTTGAGACTTGAAAGTGATGAACTAGTTGGCCGATTTCACATTTCCACTTCGAGTTAGGCCCTTCAATAAGTGCCTTCTAGTAAATGCCTCCAGAATTGAATCGACTAATATGTTTACCACATTCAAATTAATCGGATTGTTTCGATCGACCAGCTCAATTGGTCCGATTGGCTAGTCCGACCAAACTCGGTCAACCGAACAAACTAGACTGCACAAACGATCGGCAAGATGGATTAGCCTGCCAACTTTTCGTCTACTTAACAACTTAATCAAATTGATATGATCAACCAACTGAATCGACTAACTTGATAGGTATGACTGGCTTGACCAAATCAATGACCCAATTAGAGGGATTGTCCCCAACCTAACCCACCCAATGGTCCCCTGATTTGACCAAATAAGTTAGCTAGCTACCCAACTTGATGCATTGACTTGATCAAGTCACGTAGAGCCCAATCAACCAACCCTAAATCCAACTTGATCGGTCGACCTGACCCATCCAACTCACTTGGATTGGCTCGTCTAGACTGCTTGGGTCGTTTGTTCGATGAGTTTGCATTAAAAAGGGTAAAAATTGAAGAAGAAAGAGCAATTCATTTCGTAAACTAGCAAGGAAAATGGCCTGTGCTCTTTTCAAAAGAATTTATGTTTCTCGGGGATAGAAACATACCCTAATGTAGAATCAACCACCACAATATCCATGGATCAGATCATCTACAATTCCACTTTATAGTTTAAATTAAAATCTAGCTCATAACACTCGCATATTGAATGGAATTGAAAATATTTTAATAATAATTTGCCATTTTTTTCACATTTGAATCAAATCAACTTTCCCTCAGAAGAACAGTTAAAATCTTTTCATACATCTTCGTTTATTTTTAGAAGGAGCCGGTGAATGGGATACTAGAAACTTGTTTCTAACATTCTTGCTCGATCATACAAATGATAATGTCTAATGCACAAAAGTGGGAAAATAAATACAAAGTGATGCTGCAAATTTATCTCCCTGTGGGGGGAAAAAAATCTGATACGAGAAAAAGAGACGTTTGTTTATAGAATATAACTTAAAATGAAATTATCCTGGAACTATAATTTGTGAAATATAATGAACCATATGCCTCTTGCCTGTTTATTAGCATCTATCAATGGATTTATTGATATTTCATACATTTCTACACTGTGACTGCAGCATCACCGTTTTCCAGTATCCTTTCGATCTGCTTTGTCTGCATCAGTCTTGTCAACTCCAACCATGTCTGTACTCTCATATGGGAGTACCACCACAGGTGCCGCATGAACAGCAGCCCACCGTTCTCTTAGAAACTTCATGACTTTGATAACCATTTTCTTTCGGAAGTCTAACGCACGCGTAAAAAGATCGAAGATAACGAAAGCAAGAATATACTTAAAAGGAATCACAAGGAGAATAATAGCCAAACCAAGAAGCACCATAGCCATTTCAGATGTCACCTGCAAGAAGAACAAATAGAATTAGTGTCTCTACCTCGAGCAATCTTTGAGCAAAGCCAGGAATAAATCGTATTCATATTTTTAATCCAAAAAGTCTTCGATATTATTACATCTTCCGCTTAAGATCTTGACACTTGAGTAGGGCATGAACAGCAAAGTTTAATGAGAAAATCTATTTCAAAAGAGAAGCAGGTCTATAAACAAATTCTAATAGAAGGATCATATGTGCATGAAATAGCATAAGACATTTTTTTCACATATTTGTCAATCTAAAAGAAGCATGCAAATAACAAGAAAAAAAAGAGGTTTATGCAATTTTATAAGGATTGTATCAAAGTAGTTAATATCAAATTATTTATGCTGTCTTTCAATACACCTATACGGATATGCTTAAGAGAGGTATTTAGAGGGAATTTCACTGGCGGGTGCTTGCATAGTTGATTTTTAACCTTTTAAATTAGGGTACCCCTACAGAACAAATGATATTTATAATTAATAATTAAACATGTTCGATGCAAGCAACAATCACACAGGAGTGGAAATGGCGATAGCATACCTCAGGTTGACCAGATAACAAAATAGTCCTAATTTTAAGGAGAACAATGTTAACATTCTGAAGATAGTTCTCGATGTATGTCATGGCATCCTTTACAGCAATTATTTTCTGGATTGTATTTGAGGGTGGCTGATCATGTATTATTACTCTACCAAAAGATCTTCCTAGACGCCCTTGTTCTTTGAGACCCTTCAATAAAAGCATAGTGGTAGCCATAGTCACGATGGTTGCCGGGAGCACATAAGACAGTAAATTTCTGAAAGTAAAAGGCAACAGATATGGTTATGAAACCAAATGTAATCTTTTATTGACAAAAGAAAAAACAATGCCATATTATTAAATAAACAAATGGAGATGTTTTTCAAAGCAAATAAATGCCTACCCAATGCCGAGGCAATTTAATTAACAAGATAAACATTAAAACAAACAAATCCAAGAACAACAAAAATCAGGGATGCATTCTTTATTACACAAAAGATTAATGGTGTTGATGAAAGAATCACAACAAGCAGGTGATGCAAACTGGAAAGAAAAGATAATCCATCTGATCCTCCTGCTGTATAAATGGAAAGACAATCTAATTTAACAGGTTGGTCCAGTAGTTGTTTGTGGTATTTCACACTTTGAACGAACCATTTCTATCAAAGTTCAAAATCTCAAGGCATGCTGGGGTTTATCTTTGACTGGAACTCTACCCAGTTTGAATCATGTTGACGTTCTGACTTATAGTGCTAGTGAAGAATCAGAAGTAGAAGGAAGAAGGAAATGAAGAAAAAAGAACAAGAGATGACATCTACATATCTCGTTGTGCACTTTGTGTTTCATCTAAAATGATACAATTCAGATATTATGTTGGGCAGACACAAGCTAAAAAAAAATAATTTATTTTGACATGTATTATAACATGCCAAGTGTTAGCATGACACTATGCATCCACATAATTGACAAAATGACATAGGAAAGATTAGTTATGTGATTAATATCGAGTTTTGATAATTTATTAGAAGAATATGTTTTGACAATACGCACAACACAATACAAGATTTCAATACATTATTTGGATGAGCTCTGATATGCTCAGTGAAAAAACTGAATAAAAACCTCAATGAATGATGTGACACTTTGCATGCACACGTTTGATTGCCGCCCGGACACCGTCGGCGCCTCGGCGGCCTCCGGCCGCCGTCCCGAATCAAACTATATCCTAGGAGGCACAGTGAACCCGTTGGCCTCCACCAAATTCTCAGTTCTTAACTCATTTGTTTCTTTCCGGTACAGAATCCAAAAGAAATGGAAAAAAAAGAAAAAGAGATGAGATTTAAAAATTTAAATTATTTTGACATGTATTGTAGCATGTCAAGAGAAATTAAGTGTTATGACACTATATTCATCCATATAATTGACACAATGATGATATTCATCCATATAGTCGACACAATAATATAGGAGAGATTACTTGTGCCAATCAGTATTGAATTTTGATAATTTACCCGGACAATATGTTTTGACCATAGCACACGACACAATACAAGATGTCAAATGATGATTTATATATTGACCTGTCGTCAGTAAATTCCCAGTCCATTCATTTGTTTCTGTCAGATGTACAAATTATGGTTGGCTTAAACAAGAATGAGTTTAATTGAAATTTCTATAAAAAAACAAAAATATCATGGTCATTCATATTTTGGAGTGTGAATTGGTCTTTTACTTTATTCACCTTTCTTTATGGATCACAGTTGGGATGAACAATATCTACCTTCTAGGTCTCTGTAGATTGTAAGGAAACAGTTACCTATTTTCAATATCATGACTAAGGTGAAAGCCATAAACAAACTTGAGGGACTAATTACATAACACTCTTGACTAGCAATGGCTTGGTTCTCTACCTTGGATTTTCTCAAGTCTACAACGAAAATATCCCTCATGTAAAACATGCACAATATCTTTGAGTGACAAGATACTATTATTATTCTAGTATCATGTCGATGCTTTGATGCATGATATTAGTGACAGATTGGAGGTTGAAGGAGGAAAGAGATGAAGCAAAGGAGACATTGTCTTGCTAAGTGGTATCGAGTTTTGGTAATTTACCAAAATGATAGGTTTCTACCAGCATGGTACAAGATTTAAAATCATGTTCAGCACAAATAATGTCTCCTTCCTATGCTTCATCTCCTTCCTTTTTGAACTCCAATCCATTATCGGCACCATGCATTGAAACATCGACATGATACTAAAGCATTGTTCTAGTAAAAAACCAAAACTTCGACACAGCTCGAAATTTTGAACCTTGCTAATATCTATCACTACAACTATACATTCTGGAATTATATGCACCACTTCTTTACGACATTCAAATACTATAGTTTCTTTGAGTCTCTGAATTGAAAAAATTTAGCCTTAAAACTTGAAAGGTACACAAAAAATTTAAAGTATCTAAAAACAAATAAATTATC